>JAPDNY010000002.1:266263969-266698969 GCA_029375565.1 Gekko gecko | reverse complement strand
CAGGCATCTTAAGAAGCCGGCTCTGTCTGGCTCTCTGCCTTCCTAAGCTCCTCTGTGGAACAGCTTTGTCAGGATCACATTGAGAGATGATGTGTCTCCGGTGGAAATCTGGTCGGCACACGACAATGTATTCTCTTTTTTCCCCCCTCTATGTCCATCCCAGGTTTCTCATGTGGAGGACGAATGTCTGAAATTCAAAGCTTACAAGTATTTCGAGGCTGGTCTCGTTCAGCCCGGATCCGTCACGGTGTACAGCTATTATTCCCTAGGTAACGGCAATCGCTTCTCTCCCTGGCAGACATTAAACTGTATAATATCAAATGAGCACTTTGCAAAAAGGTTTCCAAAGCTTTTATTGTCGCTGTTTTATGAGTGCAGTCCCATGAAATGAATCCACACTCCAAAAGAGGAGCAATGGACAGAAATGCTAACCTCTGGGCGGTTGCAAAAAGAAAAGAAAAGAAATCCTCCATATAAATAAACCTCCAAAAGTACTCAAAGCGCTAAATATAATACTCACAAATTATATACATGATCAGCAATGACAGACATACAAAACCATTGCAGTACAAATCTTCACAAGTCACAGAACAAAGGATTCAATTGCGAATTCCAAATTCAAAAGTCCATTCCATACACCACTGGTAGTTCAGGTGAGTAGAATCCTCTGTACTTGAAGACTTAAAAGTTCTGTTCATATAGCAGCTCAACAAGTTTAGTTCCAGATGACGGGGCGAATCAGTGTTGTAGCACCTCATTTCACCAAGGCTTTATCCAGGATGGAACTGTAACAACTATGAAGTATGCATACAATCACAAACTATTTTAACATTTTTTTAAAAAAACAACCAAATGCTGAAAACTACATGCCTTAACAAGAGCCAAAATTACTGCATAGTAAAAACTTTCATGTCACTGAGTTCTTCCAAGTGGTTATATGTAGTGTTCCCTCTAAGCTGAATTAGTCTGAGCTAGCTCACAGTCTTTTAGCCTCTGGCTCACACATTTCTGTCTTAGCTCAGGAAGTATGGCTCTAGAGCAAACTAATTTATGCAGTAGCCAAATCACTGGCTCACAACTTTAATGCCGGTAGCTCAGAAAGTAGAATTTTTTGCTCACAGGACTCCACAGCTTAGAGGGAGCATTGGTTATATGCTTAATGAACGATTTAATCAAACACCGTTCTTATACATCAAACAGCACTCCAGGTGTCTCTAATAAACATTCAAATACTTCCCATTAAAAAGATAATAGCACATAACATCCAAATGTCAACCTACATAAAGTATACCATTTACACAAAGCAAGACAAATCCCACTCCTGATTTAAACCATTAGTGGACATTGTATCCAGTTTGAAAATCCATTTCATTTCTTGCTGCACGAGGACCCTGCCAACATCAACAGAATTAAACATATGAGGGATGTATTTGAAATTTACAAAAAAATCTCAATGCATCTGGACCATGATTGAAATTTACAAAGTGGTTGACTAGGGGAGCGTCTGTCACTTTGTTCTTAATTCTAGAGCAGTGTTCCAACACCCGTGATTTCACAGGTCTAACTGTACTTCCTACCACATGGGCAGACTATGGCATATACTGTTCTCTTAGAGGAGCAAGTGGTATAGCTCTTTAGTATTAATTAAAATCCAGTTCTTGCTTGCACAGATTCTTTTAGCTGTAGACAGAAGGCACACGCTACACATGTTCTGCATTTTTGGTGACCTACAACTTCAGAAGGATCCTGTCTGGCATTTAAAGCATTTTATTAAAATAGCCGTTATATTTTGAGTGTGTCTGAACTCCACCACTTACTTGTTACGTGCAGCCACTGTTATTATGCAGGCCAGCGGAGGATAACTCTTGCTGCAAAATGCACTTTCCTACTGAAAATGGACTGGCCAGTCCCCAAGACTACAACAGTGGGCCATCCCTTTGATTTTTGCAGGGAGTTACAATTCCCTTACGAAAATGGCCTGCCCCAGCTTGGGAAACTTGTGTGGCAAGGCCTGCCCCCTTAATGGATTGCCGTTGCATTGGGTCCACTTGACGTGTCCGCTAGCATCTCTTGGGAGGCACAAGGCATCAGCCTTTACGGATATTCCCCTAAGGACTCGAGAGAGTACGCAGCCAGTGTGAAATGGGGGTGTCTCTTTCTGTTCCTCAAGCTTGAAAAAATGTAATAAATAAAAAGCTTTGACCCAAAACATCGTTCCCCAAATATCTCATTGGTCTCTAACATGCTCCTAGACTCATATCTAGCCATTCTACTGCAGACCAACACAGGGACCCTCTGAGATGATCTTTCTGCTCCTCTCTCTCCAGATGACCGCTGCACCAAGTTCTACCATCCGTCCCAGGGAAGCGAGCACCTTAATAAGATCTGCCACGGTGACGTTTGTCGGTGTGCGGAAGGTAAGGGCAGGGCAGAGCAGGGAGAGGAAATACTATGTTACCAGAGGTGTGGTCATCCAGCCACACCCACCTTTTGCTTCTTATTCTGTTGACCTTGTTTGTTGTCAAAACCCAGGGCTCTTTTTGGAGCAGGAACTCCTTTGCATGTTAGGCCACACACTCAATGTAGCCAATCCTGGTGAGCTTCCTGCTGTTGGGTGTGGCCTGTTATGCTGATGAGTTCCTGCTGGGTGCGGCCAACTCAGGAGCCAGCCGGAACGCCGTTCCTGTGCGTTCCTGCCCAGAAACAGCCCTGGAAATACTGCTTCTGCTCACCAAAGATTTCCAAGGAATTTGTGATCTCCCATTCTGCAAGGCTGGATCTTTGTGTCTTGGTGGCCTTTCGAAGGGTCTGGAGTTGTCTGTTTTTCAGCTCTGCAAATTATGCAGCTTGGCTGTTCAGCCCTGTTCAAATCAACAAGACCTTGTGTAGTTTATAGCACCTGTGATACAGTCCTGGAGGTCTGGTTGCACCAAGCTGTTAGTTATTTTGGAAACTATGTCCGAAGCTGCCCTCTGGGTGCCCCTCCTGCCTTCCCTTGGCTCTGCCTGTGTACTTAGAGTTTGGGGAATGAACAGCCAGCAACTCCTGACACGTCCAGTTTGTAATACCCAGGGGGGACTTCCTAAGCGATCACCTGTGCCTTCATGGTCTTTCTGTCTCTTCTCTCCTCCCAAAGAGAACTGCTTCATGAACAACCAAAGAGACGAACCCGCCGACTTACAGGAGCGAGTTCTGGAAGCCTGCAAGCCAGAAGTGGATTACGGTAACTGCAGCTGGATTGCTGGGTTGCGTGCAGGAGGGAAGGGGTGGTGTTTTTGTCCAGCAAGCCCCCTCCTTGGAAAGGTCAATGGTGGTCAACACCTCAGCTTATCCCCAGAGTTTGCCTTGTGGGCAGCGGCCTCGTGGCATGGTTAACTCCGTCTGCACGAGAGGGCTAGAGTTGCCCAACTTTTTATCTATGGCAATCGAGAGTGGGTAGTCTCATGCTGGGGCCTGAAGCTACAAATTATCTGCAGAAAGCAGAAATCAGTTCCCCTGCAGAAAATGGTGGACTCTATGGGATGATACCCAGTGAACGTACTTCCCCTCCCCCAGACCCATCCTCCCCAGGCTCCACTCCAAAACCTTCACAAATTTCCCAGCCCAGAGTTGGTAGCCCTTTGCAGGTTCCTTGTCTTCACCAGGATGCCCCAGGCTAGCTGCAGCATCCTGTACTAGCTGCAGCCTCCAAACACTCTTCAAGTGTAGCCCCAAGGAGAGCGCATTGCGGTAGTCCAGTCTAGTTGAGGAAAGCAATGGGCTTTAACAGCAGGTTGGCCAACTGACTACCTCTCACCTTCCGCCCCTGCCAACAGGGTGCAAATTCATAATATGGGGCCATACAGGTCTCTACTCTGTCTATTGACTTGCCCAACAGCAAGAAGGGAGGCGTATTTGTTACATAAGAACATAAGAACATAAGAGAAGCCAATGTTGAATCAGGCCAACGGCCCATCCAGTCCAACACTCTGTCACACAGCGGCCAAAATATACCAGGTGCCATCAGGAGGTCCAGCAGTGGTGCCAGGACACTAGAAGCCCTCCCATTGTTCATTCCAGCAACCACAGAGGTGGCGATAAGCACATCTTTCTAGGAACTAATTGGTGCAGAGGGAAATAGGCATGGAACAGCGGTCACTGGGGGTGCGGAGGGGGAGGTATTTGTGAATCCCCTGCCTTGTGCAGGGGGGTTGGACTAGATGACCCTGGAGGTCCCTTCCGACTCTATGTTTCTGTGATTCTGTCCTGGTTAGTAGATGGATGGGAGACCACCAAGGAAGTCCAGGTTGCTCCAAAACTGCCTTTGGCCATCTCTTGGCTTTAAAATCCCTTCCAGAGTCAGCATAAGTCAGATCTCAGAAGCTCTCAGTGACGCAGGGTCCGCTCCGGTCAATCCTTGGATGGGAGACCGCCAAGGAAGTCCCGGGTCGCTACACAGAGGCAAGCAACGGCCAACCGCCCCAGTTTGTCCCTTGCCTTGAAAACCCCACGAAGGGTCACTGAAAGTTGGCTGTGGCTCGGTGCCACTTTCCAGCCCCACATCGCTGAGCCATGTTGGAAGGTTCCGGTGTGGCACACCGCCCTGTGCCACCTCCTGCAGTTCTTCCTTTGAACTGGAGGGGACTTTTAAAAATTTTCTCTAGTTCTACAGCGGTGGGGAGAGACCATGAGCTGGGTGGCTTCCTGTAGAAAGTGTGTGTGGGGGGAGATCTCTGTGTTGAGAGTGGGTCAGTGTGGGCCCGTAGCCACAGCGGGGCATGTCGGGGCTAGGCCCCCCACCATACTGGCAAGGGCCCCCCAGACTCCCCATTCTGCTCAGGGCCCCTGAGTGGCAACAGGTGTAGGCGAGGGAGCCAGGTATTCCTGCTCAGCTGTTCAGCACAAGGGTCCAGATTAAATTACCTTTGTTTCGATTAGCCAGTGCCCCTTAAGAAATTTAAATGCCCCCCCAACTAAAAATAAACAAACCCTGGCTACGGGCCTGGGTCAGTGTCCGAACTAATTCCTGTTCTCGGTCTTTGTTTTAAGTCTACAAGGCCAAGCTTACTCGAATCGAAGAAGAAAATGGTTACGACAACTATATGATGGAAGTTCTGGAAGTGATTAAAGAAGGTAAGAATTTCCTTCCTGAACAGGGGATGGGGCGCCCTCAAATTTAAAAATCAGAGGCATTGTTCTTAAGACTTGCTGTTTTTATTATTTATTAACTAATTGATTAATTATTATTAATTATTCTGTTATCATTATTATTTACAAATTTATTATTTATTGTTTATTTATTTAATTTATTATAATTTATAATTCATTAATTATTTTATTAATCATTATTTACAAGTCTGTTATTTATTTATTTATTTAATTTATTATAATTGTTTATTATTTATTAATTGTTGTATTATTTATCTATTATCTATTATTTATTATCTATTTATTATTATTATTTATTTATTATTTGTTAGGGGAGGTTACAACATTTAATATAAAACAATAAAATCGAGATTAAAACTATAGACTTAACACTTAAACAATGATGATCAGACTGCATCACAACTATTACAATGGTGCCCTGGTGTTAGTAAATCAGAGGCATGATGAAGAAGAAGAGAAGAGAAGAGATTAGATTTATACCCCGCCCTTCACTCGGAGTCTCAGAGTGGCTTACAAACTCCTTTCTCTTCCCCTCCCCTGTGAGGTAGGTGGGGCTGAGAGAGCTCTGACAGAAACAGCTCTTTTTCAAGGACAGCTCTGACAGAACTATGGTTTGCCCAAGGTCATCCAGCAGCTGCAAGTGGAGGAGTGGGGGAATCAAACCCGGTTCTTCCAGATTAGAGTCCACACACTTAACCACCACATCAAACTGCCTAGACCCCATAAGGGATTGCAGATTATATGTATCCTACCTTGGGCAAACCAAGGCGGTTATCAATCTGTGTCCTCGAAGAATAAAGACCATGGTACTGACGGTAACAAAGAGGTAACAGGATGGTAACAGGTTTCATTCTCCATCTCATGGATAAAAATGGTCCCCCCGGTAATTCTTTCAGTTTTGCATTAGTCAATTGATCTGCCAATTAAGGTGAGTCAGGCTCACGGCCGTAATGAAAGTATTTCTGAATGTTTTCATCTGACTCTACCAGGGACTGACGTCAATCCGCAAGCCAGACCCCGCAAGTTTATCAGCCACATGAAATGCAGGGAGTCTCTGCAGCTCCAGGTGAACACGGACTACCTGGTCTCAGGCCACCGCAAAGACCTGTGGCCCACCAAAAACGAGTACGTCTTTTACTCCTTTCTGGGATTTATATGAGGAGCTGTGGCGGCTCAAGTGGTTCAGACGCTGAACTGCAGTCTGTGGAAGGTCGGTAGTTCAGCAGTTCGAGACCCGGGTGCCGCATGGCGGAGTGAGCTCCCATCTCTAGTTCCAGCTCCTGCCAACCTAGCAGTTCGAAAGCAAGAAATTGCAAGTAGATAAATAGGTACCACTTCGGTGGGAAGGGAACAGCGTTCCATGCACCTTGGTGTTTAGTCATGCCGGCCACATGACCATGGAAATGTCTTCGGACAGTGCTGGCTCTTCGGCTTTGAAACGGAGATGAGCACCGCAACCCTAGAGTCGGATTCGACTGGCTTTCGAGCAAGGGAGCCTTTACCTTTACCTGGATTTATATCCGGCTTCCCTCACATTGGCCCACAAAACAACTGACAACAGATCTAATTAAGTCATTCCACGGAGACTGTTGAAAACAGCCAGTTGGCCAGGAAGATGGGCACAAGCTGGAAAGCGGCCCGTCACTTTCCACCTCCAGATTTTTCAGTGGCTGTGGAGGACCCCTTTTTCTGCCATGTTCTTCTGGCATATACAGAACGGGGTGAACCCCAGAGCAAAGACCATGGTTCCTAGAGCGATGTGGTTATCACCACTTCTGTGGTTGCTGGAACGGACACATTCGCCTCCCCTTTCGCTGCTGAGCAAGTCAATATACAGAGTAGAGACCTGTATGGCCCCATATTATGAATTTGCACCCTGTTGCACTCCCCTCTTGCTGTTCAGCAGTAAGAAAGGCTGTTGCCATGTGCAACTTAGCAGACCAAAGCTCCATTTCGCTAGCTGGGACAGGACACGGAAGCCCCAAAATTATGCCATTGCGGGGCCAAATTACATTACATTTGTAATGAATTGGATTAGGAATTTCTTGACCCAACGCTCACTCCACTCAGTCAGATGGCAGGTGCTTCAGGGGACAAATTTGGATTGGGACTGCGGTTCAGGGGCAAGGGGCATCAGCCCCCTCCTCCTCCGTGGATCAGAAAAACAACCCCCGTGGGGATGCCCTTCAAGCCCACTGAGCGGACCGAGAGTCGAGTCAGGGAAACGGGGACCCGAGTCATTAAAGAGAGGTAACCTCTAGTTCAGCCCTTAGAGGGCAGAACATCTAGAACAGGGATGTCGAACTCATAAATGAGACCTTGTCGGGCCGGACCGGACGTGTCATAAAATGTAACGCCAGGTAGCGGAGGTAGAAACTTTATAAAGGACACAAACACAAAGCATTGTTGTTGGGTTTTTTTGCAATATTTTGTCTATTTAACAGTGTCTGATCACTGACACCCCTTGCTCTGAATTAATTGCATCGAAATGTCTGTGCCGTTGCCATCTTGAGTATGCTGTTCAGGGGTGTACCTGTAAGCTACAAGACACAGGGAGGGGGAAACAAACCTGACCCAAAAGCTGGAATCAAGAACCACAAGGGTGAGAAGAAAGTCTAGTGAAGGGCCAGTATTAAAAACCTAATTAAAACTTATAATACACAAAAATACATGAATTTATTAGAAAGACAGTTAAAAACATACGTAAGGGCCCAATGAAAGCCTCGTAAAAAAAGTAAAGCTTAAACACAAGGGCCCAATGCACATGACCTGACGCGTTTCCGGCCTATTGGGGCCTTCTTCAGAGGTCAAACAATATCGAGGTACACTTAACTTAAAATACATATTGCAATAAGGTAACCAATAAGTGAATATTAGATCAGGAAGAGGAAGGTTAAGCAGCAAGATCTTTTTTTTTTTTTAAAGAAAATTTATTGACAGGATATAATAGCATGTTCCATATTCGACAACCAATTCTTAACATATCCTTTTCTAAAAGTATTTATCCCCCCCTCCCCTGGCTTCCAACGATGCTCTGCCCCCATTAACATTTCTATCAATATTCTCTTACATTCAATTCGTTTTCAATATTCAAATCACAAAATTTCAGTATTTTCCTTTTCTATTTATCACTATTAGGTAACTTTTCTATTACAGTCCCTTTTCTTACAGCACTTCTATTATTAATAACTATCAAAACAGAGCAGTCTATTTTTCACATCCCAGTTAGATTCTAAGTAGTCTTTAAAGTCTTTCCAATCTGCTAAGAATTCTTCGTCTTCTCTTCCATGAAGTTTTCTTGTCAGCTTGTCCATTTCAATCATCAAAATCATTTTTTAATCCATTCCCATCTGTCAGGTACCCGCTCCTGCTTCCAAAACTGAGCATAAGTCATTCTTGCGGTTGAAATTAAGTACCACAACAACGTTCTTTTTGCCATTTTAACTTCTCCTAATTTAAGTCCTAAGAGTAACATTTCTGGCTCCTTTTTCAAAGTACATTTCAAGATTTTCTGAATTTCATTATGAATCTCAGTCCAGAAAGTACTTGCTTTGGTTAAGCAGCAAGACCTAAAGACACAAGACAAAGATGTTTGTGAGGCCTCAAAAGAAGAAAAGTCCTGTGTCTGGTGCCAAATGCACAGCTGCTGAATTAGAACATCTTCCAATTTAGGTCCATATAGCACCTGTGTGGCTATCAGAGTCAGAGCTAGAGTGTCCTCCAGCTAATAGGTGCAAACCTATGATGACGCAGCAGCAGCAGAACTGGAAGAAGAAGCAGAAGACAGCCAGGTCCATTGCGGGCCTGGTAGAAGCCCTCCGGGGGCTCATCGAGCCCCGGGGCTGCATGTTTGACACTCCTGATCTAGAGGGATTGGGCATCGTGCGTCATGAAATTGCACGCACCACACAGCGGATCCCACCCTCTCTTACACTTGATCCCATGTCTCCAGAGAAATGCAGACCATTTTCAGGCACACGGCTGAGTTTCCTAGCGAGTTTATATGACAGCATGCCTGGCTCATCTCTTCCAGGGATAGGTTTCTTTATCAGTTCTTCGGTCTCTTATCCCTATATCGTCACAGCAGACACAGTGTCTTGGGCATACGCACACTAGGGAGCTCGGCTTAGCTGTGGGTCTCGCAGTCTAGCTAGAATTACCGACCTTAGGGTTAGGGTGAGGGCTAGGGTTAAGGTCCGGGTTATAGTCTGGGGTTCTCCCGGAACGAGGAAGGCCTTGGGTTGCAACCGCAATGTGCCGAGAGTGGTGTCTTCCCCCTTGTAAGCGCCATGCGGTCTCTGCACATTCCTTCCCTGGGTCCCAATGAGACACATGAACAGCAATGTGTCCCTCTAAGCTGTGCGTATAAGCGGCCACTCATGAACACAGGAAGCCCTGCTCAGCAGCAGTCTGCAGCCGAGCAGGGTCTCGCACTGCCCGTTGCCCATTTTAAGATTAAAAAGGTAAAGGTAAAGGTTTCCCCTTGCTCGAAAGCTAGTCGAACCCGACTCATCTCTGTTTCCAAGATGAAGAGCCAGCGCTATCCGAAGACATTTTTTCTAACTGTCCCTAAGGACAGAATTTTATTATTTTTTTAACACAATACATTACATGACATAACAAACAATAAAACATACATTTAACACAAATGGGGGTAGTAGATTCTCATGATAAGTACCTTAACTATGCCTAAATAATAATCAACATTTGCTAATTTTATAGTAAGTGAGTATAATTCATTTCATTTCTCTCTTATTGGGTTGTATAAAAGTACTTTGTCTTGTAAGTCATCTTTCAGTTATTATCCGAAGACGTTTCCATGGTCATGCGGCCGGCATGACTAAATGCCAAGGTGCACGGAACGCTGTAACCTTCCCACCGAAGCAGTCCCTATTTATCTACTTGCAACTTCTTGCTTTCGAACTGCTATGTTGGCAGGAGCTGGGGCCAGAGAGGGGAGCTCGCTCCGTCACATGGCACTTGGGTCTCGAACTGCTGAACTACAGACCTTCCGGTCTGCAGCTCAGTGTCTTAACCTCTAGGACACTGCAGCCTCGATTTTAAGATTACAGCAGTTCTATCCTGCTCAGGATGTGAACTGCTCTGCTCGGTGTGTGTGTGGGGGAATAGAGGGAACACTGATGACTAATGGAGTGAAGGCGTGAAAGGCTCAGTTCTCTTCCTCCCCTTTCCAGTGTCAACTACCTCATCAGCAAGGACACGTGGATCGAGAAGTGGCCAAGTGACGATGAATGTCAGGAGGACGAATACCAGAACCTGTGCAACGACTTCCTCGAGTTCTCCAACAGACTCACCATTTTCGGCTGTGACAACTAACAACGGAAACGTCGTCCGCGGCAACTGCACGGGAGGCAGAACGGAGCCGACGTTGCAGAGAAGACCCCTTCCAGCCCGGCTTTCCCGCTGTGCCCCCAACATTGTTTTTATATGTACATTTATATAGAGAAAAATAAAGAAGAGATTTCTGACTGTGATGACATGTGAATTGTTCACCCCCAATCCTCCTGTTTTAAGGTGGCTTCGGGATTCAAACAGAAAGAAGGTGCCAGCCATGCCGGTCGGGGTTCCCATTCGCGGCGGGGTACCTGTTGCCGACCGTAGCCCTCATGGCCGATAGTCAGCTGATTGGTGGGCGGAAACTGGGTCCAAAGGAGGGGGCCACGATCATCCTCAACAGACAAATTAAAAATAAAAATTAGGTCTCAAATACATACAGGAAGTTCTGGCCACAGAGTCCCTGACTATTCATACAGCTACCTGACAGCTTCTTCTTCTTCTTTGAAGTGGGGCAATTGTCTGTGTAGAGTTATCTCCCCTGTCCCCAGAAAGTGATTGAGGTTGGTGATACTACTGGAGGAAGCTGGAGACTGTGAGAACTGTCCTCGGTCGAATCTGCATTTGTCTTTCCCACCAGTGTCCCAGCCGACTCCGTCTTCAAAAAAACTGTCTACATTTGCTTTCATTTTTGCCTTTCAACTGTGCTAGTATAATTCTTCCCATCTGCATACGTTTATCGCCCTCTCGTGGCGGTTCCAGTGTCATTGCGCCTCCACACCACTTTAAATGAATCTTCTCCAAACAACTTTCAAACAAGCACAGAGAAAGATGGAGTCACAGCAGCACGAAACTGATTTTAAAATGCAAATGCAGATTCGACCCTCATCACTTCAACTCTCAGAAGGTGGAGGTGGGAACCAGAGGATCTGCTATCCTAGATTTAATTCTGACTAACAGGGAAGAACTGGTTGATGAAGTGAAGGTGGTGGGTTCCTTGGGGAATAGTGACCATGTCAGCTTGGAATTTGACATAGAGAAGACTGTGAAACCAGGACGTAGCAGAACTCATATCCTGGACTTCAGGAAAGCTGATTTCGGTTTCGGTTTCCGGCGTCGCGAATGGCGGCCGCTTCTCGGGACGCTCCCGGAGGCGGTTAGCCCACGCGCAGTTAGGGGGGGTCTTCGCATATGCGAAAGACCCTAGTGAGCCTTAGGTTAAGGCTCCGAACCGGGGGCGCTTGGGGAGTAGCCTCTTTGCCGGCAGACAGCCGGGAAATTGAGGCTTTCTCCCCGCCCCAATCGGCCCCGCTGCGGCGTGCCCGTAATGGGACTTAGCGGCGCCACCGAATTCCAGGAGTGAAAACAGCGCTATGGTTCAACATAAAAAGAAGTAGTGGCATCGAATCGTGAGTTGAAGATCTATTTTGAAGCGTAAATCGGAGCCCCCCTGCATGCGTATAAGCGTTGGGAGGAGGGAGGAGTCCCCACCCCCCTCGAGAAGCAAGTTATTCAAAGGGAGCGCGAAGGGGGGCAGAAAGAAAACAAAGTGTTGGTGAAAGTACCGTTGGGGCTGCATGGAAGAATGTGTTCATCTTAGCTTCCTGGGGGATGCGGCACGAACTTTTTAAAAGTAAACAAAAAAACAAAATGTCGATAATGGAACAAGCCCTGCAGACACCGGAAGAGAAGAGAGGAGGGACTTCCGGTCCAGATAGCCCCCCCCAAGAGCTTGCTGTCAATCAACAGAAAAAGGAGATGCTGTGCCCCCTGCTGGAACAATTGCAGAAGATCAACCAAACTTTGTTTAAAATGGAAAGTGTTCTCATCAGTCGACAGAAACAGATATTGGAAACAACTAGAAAGATGAAGGAGATTGAACAGAAATCGAATTTGATTCCAGGTTTCCAGGGCGCTAAAGAAGAGGAGAAAGAAGATCTCGGATTTACCTTGACAAATGTCTTGGCACCCCTAACTGGCAGTGGAGCGATAAAGTTAAAAGAAGAGGTGGATAAGGCTCCCAAAGCCTATTCCGCCTTTATAAAAAGAAATACTCTGCCAGTAGAAGGGGATGTCGAGCATAGCAGGCGACAAACGGGAGATCTAATTTCATCTGCTGAGTTTGTGGAGCCCTGGAAGCTTGAAGGCCAGAAGTTTAAAAAAAAAAAGAAAAGAAAGAAGAAGGATTTCATCTTCAAAACACAGAAACTCCTGAAGAGACACGCCAGCAGGAAGAAGGATGCAGCATTCAAAATTGGGATAAGTGCAGAAGACAGCAGCCCAGGGGAAGGTGGTGGAACGGAAGACTTCAAAGTTAAAATGGACTTAATCCATAACTGGAAGAAAATTAAGAAGAAGATACTTTGAGGACTGTTCGTGTTACATCTGGAAGGAGCTGTTTAATTACTAACCCCAATGGACTTTACTAACTGCATTAACAGAGTGATTTTGGACTTTGTTTTAGTTAAAAAGAAGATCTTCTAACCATGATGGATGCCAAAACTTGGTATTGGTTATTAACCTAAACTAACTCTCACTAACAGAAAAAAATTTTCACTCCACCTTTTTCTTTCTCCATCTGTCTACCCTTCCCTTTTCTTATAAAAAGAATAAAATTCTCTCTTTTTTAAGAGAGTTTTACTAAACAATAACAGGAAAGCTAGATTTCAATCAAACTCATGAAGATCTGATCGGAAGGTATCCCATGGCTGTGAAATGCTGTATAGTGAAAATCTGCAGCAGGTAAGGATGGCGCCTGATGCCTGAATAGTGGAGCATCTGCTTGGCAGGCAGCAGATCTCAGGTTCAACTGTTCCCAGTAAGAAAGAAAGGTGGCAGACAGGTAATGAAGCCAAGGTGGCTGAACATAGGAACTCTCTGAGAGCAGCTGACAATCTAAATAGGCAACACTGTACCAGGAAATGGACGGAGGGTCAGATTCACTGCAGGGTGAGCTACAAGTACACCGAGCACAAATCTGCAGTGAATGGTTGTCAGAAAGCCTAAAGCACATGATGGAGCTGAGGCTTGCAAGGCACTGCAAAAAATAACAAGAACAATTTCTATGCCTATGTTTGGAGCAACAAGAGGAACAGGGATGGAGTAAGCTCATTGCTAGGGGAAGATGCGTCAAGCCTTTAACAAGGGATGAAGACAAAACGGAATTACTCAGCTCTCACTTTGCGTCGGTCTTTAACTGTAAAGTGAGCTGTATACAAACTGGAGAATGCAGGGCATATGAAGGAAAGGGGAACTGCCAGTTCAGAATAAGTAAGGAAATGGTTAGAGAACATCTAGCTGCCTTAAATACTTTCAAATCTCCAGGGCCGGATGGCTTGCATCCGAAGGTGCTAAAAGAAATTGCAGATGTTATTTCAGAGCCTCTGGCTATAATCTTTGAGAGGTCCTGGAGTACGGGTGTTGTGCTGGAAGACTGGAGAAGAGCGAATGTTGTCCTAATCTTCAAGAAGGGGAAAAAGACGGACCCGGGAAATTATAGGCCTGTCAGTTTGACATCAATACCTGGGAAAATTCTGGAGCAAATTATTAAACGCTCTGTCTGTGAACACCTTGAACAAAATGAGTTAATTGGTAATAGCCAGCATGGGTTTATGAAGAATAAGTCATGCCAGACTAACCTTATCTCCTTTTTTGACAGAGTTACTAAAATGGTTGACTCTGGCAATGCCGTGGATATAGTGTATCTAGATTTCAGTAAAGCATTTGACAAAGTTTCTCATGATATCCTTGAGGATAAGCTGGTTAAGTGTGGGCTGGATGGCGCAACCGTTGGGTGGATTCATGGTTGGTTGAAAAATCGTACCCAACGAGTGCTCGTAAATGGCTCTGCGTCTACGTGGAGGGAAGTCTCGAGTGGAGTACCACAGGGCTCGGTCCTAGGCCCGGTGTTATTCAATGTTTTTATAAATGACCTGGATGAAGACATAGAGGGGATGCTTATCAAATTTGCAGATGACACGAAGCTGGGTGGGATTGCTAATTCAGAAAAAGACAGAGTCAGGATTCAGAAGGATCTTGATAGGCTGGAACAGTGGGCTGAGACAAATAAAATGGATTTCAATAGAGATAAGTGCAAAGTCCTACACTTAGGTACAAAAAATCAAAGGCACAGATATAGAATGGGAGGGACTTGGCTTGACAGCAGCACATGTGAAAGGGATCTAGGTGTTATGGTTGATCACAAGCTAAACATGAGCCTGCAGTGTGATGCGGCTGTGAAGAAAGCTAATGCAATCTTAGGATGCATTAGCAGAAGCATTGTGTCCAGATCACGGGAGGTGGTAGTTCCTCTGTATTCTGCTATGGTCAGGCCCCACCTGGAGTACTGTGTCCAGTTTTGGGCACCACATTTTCGGAAGGATGTTGACAAACTCAAGCGGTTCCAGAGGAGGGCGACCAGGATGGTGAGAGGGTTGGAGTCCAAGTCTTATGAGGAAAGGCTGAGGGAGTTGGGTCTGTTTAGCCTGGGAAAGAGAAGGTTTAGAGGGGACATGATTGCAGTCTTCAAGTATTTGAAGGGCTGTCATGTAGAAGATGGAGTGGATCTATTCTCTTGCTCCGGATAGATCTAATGGGTGGAAATGACAAGGGAGTCGTTACCGGCTTAATATCAGGAGACACTTCCTGACTGTAAGAAGAGTGGTTGAGCAGTGGAACAGACTGCCTCGGGAGGTGGTGGATGCTCCTTCGCTGGACGTGTTCAAGAGGAGACTGGACAACCATCTTTTGGGTATGTTGTAGGTATGTAGGGGTTTCGGCTGTGTTCCTGCAGAGTGCAGAGGGTTGGACTAGATGGCCTGCAAGGTCCCTTCCAACTCTAACATTCTATGATTCTATGATTCTATGACTTCTTGCAATCCTCAGAAACGTTATGGTCATCTTACTATAATTCAATCATTTCTGTAATTAGATTATTCACGATGTGATTGCAAAACGATAGAGTCTTTTCATCCATATACACACGTAGACACCTTTCATTCCTACGTACTCACAGAATAAGGAGTGCAAGGAAAAGGGACCGGCTACTGTGTAAAACAGCAACACCGAAGAACTGAATGAGGTCAGGAGCGGGCGGATCGACCTTGCAAGTCACTGCGGGAACTGCCCGGTTTTTAGCTTCACAAGAGCTACACAGCTGAGATATCTTAATAGCTGGACTGGATAGAGGGAGGGGTAGCGTCTAAACAGCTCCTTCCGAGGATAAAAGCTAAAAAGGTGGGGAGCGGGGAGGAAGTACGCGTCTTTTGGGTGGGATTTCCCCCTATCTTTTGGAGTCTGAGTAAGTTCCAGCTGATTTTAACGACTATCTGTATTTTGGCAACCATTGAAGGATGTTGGATATTTCCCTTTGTTTATCTAATTATTGTTCATCAAGGTTGCCTCGCCTTTTCTTTGATAATAAAAGCACTTTTGCCTGATTTGCCGAACTGGAGTGCAGAGCCTGAAGCCGAGTGTCCTGGCAGAGAATCTGAAGCGTACAAGGAGATTACACTGAAGAGTCGGGGCCATTTCAGTTTATAAAAGAGTCGACTAAGTGGGGACACGATGGAGGTTTAGAAAATGATGCAGTGGACAGACGGAAATTTTCCTGAAGCTGATGGGCAGTAGGTTCAGGACGGGAAAGAGAAGATATTTCTTTACACAGAATTGTTAAAACGTGGGATTCACTGCCAGCGGATGTAACGATGGCCGCAGCAATAAATGGCTTTGAAAGGAGATTAGATAAGATTCATGGCGAAGTGGTCTCTCAGTGGCGACTAGCTGTGGTGACTGAGGGGAACCTCCACATTCAGGGGCACTAAATCTCTGAATCCCAGAGCTAGGAAGCAACATTAGGGGAAGGTCGTAGCCTCTCTGCCCTGTTGTTGGCCCTCCAGAGGAACTGGTTGGCCACCGTGCCAGACAGGATGCTGAACTAGATGGGCTATGGGTCTGACCTAGCAGGACTATTATGATCTAACCAATATGTCTTGACTGTGTACAGCTTTTCCCTTCCCCAAGATCCAAATGTACATGGTCACTATTACCCAGGGTGCCGTCACCGACAAAGTATATGACAACATGGCCACACGAGCCCTTTTCAAAGGGAGTGCGGAACACATGGGAAGGGTCAGATCTGAATGCCAGAAAAAAATCCCCCAAATAAACACCTTTTTGCAGAAGGGGTTCCGTAAAGTCAGAGCATCGACTGGAGATGCAACTTTCCAGGAACCCGCAGCAACTCTGAGGTTGCAGAAAAAGTCCAAGTGTCACTAATGCTTGTTAGATCATAGTCCCCTTCCTGTATTAGGACTTCAGGTTCCTCCTTGTCATAAGTCAGTCTATGCTGAGTGATGGCTCAGATTTCTCAGATGTAGAGCTACCTGCTAGCCCTGAGACGGTAATTGAACAGCCGGCTTCAGCAAGCTCTGAGCCAGAAGAAAAACAAGAGATCAGGTTACCGGATGATCAGGAGTAACAGCCTACAGCTGACACCGAGCCCACACCTTGTAGATCTGAAGCAGTAAACAAGTCTTCAGCAGCCACTCCCAGCCCACCTAGCTCACCCACACCCTCGCAGCAACAACACTGTCAGAGATGCTTGGAGTTGTAAGAAAGGAGAAGAGGTGTGAGACTCATGGCTCATCACCAGCTGTCAACTGAAAAGACGAAAGGATGACTGGCAAGGAATTGCCTGGGAATTTAGCTGATTAAGACTTGGCTATAAATTCAGCTGGGAGAAGCAGCCGTTTTGTGGATGCAACAAGTACACTTTGCTCCTGACCCACTGACCTTGCTGCTACTGGATCTCTGTAACCTTGAACCTCAGACTGAACCTGATGACTGGCTTTTCTGGAACCCCTGACCCCGGACTGGACTTGCTGTCTGGAACTCAGTACTCTCCTGCTTGTTTCCCATACTCTGCACATTAGTGTAGAGACACTGGTTTATGTGCCCCAAGTGTTCCATTTTGGTTCTTATCTTCCAATTAATGGGTCCCTGCTGACATTTCCCTCCCCACACATTTTTAGTGTTCTGTTCTCCAGTAATTGGCATCACACTAGGCTCTTAATGTAGGTCTCCCTCCTTATCAAGTTTGCAAACCTCTTGCCAGACACATGTTTTCCTACCCTCATGAGGCGCAAACCCTCTCTAGATAGAAGTGCTTCTTCTTGAAAGTGTAAGCCGTGGTCCAAAAACCCCCAAACCTTTCCTGATGACATCATCTACATAGCTCGTTGTTTATTTCCAGTATGCCTAATGTAAGAACATAAGTATGCTAACAGTCAGTTTGGTGTCGTAGTTAAGTGCGCGGACTCTAATCTGGGAGAACCGGGTTTGATTCCCCCACTCCTCCACTTGCACCTGCTGGATGACCTTGGGCAAGCCATAGTTCTGTCAGAGCTGTTCTCTCAAGGGCAGTCCTCGAAAGAGCTCTCTCAGCCCCATCTACCTCACAGGGTATCTGTGGTGGGGAGGGGAAGGGGAAGGAGTTTGTAAGCCGCTCTGAGAGTCTGAGTGAAGGGCGGGATATAAATCCAATCTCCTCCTTCTCCTTCTTCAGAACATTTGAAGAGCCTTGCTGGATCACACCAAAGGCCCATCTAGTCCAGCATTCTGTCTCACGAGGTGGGCAACTAGTGCTTTTCCTCCCATTTTGCATTTCCTGTTGTCTCTTCCCACCGTCCAGCAACATACCCGTGGTGTCCCACACTGAGAAATAGCCATGTTATCTTCTGAACCCCCCCTTCCTTCGGGCCTCAAATCTGATCAGGAGCAAGTAGCATTGGCAAACTCCAGGCAGGGCCTGGCATTCTCCATTCTTCTTCTTCTTCTTCTTCTTCTTCTTCTTCTTCTTCTTCCTCCTCCTCCTCCTCCTCCTCACAGGGTGTCTGTTGTGGAGAGGGGAAGGGAAAGGAGTTTGTAAGCCGCTCTGAGACTCCCTTGGGTAGTGAAGGGTGGAGTATAAATCCAATCTCTTCTTCTTCTTCTTCTTTTCTTCTTCTTCTAGGAGCAAATCTCATTGTTCTGCCTCTCAAGTACACGTTTCTTCCTGCAAGGAGCTCTGCCGGGGAGGGGAAAACTACATTGGAATTAACATTGGAGAAAGGAGGGTTCCTTGGTCCTCTGCGTCTGCCAAAGGGGGACTCCCATTTCTTCCTGGAGTTCTTCACCCAGAAGTGCCATCACTGCATTTCCAACACTGGGGGCAAATGTTCTAGTTTTGGGGCAACGCTCTATGGGTTTTTCGGCCTCAAGACCATAGAGTTCTGCCCAAAACTTAGAGCATCGCTCCTGACATTGGAAATGCAATGACATCACTCCCAGGTGATGTCATCACACTGGTGCCAGCGGCACCGGACGGGGGCTTCTCAGGGTTGGGGTGTCCCCCGCCCACCAGCTGGGCCACAGTGGATTGGGGGCCCCAAAATCGGAGGACCCCCTGGCCCCAGTGGGGAAACGGCAACAGAAGAAGAAGAAGAAGAAGAGGAGGAGGAGGAGGAGGAGGAGGAGGAGGAGGAGGAGGAGATGGATTTATACCCTGGCCGTCACTGCCCGAAGGTGTCTCAGGCCGGCTTACAAACTCCTTTCCCTTCCCCTCCCCACAACAGACACCCCCTGTGAGGCAGGTGGGGCTGAGAGAGCTCTGACAGAAACTGCTCTTTTTCAAGAACAGCTCTGACAGAACTATGGCTTGCCCAAGGTCATCCAGCAGGTGCGAGTGGAGGAGTGGGGAATCAAACCCGGTTCTCCCAGATTAGAGTCCGCGCACTCAACCCCTGCACCAAACTACACCAGGAAGTTGTCAGGCAGACAGGTCAGGAACATGTGTGACTGTGGATGTTTTGCAGAGTTTTCTGGGATCAGAACTTCAGAAGGGACACCTCCGGGGAGAAGGGAAAGCAAAAGGGAGCAAGACCCCTGGCTTCTTTCACCAGGTGTGTAGGGAGGTTAAGATGGGGAGGTAAAGTGCTCGGTGCTGCCACCTATCCACAGGATCTCCGCGTGAGAACAGTCTCTGACGGTTCTTCGCTCAACCTAGATGAGAAAATGCAGTTTGTAAACAATCAGGAGGGATGGTGAATTAACCAGCGCAAACGGAGGCTGCCTGGAGTTCCCGGCAAACACGTGCGAGGGGGCAGGGGAGCTGGGGCACTGCAGAGAAGTGACGAAATGTTACGGGAAGGGCCATTGCTTCACAACAGAGGTGCAGGCCAAAAGGGACTTCAGTAACCCGAGAGGGAAATGACCAGTTTTCCACAGGTCAGCCACAAGCAGGGGATTTCTCTGCCATTCAGGGAAACCAGCCAAGGGGGGGGGGGGAGGGAGGGAGGGAGGGAGGGAGGGAGGGAGAGAGAGAGAGAGAGAGAGAGAGAGAGAGAGAGATTGGATTTGTACCCCGCCCTTCACTACCCAAAGGAGTCTCAGAGCGGCTTACAAACTCCTTTCCCTTCCCCTCCCCACAACAGACTCCCTGTGAGGGAGGCGGGGCTGAGAGAGCTCTGACAGAAACGGCTCTTTTTCAAGAACAGCTCTGACAGAACTATGGCTTGCCCAATCCAACCTCCTCCTCCTCCTCCTCCTCCTCCTCTTCCTCTTCCTCTTCCGTTTTCCTTTTTCTGTTACAAAAACCTGCCTAAGGTTTAGCCTTTATCTGTGAACTCACTCTCCCTAGCCTCTGGTACCAATCCTTCAATCTATAAGTATACAAAAGATAACTTGTCTTGTTTTTCCTTGTGTTATTTCTCACTAAACAGAAACCGAAATCCTCTGGGTAGAAATCAAGCCCTCGGTGCTTGAATGGGCACTGCATCCGAACGTTATGTTGAAACACCTGCCCTCACTGAGAGAGAAAGCTGAACAGCAGGTGGATGTGAATTGATGGGAACTGCCAAATTTTCGATGGATATGCAAATATTTGTACTGACCGGGATAGCCCAGCCTAGCCTGATCTCATCAGAGCTTGGAAGCTAAGCAGGGTCGGTCCTGGTGATTATTTGGATGGGAGACCACCAAGGAAATCCAGGGTTTGGTATGCAGAGGCAGGCAAGGGCAAAACCCACCTCCGGACATCCCCTGCCTCGAAATCCCTACGAGGTTGCCGCAAGACAACTGTGACTTGATAGCAAAAAGCAAAAAGCAAATATTTCCTGAATGTTCAAATTGGTATCTGTGACTATGTTTCAGTTCTTCATGTGCTGCAATTCATACGTGACAGCAGGGCTTTTTCTTGTAGAAAAAGCCCAGCAGGAACTCATTAGCATAACAGGCCACACCCAACACCAGGAACTCATTCGCATATTAGGCCACACCCCCTGACAGCACAGCTCAGTAGCCTATTCGGCCACACCCCCATGTTACCAGAAGTGGGGTCATCCAGCCACACCCACCTTTTGCTTCTTATTCTGTTGACCTTGTTTGTTGTCAAAACCCAGGGCTTTTTTTGGAGCAGGAACTCCTTTGCATGTTAGGCCACACACCCCCTAATGTAGCCAATCCTCATGAGTTTCTGCTGCTGGGTGTGGCCTATTATGCTAATGAGTTCCTGCTGGGCGTGGCCACCTCGGGAGCCAGCCGGAACGCCGTTCCTGAGCGTTCCTGCCCCAAAGTAGCCCTGCATGACAGTATTTGACAGCTGACGTGTTCTGCAAAGAACTATCCCAGGGGGGCTCCTTGGTGCGGGGGAAGCTCCATGAGGCAGCATCCAAACCAGTATCCTTTGCACCTCCCTCCTTTTAATCGTATCCGTTACCCTGACTGTTCCCTGGAAGGCCAGATGCTGACACAGAAGTTTACAAGCCACCCTGAGCCTGCCTCGGTGGGAAGGGCGGGGTATAAATTCAACTAATAAATAAATAAATAACGAACTCCCGAGCCTCTTTTTCTACGAAATGACCCTGGGTGTAGGAAAACAAGCCACCCAGGATGCACTCCATGGTCTAGGCCCGATTTGGCATAGGGGAGAAAATGGAGGCAGCTGCAATCCTCGTTTGGGGTGCTGGTAATCCAAGGTTGTCCCAGTCTGGTCGGTTTTCCCTTCTCCTTGGGACTGTCCTGGCCAGCGGCGTCCTATAGTCCCATTGACCAATTAAGGAGGGAGCCATAAAGCCCTGACCTGGACAGCCCTGGGCAAGCCCCATCCCGTCAGATCTGGGAAGCTAAGCAGGGCTGACTCCGGCAAGTGGGCGGACGGGGAGACCTCCAAGGGATACCAGAGGTGGGAAGTGGGGGCAGGCTTAATTCCAGCCACCTCTCTGAATGCCCTCCCGGCCCCCAGTAGGGGTCATTCACTGGAGGTCACCATGAATTCCAGGTGCACACATAAACACACACACACACACAGAAATACCAAAAAGAAAAAGAAAGGGGAGCATAAGGAGGGTGTAGTGATATCCATGGGCCTGGTTTTAAGGGTAAGCAAACCCTTCATCTCTGTAGGAAGGGACAAAGACGAGTCAAACTGTCGTCCTGGGCACCTTTTCTGGACCATACCAAGAGTGGTTAGAGAGTGGGCGGGGCCAGGGCTCTTTTCGTAGCAGGAACTCCTTTGCATATTAGGCCACACACCCCTAATGTAGCCAATCCTCCAAGAGCTTACAGGAGCCCCTGTAAGAAGAGCTCTGTCAGCTCTTGGAGGATTGGCTGCATTGGGGGGGGGTGTGCGCCTAATAGGCAAAGGGTCCCTGCTACAAAAGAGCCCTGGGCGAGGCCTAGTGGGACTTTTGCCCAGCAAGGCTTCTGATTGGCCACTGGAGATCTGATTGCTGCGCAGATTTCTAAAACGTCACTTGAGCAGTGGCTGCCATTAACTGGGCAAGGATCTGCATCGCCTGACTAGAGAGTTGTTAGGCTTCCTACAGTGGCCCCGGTTAGCCCAATCTCATCAGATCTCGGAAGCTAAGCAGGGTCGGCCCTTGTTAGTACTTGGATGGGAGACCACCAAGGTAGGCAAGGGTTGTTATGCAGAGGCAGGCAAGGGCAAACCCACCTCTGTTCATCTCTTGCCTCAACATAAGAACATAAGAACATAAGAGAAGCCAATGTTGGATCAGGCCAGTGGCCCCTCCAGTCCAACACTCTGTCACACAGCGGCCAAAATATACCAGGTGCCATCAGGAGGTCCAGCAGAGGGGCCAGGACACTAGAAGCCCTCCCACTGCTGCCCCTCCAGCACCAAGAATAGAGTGCATCACCTGCCCCAGACTGAGTTTTCCCATCTATACCCTGTGGCTAATAGCCACCGATGGACTTCTGCTCCAGATGTTTATCTAATTCCCTCTTGAAGCTGTCCATGCTTGTAGCTGCCACCACCTCCTGTGGCAGTGAATTCCACGTGTTAATCACTCTTTGGGTGAAGAAGGACTTCCTTTTATCTATTCTAACCCGACTGCTCAGCAATTTCATGGAGTGCCCACAAGTTCTTGTATTGTGAGAAAGGGAGAAAAGTACTTCTTTTTCAACCTGCTCAATCGAAAACTCATTGAATAATCTGCAGGATGAGTTGACTGCAGCCTATTCCTGATTGTCTGTCTCAAGTCTTGAGGACTGGATCGACTTGCTGTTGACAACATACTTGATATTGTTTAATATGGTTTATCTTAAGAAGTGGATGTACTTGCTTTAGCCAGTCTGGTGCGCCGACTCTAATCTGGGAGAACCGGGTTTGATTCCCCCACTCCTCCCCTCGCACCTGCTGGATGACCTTGGGCAAGCCATAGTTCTGACAAGAGCTGTTCTTGAAAAAAGGGCAGTTCTTGAAAGAGCTCTCTCATCCATGCCTACCTCACAGGGTGTCTGTTGTGGGGAGGGGAAGGGAAAAGGAGTTTGTAAGCCACTCTGAGACTTTGGGAAGTGAAGGGTGGGGTATAAATCCAATCTCCTCCTCCTCCTCCTCTTCTTCTTCTTCCTCTTCCTGTTTTTCTTCCTCTTCTTCTTCTTCCTCTTCCACCTCTTCTTCTTTCTCTTCCTCCTCCTCCTCCTCTTCTTCTTCCTCTTCCTCCTTCCTCCTCTTCTTCCTCTTCCTCTTCTTCTGCCTCTTCCTCCTCCTTCTCCTCTTCTTCTTATTCCTCTTCCTCCACCTCTTCTTCTTCTTCATGGACATTTGAAGATCATGTCTTTCAGTCCATTGAAATTGTGAACTGAGCATCTGTGAAGTCTTTCTTTTGGGAGTGTCAAACAGTAAACGTTAGCTATTGCTTTAAATCTCCAGCCTATTTATTGCAGTTCATGTATTTCACATATTCAATACTGGTGTACTTTTGAGACATATTTGGAGCCTTATGTGATGTTAAGTCATATATGATTGAAAACCCTATGAGCTTGCCATAAGGCGGCTGCGACTTGACACCACTTTCCCCCGGAACCAAAATGGTCTCCTAGCACAGTTGTCAGTAGCTGATCGCACACACAGGAATCGGCACAGCTGCAAGGTTAGTCCTTCTGACTGGTGAAGGAATCCCAGAAGTCCATTGGACTAGCTTCCTAATTCTGGTTTATTTGTCTTTGGGGGTTATTTTTTGGCCTGCTTAGCAAAAAAGACAAACAGCAACAATTTCGACAGCTGGGCGAGTTTGCTCAGAAATCCCCAGGTTGCTCAAACTCCTCCCCGTGCCCTGATTAAACACGGAGCGGTTACCCAAGGGCCGGACTCTGGTGGAGGGGGCTCCCGGGATAAATACCCAGCTCTGCTAGCCGCTCTCCCTAACCCTCCAGATCACCATGGGGGGACCTGCTGCGCTCTACCTGGTGGCCGCCTTGCTGGCCTGCTTCCCCACCGCCTCCTACAGCCAGCTGTAAGTACCAGCCGGGTTTCAGCAGCGCTCCTTCTCTCCTCCAAAGCGGGGGAGCCGTCCTCTGCTGAGGGGAAGCGGCTCAGGTTTCTCCATCCCTCCTTGTCTGAAATTAAGCACTGAGGAGATTCATTGAAATCGGGTTTCTGTTATTTGTAGGGTAGTTTTGTAACTGGCAGTCCGAAAGCAAGAAATTGCAAGTAGATAAATAGGGACCGCTTCGGTGGGAAGGTAACAGTGTTCCGTGCGCCTTGGTGTTTAGTCATGCCGGCCACATGACCACGGAAACGTCTTCGGACAGCGCTGGCTCTTTGGCTTGGAAACGGAGATGAGCGCCGCAACCCTAGAGTCGGATTCGACTGGCTTTCGAGCAAGGGAGACCTTTACCCTTTTGTAACTTGACGACTGTTACAGATCTTCTTGTAGGAACTCATTTAAGCTGGGTTGTGCATCCTTCTGGATCTCACGCTGCTCTGTTATTCACCGGTTGTCACAGAACCACGAAAAGGCAAACACCAGAACCAGATCGTACCAGGCCCGTCCCTGGGCAGGGTGGGAGGGGCTCTTGGTAGTTGGTGATTCGACCCTTAGGCAGGTAGACAGCTGGGTGGCGAACCCGCGTACTGACCGTATGGTGACTTGCCTGCCTGGTGCGAAGGTAGCGGACATTACGCGTGTTTTAGATAGGCTGGTAGATAGTGCTGGGGAGGAGCCAGTGGTCGTGGTGCACGTCGGCACCAACGATGTGGGGAAATGCAGTCGTGAGGTCCTGGAGGAGAAATTTAGGCTGCTGGGCAGGAAACTCAAGGCCAGGACCTCCAAGGTAGCCTTCTCGGAAGTGCTACCTGTTCCACGCGCAGGGCCGGAGAGACAGGCACAGATCAGGAGTCTCAATGCGTGGATGAGACGGTGGTGTAGGGGGAAGGGTTCAAGTTTGTTAGGCACTGGGATGCTTTTTGGGACAAGAGGGAGCTGTACAAAAGGGACGGTCTCCACTTGTCCCGAGAAGGAACCAGGCTGCTGGCGCTCAAAATCAAAAAGGTGGCAGAGCAGTTTTTAAACTGAATAATGGGGGAAAGCCGACAGGAGATGAAAAGTCTCTGGTTCGGGATGACTCATCTCAAAGAGATGAAGGGGTAGCTATTACTTTTGTACAAGGAAATGGATTACAATTGTCCACTGAGACTGTGGCTAATGATAGGAACTGCCTGGCAAGGTCTCGAGGCAGCAAGAGGAAGGCTGTGGGCTTAACAAACGTGGGAAACTATAAGTGTTTATACACAAATGCTAGAAGTCTCCGAGGTAAAATCGGGGAGTTGGAATGCTTGGTGTTGGGGGGGAAATAGACATTGTGGGTATTTCAGAAACTTGGTGGGATGAGGAAAATCAGTGGGATACGGTGATTCCTGGTTATAAATTATATCGGAAGGATAGGGGGAAAGGGTTGGAGGTGGGGTGGCTCTGTATGTCAGAGAGGGTATACCGTCCAGTAAGATTGAGAGGGAAAGAGAATTGGATTCACTTCTGGAAATGCTATGGGTTGAAATAGTGGGTCCAAAAGGAGGCTTAACAGTGGGAGTTTGTTATCGCCCACCAGATCAAAAGATAGAGGAGGATTATAAAATGATGAATGAATTAAAGATAGCGGCTAGACGAAATAACTGTGTTGTAATAGGCGACTTTAACTACCCACACATTGATTGGGTCAATATGAGTTCTAGTCGGGAAAAAGAGATTGCGTTCTTAGACACTCTCAATGACTGTGCTGTGGAACAGATGGTCACAGATCCTACCAGGGGAGAGGCGATCCTGGATTTGGTCCTAAGTAACACCCAAGACCTGGTGAGAGATGTAAAAGTGATTGCACCACTTGGGAACAGTGACCATAATGTCATTGAGTTTAACATTTGTACAGATAGGGAGTTGCCCAAAAAGACTGACGCAACCACTTTTAACTTTAAAAGGGGTAACTTCTCTGGTATGAGGGGACATGTGAGGAAGAAATTGAAAGGAAGAGTAGAGAAGGTCAAAACCATTGGGGAAGCTTGGAGACTATTTAAAAAGACAATCCTAGAAGCTCAGAAAAAATATATACCGCAAGTTAGGAAAGGTACAAATAGGTATAGAAAAAAGCCTGCATGGTTAACAAATAAAGTAATGGAAGCTGTAAAAGGTAAGAAGGATTCCTTTAAGCGGTGGAAAGCTAGTCTTAGTGAGGTTGATAAAAGGGAACACAGACTATGGCAAATAAAATGCAAGTCTGTGATCAGGCAAGCAAAAAGGGAATATGAGGAGCATATCGCAAAAAACATAAAGACCAACAATAAAACTTTCTTCAAATACATTAGAAGTAGGAAGCCAGCCAGGGAGGCAGTGGGGCCCTTGGATGACCAAGGGGTAAAAGGAGTAGTGAAGGATGATAGGGAAATGGCTGAGAAGCTGAATGCATTTTTTGCCTCTGTCTTCACTGTGGAAGAGGAGAAGTGTTTGCCCACTCCAGAAGCACCGATTTCGGGAGGGGGTTTGAAAGACCTGAATCAGATTGCGGTAACAAGAGAGGAAGTCCTCCGACTGATGGACAATTTAAAAACTAATAAATCACCAGGCCCGGATGGCATTCATCCGAGAGTTCTGAAAGAACTCAAATGTGAACTTGTGGATCTCCTGACAAAAATATGTAATCTTTCTTTAAAATCTGCCTCCATTCCTGAGGACTGGAAGGTAGCTAATGTCACTCCCATCTTTAAAAAGGGCTCCAGGGGAGATCCAGGAAATTACAGGCTAGTCAGTCTGACATCGATACCGGGTAAGTTGGTGGAAACTGTTATTAAGGAAAGAATTAGTAGGCACATTGATGAACAAAAACTATTGAGGCAGACTCAGCATGGGTTCTGTAAGGGAAGATCTTGTCTCACTAACCTGTTAGTGTTTTTTGAGGAGTGAACAAACATGTGGACAAGGGGGACCCAATAGATATTATTTACCTTGACTTCCGGAAAGCTTTTGATACAGTTCCTCATCAAAGGCTCCTAAGTAAGCTCAATAGTCATGGGATAAAAGGACAAGTCCTCTTGTGGATCAAAAATTGGCTTATAAATAGGAAACAGAGAGTGAGTATAAATGGGAAACGTTCTCAGTGGAGGGTGGTAAGCAGTGGGGTACCACAGGGATCAGTACTCGGTCCGATGCTTTTTAACTTGTTTATTAACGATTTGGAATTGGGAGTAAGCAGTGATGTGGCTAAATTTGCAGATGACACAAAGTTGTTCAGGCTGGTGAAAACCAGGGAGGATTGTGAGGCACTCCAAAGGGATCTGTTGAGGATGGGTGAGTGGGCGTCAACGTGGCAAATGGGGTTCAATGTGGCCAAGTGCAAAGTGATGCACATTGGAGCCAAAAATCCTAAATATAAATACACGTTGATGGGGTCTGATCTGGCAGAGACGGACCAAGAGAGAGATCTTGGAGTCGTAGTGGATAACTCGCTGAAAATGTCTACACAATGTGTAGCTGCAATAAAGAAGGCCAACGCTATGCTGGGGATTATTAGGAAGGGAATTGATAACAAATCAGCCAGTATCATCATGCCCCTGTATAAATCATTGGTGCGACCTCATTTGGAATACTGTGTACAGTTCTGGTCACCACATCTCAAAAAGGATATTATAGCATTGGGAAAAGTGCAGAGAAGGGCAACTAGAATGATAAAAGGGTTGGAACACCTTCCCTATGAAGAAAGGTTAAAATGCTTGGGGCTCTTTAGCTTGGAGAAACGACGGCTGAGGGGTGACATGATCGAGGTTTATAAGATTATGAATGGGATTGAGCAGGTTGAGAAAGAAGTCCTTTTCTCCCTTTCTCACAATACAAGAACTCCTTGTGGGCACTCCATGAAATTGCTGAGCAGTTGGGTTAGAATAGATAAAAGGAAATACTTCTTCACCCAAAGAGTGATTAACATATGGAATTCACTGCCACAGGAGGTGGTGGCAGCTACCAGCATGGACAGTTTCAAGAGGGAATTAGATAAACATCTGGAGCAGAAGTCCATCAGTGGCTATTAGCCACAGGGTACAGATGAGAACTCTCAGTCTGGGGCAGGTGATGCACTCTATTCTTGGTGCTGGAGGGGGCAGCAGTGGGAGGGGCTTCTGGTGCCCTGGCCCCACTGCTGGACCTCCTGGTGGCACCTGGTATATTTTGGCCGCTGTGTGACAGAGTGTTGGACTAGATGGGCCATTGGCCTGATTCAACATTGGCTTCTCTTATGTTCTTATGTTCCTATTTATACCCCGCCCTTCACTACCCAAGGGAGTCTCAGAGCGGCTTACAAACTCCTTTCCCTTCCCCTCCCCACAACAGACACCCTTGTGAGGTAGGCGGAGCTGAGAGAATTCTTTCCAGGACTTTCCTTGAGAGGACAGCTCTGACAGAACTATGGCTTGCCCAAGGTCATCCAGCAGGTGCGAGTGGAGGAGTGGGGAATCAAACCTGGTTCTCCCAGATTAGAGTCTGCACACTTAACCACTGCACCACACTTAGCCACTACACCAGAGAGAGAAAGAGAGAGAGAGAGAGAAAGAAGGGAGAGATTGGATTTACATCCTGCCCTTCACTATCCGAAGGAGTCTCAGAGCGGCTTGCAAACTCCTTTCCCTTCCCCTCCCCACAACAGACACTCAGTGAGGTAGGCAGGGCTGAGAGAGCTCTGACAGAAATGGCTCTTTCTTCAAGAACAGCTCTGACAGAACTTGTGACTTGCCCATCCAGCAGCTGCAAGTGGAGAAGTGGGGAATCAAACCCGGTTCTCCCAGATTAGAGTCCGCGCACTTCACCACTACACCAAACTGGCTTTATTGCAAAGCAGCTGAGAATTTTCCAGGGGTACGTCAGGCATGGGATTCTGGGCTGGAATCCATTGTTTTGCACCCCACAGGAGCAGACAGAGTTGAAGCGGAAATCAGCACAATGCCCCCCCCACACACACACACACACAGTGTCCCAACCTCCCCCTTCCCCACCACTCACCGGTCAGCAAATTGCTGTCTGAGTGGGCGGAGTGCAGGGAGGGCCTCCGGTCCAGCTGGTCGAGGCTACTGGGGTCGCTTCCCCTGCGGTCTTTGGTCCTGCCGGGACAGAGGGGAAACAATGAGAGCGCTTTCATCGAGCGGTCCAGGCCCCTCCTCCCTCACAAAAAGTTCCAAGTTGTGCACGTGCTGATGAGGATGCAGGCGCTCAGCGGGCAGGATCGTCCAGACGGAAAAGAGGAAGAATTCTGCACCAAGGCATTATAACTGAGGAGCTGTCAAATTGCTTTGTCTCCAAATGCAAAGGAAACAAGTGACACGAGTTTTCTTTCTTTCTTTCTTTGGCCGATTTCATACGAGCGGCCGCCCCGCCCTGGCTCTTCCCTTTTCCCCCCATTGCCTTCGTCAATTTCCCACTACTTGCTGCACGGCCGCGTTTTGACCATGCAGCATTTCCCGATTCCCCCACGTCTTCACGAGCCTTGTTTTTTTGAGACCGCGGAGACGTGGGGAAATCGGGGGACACTGCGGGTCAAAATGCGGCCGCGCAGCAAGCAGTGGGATATCGACGAATGTAATTGGGGGGAAGGGAGAGCGAAGGCGGCACAGCTGCTTGTGGGAAATCGGTCTTTCTTGCTTGCTTGCTTGCTTTTATTTTGGACCAGATATTCAGGTTCAGCAGGGCAGTGAATGTAGGAAGTCACCGCCTCCGGATACAGAGGGACAGTGCCCCTTAACAAAATGGGCCACGATTTCAACATGAGGATCACGCAGTCTAGCCTGGCTACCGTTTGTGTCCGGTATCTTGAACACATGAATCATAGAGTCATAGAGCTGGAAGGGACCTCCGGGGTCATCTAGTCTGACCCCCTGCACAAGGCAGGAAATTCACAAATACCCACCACCCACACACACAGACACACCCAGTGACCCCTGTTCCACTCCCAGAAGATGCCAAAAGAACTCCAGGATCTCTGGCCAAACTGGCCTGGAAAAATTTGCTTCCTGCCCCCAGAGTAGCGATCAGCAGTTCCCTTGGCATGTAAGAAGGGGCCACGAGAACAAAGCCCTGAGGCAACCCTTCCTGCCCTCTCTTCTTGTGATCTGCCTAAGTTCATAGAATCGGCATGGCTGTCAGGTGGGGCCATCTAGCCTCAGTTGGAAAACCTCCAAAGAAGGAGAGCCCACCACCTCCTGAGGAAGCCTGTTCCACGGAGGAACCGCTCTAACTGCTCCACGGAGGAACCAAATGCCAGTTTGGTGTAGTGGTTAAGTGCGCGGACTCTAACCTGGGAGAACCGGGTTTGATTCCCCACTCCTCCACTTGCACCTGCTGGATGTGACCTTGGGTCAAGTCACATAGTTCTGGCACGAGCTGTCCTTGGAACAAGAGCAGTTTCTGTCAAGAGCTCTCTCAACCCCACCTGCCTCACAGGGTGTCTGTTGTGGGGAGGGGAAGGGAAAGGAGTTTGTAAGCTGCTCTGAGACTCCTTTGGGTAATGAAGGGTGGGGTATAAATCCAATCTCTTTTTCTCTTCTTCTTCTGTCAAAAACTCTTCCTAATATTTAGCTGAAAAACTCTTTTGATTTAATTTCAACCTTTTGCTCTATACTGCATTAAACCCACTGGTCCATCAAGAAGAAGAAGAAGAAGAAGAAGAAGAAGAAGAAGAAGAAGAAGAAGAAGAAGAAGAAGAAGAAGAAGAAGAAGAAGAAGAAGAAGAAGAAGAAGAAGAAGAAGAAGAAGAGGAGGAGGAGGAGGAGGAGGAGGAGGAGGAGGAGGAGGAGGAGGAGGAGGAGGAGGAGGAGGAGGAGGAGGAGGAGGAGGAGGAGGAGGAGGAGGAGGAGGAGGAGGAGGAGGAGGAGGAGGAGGAGGAGGAGGAGGAGGAGGAGGAGGAGGAGGAGGAGGAGGAGGAGGAGGAGGAGGAGGAGGAGGAGGAGGAGGAGGAGGAGGAGGAGGAGGAGGAGGAGGAGGAGGAGGAGGAGGAGGAGGAGGAGGAGGAGGAGGAGGAGGAGGAGGAGGAGGAGGAGGAGGAGGAGGAGGAGGAGGAGGAGGAGGAGGAGGAGAGAGGAGGAGGAGGAGGAGGAGGAGGAGGAGGAGGAGGAGGAGGAGGAGGAGGAGGAGGAGGAGGAGGAGGAGGAGGAGGAGGAGGAGGAGGAGGAGGAGGAGGAGGAGGAGGAGGAGGAGGAGGAGGAGGAGGAGGAGGAGGAGGAGGAGGAGGAGGAGGAGGAGGAGGAGGAGGAGGAGGAGGAGGAGGAGGAGGAGGAGGAGGAGGAGGAGGAGGAGGAGGAGGAGGAGGAGGAGGAGGAGGAGGAGGAGGAGGAGGAGGAGGAGGAGGAGGAGGAGGAGGAGGAGGAGGAGGAGGAGGAGGAGGAGGAGGAGGAGGAGGAGGAGGAGGAGGAGGAGGAGGAGGAGGAGGAGGAGGGAGGAGGAGGAGGAGGAGGAGGAGGAGGAGGAGGAGGAGGAGGAGGAGGAGGAGGAGGAGACTGGATTTATACCCGGCCTTTCACTACCCAAGGAAGTCTCAGAGTGGCCTGCAAACTCCTTTCCCTTCCCCTCCCCACAACAGACACCCTGTGAGGTAGGTGGGGCTGAGAGAACTCTGACAGAAACGGCTCTTTTTCAAGGACAGCTGTGCTAGAACTATTTCTTTCCCAAGGTCATCCAGCAGCTGTAAGTAGAGGAGTGGGGAATCAAACCCGGTTCTCCCAGATTAGATTCCGTGCACTTAACCACTACACTAAGCCCATATTGTCTACTCAGACTGGCAGCGGCTTTCCAGGGTCTCAGGCGGAGGTCTCTCCCATCACCTCCTGCCTGGTCCTTTCACCTGGAGATGCCGGGGATTGAACCTGGGACCTTCTGCACGCTCAGCAGATGCTCTGCCACTGAGCCACAGCCCCAGGAAATCCTCAGAAGCTACAATGTGAGGCCAGCAGTCCTTTGACGAAGGATGACAGAGTGCAAACCCAGCTTTCTGCTCCCAGTTTATTGCTAGATCGCCTGAGCTTCACTATATTTTGTCCCCCAAAAGATGCATCAGTTTTAGCATCAATGAGAAGAAATAAAAGAAAGAAAGGCCTAATTTCCTCTTCCCATCAAGGAATCGAAAAAGAGCAACATTTGCCACTTCCAAATCGGACCTTTCTTCGCAGCCAGCAGTTCGAGGGTGGAAGAAGGCAAGACGGCTCATGCTCTCGACCCGCAGGGGACGGGAGAAAGGCCGCCACAAAGGCAGGCACGCTGCCAATGATTTGCAAGAAATCTGTGGTCTGGGGACAGGGCACACGCCCAAGGAACGCACACAGCTTTCGCTCCACCTTTTTCAAAGAAAAAAAGGCTGATAGTCATCGAAAGACGTCTGAGTCTATTAAAACTGTGAAGGTTTGCAGGTTTTTAAGAAACGCAGTCCTTCTGAGAAAAAGTATCCGGCACTACTACCGAAGAACTCCCTCATGAGACAGAGCGAGAAATGGGCACAGCAATTGCTATTCACAGTTTCTGAAAGGACTTGTGAAACCCACAATGTAATTTAAAAAACAAAACAAAAAAAACCTTTCTGCTCCTGGGCAGCTTTTTAGTCCCCAAATTATCAAATGTTTTAGTTATCTAAACTTTAACTGATTAGTCTCAGAGATTGATTGACTTAACACTATACCCCGCCTAGTTCCTCTTTTTTTGTCGAGATCCAGGTATCTAAAGAGAAGAAGAAGAAGAAGAAGAAGAAGAAGAAGAAGAAGAAGAAGAAGAAGAAGAAGAGGAGGAGGAGGAGGAGGAGGAGGAGGAGGAGGAAGAAGAAGAGGCTGGATTTAGACCCTGTCCTTCACTACGCAAGAGGAATCTGCAGAGGCGGCTCACGGACTGCTTGGCCGTGCCCTCCCCACGAGCAGGACGACCGTGTGAGGTAGGAGGAGAAGAAGAAGAAGAAGAGATTGGATTTATCCCCCGCCCTTCACTACCCAAAGGAGTCTCAGAGCGGCTTACAAACTCCTTTTCCTTCCTCTTCCCATAACAGACACCCTGTGAGGTAGGCGGGGCTGAGAGAGCTCTGACAGAAACTGCCCTTTTTCAAGAACAGCTGTGCCAGAGCTTGTGACTGACCCAAGATCACATCAGCAGGTGCAAGTGGAGGAGTGGGGGAATCAAACCTGGTTCTCCCAGACTAGAGTCCGCATACTTAAACACGACACCAAACTGGCTCTCAAGAAGAGAAGGAGGAGAAGGAGATTGGATTTATACCCGGCCCTTCACTACCCGAAGGATTCTCAGAGCGGCTCACAATCTCCTTCTCCCTTCTCCTGTGAGGTTGGTGGGGCTGAGAGAGCTCTTTCGAGGACTGCCCTTGAGAGAACAGCTCTGCGAGAACTTGTGACTGACCCACAGTCACACCAGCAGCTGCATGTGAAGAAGTGAGGAATCAAAACCGGTTCTCCCAGATTAGAGTCTGTGCTCCTAACCACTACACCAAAACTGGCTCTCAGCATAACCTGAGCGACCAACCCTCTCTCAAACACACAATGCCTGGCAGAGCATTCTTATGCTCCTTTACATACCACAACATAGTTTAAGCAACACTGTAAACATCTGTTTCAGTCACATGAATACATGAAGCTGACTTCTACTCTGCTCAGTTTCCAGAGTCTCGGACAGAGACCTTTCTCATCGCCTCCTGCCTGGTTCTTTTAGCTGGAGATGCCGGAGATTGAACCTGGGACCTTCTGCATGCCAAGCAGATGTTCTTCCACTGAGCCACAGCCCCGCCCCACCACTTGACCTAACACCATTCCCTTTTAGGGGGCTGCGGTGGCTCAAGTAGTTAAGACACTGAACTGCAGACCAGAAGGTTGGTCGTTCGGCAGTTCGAGACCCGAGAGTGCCGCGTGACGGAGTGAGCTCCCGTCTCTGGTCCCAGCTCCTGCCAACCTAGCAGTTCGAAAGCAAGAAATTGCAAGTAGATAAACAGGTTCCGCTTCAGTGGGGAGGTAACAGCGTTCCGTGAGCCTCGGCGTCGAGTCATGCCGGCCACGTGACCACGGAAACATCTTCGGACAGCGCTGGCTCTTCGGTTTGGAAATGGAGACAAGCCCCGCAACCCTAGAGCCGGGTTCGACTGGCTTTCGAGCAAGGGAAAACTCTACTTTTATCTTTACATTCCCTTTCTATAGGCCGGGAACTGAGGCCAAGACACAGCAAGTGGGAAGGGGTGACCGAGGTCTCGCCTACCTCGAAGGTTCTGAACTCCAGGCCGCGTCTTATCCCTCACCACCACCTTCCGCCCACACCTTCTACACTTTCCTCTCAGTGGTTTCCGTACCGGAGCAGGTTCACCTCCACCGTTTCCTCACTGGCTGTGGCAGCGCGGAAACTGAGCCGTCGAGCCGGCGCTCCGTCCTTCTTGGCAGGTCTGGAGGGCTGGCTGGAGTCCCTGTAGCATTCCTCCAGCCAACGGAGAGGCACGCTCCTGTTGACGGGCCGGGAGACCACGGCTCCCGAGGTGTCCGAGACGGCCTTCCGGTTGCCCACGTAGAAGCGCACCAAGGCCGGCACGTTGTCGAACTGCTCCTGCTCGAACTGGAAGAGGGTGCGGGAATAATCCTTCCGGGGGCGGAGGACCACCCGGATGATCTTGAAGTGCAGGGCCTGCCCGCCCCAGGAACAGGAGAGGACATAGTCTCCCGTGCTGGACCGCGAGTCACGGATCAGGAACTCCCCGTCCTCCTGCAGCAGGGCTTCTGCCTCCTAAGAAGAAGAGAGAAGAGATTGGATTTATACCCCGCCCTTCACTCCCCAGAGGAGTCGCAGAGCGGCTCACAAACTCCTCTCCCTTCCCCTCCCCACAATAGACACCCCCTGTGAGGAGGAGGAGGAGGAGGAGGAGGAGGAGGAGGAAGAGGAAGAAGAAGAAGAAGAAGAAGAAGAGGAGGAGGAGGAGATTGGATCTATACCCCGCCCTTCACTACCCAGAGGAGTCTCAGAGCGGCTGACAAACTCCTTTCCCTTCCCCTCCCCACAAAAGACACCCTGTGAGGTAGAAGAAGAAGAAGAGGAGGAGATTGGATTTATACCCCCTGCCCTTAACTACACAAAGGAGTCTCAGAGCGACTTACAAACTCCCTTCCCTTCCCCTCCCTACAACAGACACCCTGTGAGGTAGAAGAAGAAGAAGAAGAAGAGATTGGATTTATACCCCGCCCTTCGCTACCCAAAGGAGTCTCAGAGCGGCTGACAAACTCCTTTCCCTTCCCCTCCCCACAACAGACACCCCCTGTGAGGAGGAGGAGGAGGAGGAAGAAGAAGAAGGAAGAAGGAAGGAGAAGGAGAAGGAGAAGGAGAAGGAGAAGGAGAAGGAGAAGGAGAAGGAGAAGGAGAAGGAGAAGGAGAAGGAGAAGAAGAAGGAGAAGAAGAAGAAGAAGGAGAAGAAGAAGAAGAAGGAGGAAGAGGAGGAGGAGGAGGAGGAGGAAGAGGAAGAGGAAGAGATTGGATCTATATCCCGCCCTTCTCTACCCGAAGGAGTCTCAGAGCGGCTCACAATCGCCTTTCCCTTCCCCTCCCCACAACAGACACCCCCTGTGAGCAATGCTCCCTCTTAAGCTGTGGAGTCTTGTGAGCAAAAATTCTACTTTGTGAACTACGGGCATTAAATTCGTGAGCAGGCGATTTGGCTGCTGCATCAATTAGTTTGCTCTGGAGCCCTCCTTCCTGAGCAAAGACAAAAATGTGTGAGCCAGAGGCTAAAAACTGTGAGCCAGCTCACACACACTCAGCTTCGAGGGTACACTGCCTGTGAGGCAGGCAGGGCTGAGAGAGCTCTGACAGAGACGGCTCTTTTTCAAGAACAGCTCTGAGAGAACTATGGCTTGCACAAGGTCATCCAGCAGGTGCAAGTGGAGGAGTGGGGGAATCAAACCCTGTTCTCCCAGATTAGAGTCCGTGCACTTAACCACTACACCAAACTGGCTCTCAATTCCCAAAAGGTGGGATGGAAAGAGACAAAGAAGAATTGTCTATGATGGTTTCCCCAAGAAAGGAGGAGGAGGAGGAGGAGATTGGATTTATACCCCACCCTTCACCCAGAGTCTCAGAGCGGCTTACAAACTCCTTTCCCTTCCCCTCCCTGTGAGGTAGGTGGGGCTGAGAGAGCTCTGAGAGAACTGCTCTTGAGAGAACAGGACAGACAGAACTATGGCTTGCCCAAGGTCATCCAGTAGCTGCAAGTGGAGGACTGGGGAATCAAACCCGGTTCTCCCAGATTAGAGTCCGCGCTCTTAACCACTACACCAAACTGTCACCAGGGCGTCCACCGACACCTTTCCTTGTGCCCACTAAGTGGGACTGGGTGGGGCTATTGCCCAACAGGGCTTCTGACAGGCCATGCAGATGAAAAGGCATCCTGTCAAGAAGAGTTTCTACCTGAAACGCTGAAGAGATAATTATTACCTCTCCCTGACGTTCTGTGATTGGCTCCAACTCTGGCAGCAGCCATTTTGTGATTGGCGCCACCACCTCCGGCGGCGGCCATTTTGTGACTGTGCCCGTCGCCCCCGTGTCAGAATTCCAAAGGTGCCCACAGGCTCAAAAACGTCGAGTACCCCCTGGTCTATGCTATAAACAGGAACAATGCTCCCTCTAAGCTGTGGAGTCTGGTGAGCAAAAATTCTACTTTGTGAGCTACCGGCATTAAAGTTGTGAGTGAGCCGCTTGGGCCGCTGCATAAATTAGTTTGCTCTGGAGCCCTCCTTCCTGGGCTAAGACAAAAATGGGTGAGCCGGAGGCTAAAAAACTGTGAGCTAGCTCACACTCACTCAGCTGAGAGGGAACACTGCACAGGAATTGCCTAATACTGAAGCGTTGCCTCACATAATTCTTAATACATTTTAAGTGAGTAAAACCTTGTTTTTAAAAGCATCCCACTCATTCCGAACAAAGGAATTATTTCATAGGAGGGTCTCCCCCCCCCCAGTGCTTTCCAAAATGTCCCAATTTTTAACACTGGGAAAACTGGGGGGAAAGCCTTTTTTGGGGGGGAGGGAATGTAAGAAAACCTCTTTTTTTCTGATTTGTATTGGCGTTTACCTGGGCCTTCACCAATGCTCCCTCTAAGCTGCGGAGCCCTGGGAGCAAAAATTCGACTTGGTGAGCTGCTGGCATTAAAGCTGTGAGCGAGCGATTGGGCCGCTGCATAAAAATTAGTCTGCTCTGGAGCCATCCCTTCCTGAGCTAAGACAAAAAAGGTGCGAGCCGGAGGCTAAAAAGCTGTGAGCTGGCTCACACTCCCTCAGCTTAGGGGGAACACTGGTTCACATCTGTACACACACGCACAGGCACACACACAGGGCCTGTCTTCTCCCTGCCTCCCGCGTCCCCCGCACCATTCAAAAGCCTCACTTTGGCCTCCAACCGGACTTCCTCCAGGGTTGCTTCTAATATTCCCAGGCTTTTCACCACGACACCCTGTGAACACATGAAACGGCCTTCTACTTTGTGAGCTACTGGCATTAAAAGTTGTGAGCGAGCGATTTGGCTGCTGCATCAATAAGTTTGCTCTGGAGCCCTCCTTCCTGAGCTAAGACAAAAACGTGTGTAAAGGTAAAGGTAAAGGTTCCCTTGCTCGAAAGCCAGTCGAATTCGACTCTAGGGTTGCGGTGCTCATCTCCGTTTCAAAGCCGAAGAGCCAGCGCTGTCCGAAGACGTTTCCGTGGTCATGTGGCCGGCATGACTAAACACCAAGGTGCACAGAACGCTGCTACCTTCCCACCAAAGTGGTACCTATTTATCTACTTGCAATTTCTTGCTTTCGAACTGCTAGGTTGGCAGGAGCTGGAACTAGAGACAGGAGCTCACCCCGTCATGCAGCACCCGGGTCTCGAACTGCTGAACTACTGACTTTCCAGAGCCTGCAGTTCAGCGTCTTAACCACTTGAGCCACCGCAGCTCCAAGAAGACGTGTGAGCCGGAGGCTAAAAAACCGTGAGCTAGCTCACACTAACTCAGCTGAGAGGGAACACTGCCTACTGCCTGGTCCTTTTTGACTGGAGATGTCAGGGATTGAACCTGTGATCTTCTAGATGCCAAGCAGAGGTTCTACCACTGAGCCACAGCCCCCACTTGGCTTCTGAACTGCCTGCCCTGGGTCCTCAACCCCCTCGCCAATTCCAGTCCCACCGTGTGCACCTTCCACGCTAGGTCTCCTTGGATTATTGCCTGGAATCCCTGCCTGGATCTTCTTGGCTCCCCTCCCAGGAACTCTGCGCCTCCAGCTTGGAAAGAGATCCAGGAACTGCCTGCCTGGATCCCCGCAGACAGGGACCTCTGCCTGCCCAGAAGACTGCTCCGTGCCCAGTAGGGTAAACCAAACCCCCTCCCTTCCAACCTTCTCTCTGGCTGTGGTCACACGGTCATTTCGATCAGGTTGCACCGCTGTTCCCTCTCGCATTTAAAATTGCTGATCAGATGCCCACATCTGCCTCCTGCACCAAAGTGGGCTCACTCACGCGATCCTCCCAGTCCCCTAGCGAGTTTTCCGATACCGGGAAAATCCAGTACATTCCGGGTATTTGCGCCTTGAATCCATGGTTTTGCTGATCTGGACAGCCATCTCTTGCAATGATCGTGAATAGGCTGTCTGAACACTTCTTTTGGTAGTTTCCCCCCTCCCCCGGCTTTCCCCCTTGTGCACATATGTGTGCATGCGCACGAGTGCATGTGCGCATGCACAAAGAATTTTTTTTTTTTAAATGGTGCTGCGCCGCCACTTGGGTGGTGCGGCTGTCTGGACAGTGCCTGGAGCCTCATCACAGTTGGGCAAGGGCTGTGTGATCATCTGAACCCGCTTAAAAATATCCGCGATCAAATCTACAATGGGAACAAACCGCGGTACGCTTGTTGAGTGACCACAGCCTCTGTCTCTCTCTACCTCTTGAGCTACATGCTGCAATAACGCTGATATATTTTGTGGGCACAGGGAATGGCTACATATATTGGGGAGCTTCCCGAAGTTTGGGCTTTGTGTGTGTGTGTGTTTGTCTGTGTGTAGTGCCACCAAGTGGCTTCTAACTATGAATCAATGACCCCCAAAAGGTCCTGGGATTAAAAGCCTTGCTTTGGTCTTGCAAACTGAGGGCCGTGTCTTCCTGGACGGAGTCCATCCATCCCCCGTTGGGCCTTCCACTGTCCCCACCATTACTGTCTCTTCCGGGGAATCTTGTCTCTGTAACATCCCCGAATATTATTCGGACTGCGGGCCTCATCCCCCCGTTCCCCTCAAATGAACCGTACTTCATTATTCTCCCACATTCTCACTTCAGTCTTCTCTGTTCAAACTTGTTGCTTGATCCTTAAAAACAACAGAGCGGCAGGGAGGGTCGAAGTCCAGGTTCCAGCATGTCTTCTCTCCAACCAGGCGTTAAAGCCTCCATCGTTAGTTCCTGCTCACTTCAGGGGGTTAGCCACGAATTCAGAGTCAGGCGGGAGAGTTATGGAAAAGCCTTCGTTAACAAATCGACTTGAAGCACATGTGAAGCTGGCATCTACTGACGCAGTCCATGGAAGCCAGTATTGTCAGCTCAGACCGGCAGCAGCTCTCCAAGGTCACAGGCAGAGGTTTTCCCCATCACCTGCTGCCTGGTCCTTTCAACTGGAGATGCTGGGGATTGAACCTGGGACCTTCTGCATGGCAAGTGGAGGCTCTGCACTGAGCCACAGCCCTCTTTACAGCTCTCCAGAGTCTCAGGTGGAGGTCTTTCCCATCACCTGCTGCCTGGTCCTTTCAACTGGAGATGCCGGGGATTGAACCTGGGACCTTCTGCATGCCAAGCAGATGCTCTGCCACTGAGCCACGGCCCTCTTACAGCTCTCCAGAGTCTCAGGTGGAGGTCTTTCCCATCACCTCCTGCCTCGTCCTTTCTAACTGGAGATGTCGCGGACTGAACCTGGGACCTTCTGCATGCCAAGCAGATGCTCTGCCACTGAGCCAGGGTCTCAGGTCAAGGTCTTTCTCATCACCTCCTGCCTGAGTCCTTTCAACTGGAGATGCCGGGGATTGAACCTGGGACCTTCTGCATGCCAAGCAGAGGCTCCTGCCACTGAGCCACAGCCCCTCTTGACAGCTCTCCAGGGTCTCAGGTGGAGGCCTTTCACATCACCTGCTGCCTGGTCCTTTCTAACTGGAGATGCCGGGGACTGAACCTGGGACCTTCTGCATGCCAAGCAGATGCTCTGCCACTGAGCCACAGCCCCTCTTCACAGCTCTCCAGGATCTCAGGTAGAGGTTCTTTCCCATCACCTACTGCCTGGTCCTTTCTAACTGGAGTTGCTCAGGGATTGAACCTGGGACCTTCCGCCTTCCAGAGCAGAGTGCTCTGCCACTGAGCCAGGGTCTCAGGTCAGGCCCTCCTCAAACACTCCTGACCTGGTCCTTTCTAACTGGAGATGCCGAGGACTGAACTTGGACCTTCTGCATGCCAGGTCAGTCGTCTCTACTCAAACTGAGCAACGGCCCTCTTCACAGGTTCTCCAGGGTCTCAGGCAGAGGTCCTTCCCATCACCTCCTGCCCGGTCCTTTCGAACTGGAGATGCTGGGGACTGAAGCTGGGACCTTCTGCAGGCCAAGTTCTCTCTCTCTCTCTCTGTTTCTCTGCCGAATTATTTCCTGTAGCTGTTCCCTCACGACCTATCTTCACATGTGTCTCCGAGTTATCCCCCCCACATCTACTTTCCGAGCTAACTTAATTCCCCATGCGTAGTTACACTGCTGAGATTGGAGTGAGTGAGAGGAGAGATTTCTTCCCTCGGCTTGACTGCCTCATGCAAGACAGTGGGTCCAGCCTGGGAAGCTGGCCCTGTCACCCAAAACTTGTCTCTACCCAACGTGTGCACAGACCACACGCTTAGAGCGGTTTCGAGGCACAAATGCACCCGTGTTCTTCTCTCTCTTTTTTTAACCATCCAGCTCCCAGAAGCTTTCTGGACTTAAGCTGTGTCCTTTGGGCTAGAAACTTTGGGGGTGAAAGAGCGGGGATGGTTCCTTCCCCATCTCTGAAAAAGGCAGGCCAGTCATGGGGTGATGGTAAGTTTCCCCCAAACACACGCACACAACCCTAAGAAGCTAGAGTGGCTAAGGTAGGTTCAGCGTAAGGAGCTACACAATGTTACTGAAGTTAAGCCGTGCGGCAGCCATTTTGTGTCCGGCTCTGCCTCCTGTGGCAGCCATTTTGCGGCAGCCATTTTGTCGCTGTGCCCACTGTGCTGCGTCAGAATTAGGGTTGCCAGGTTCGATCGTCGCACCAGTGGGGAAAGGGGAGGGACTTTCTAGGAGCGGGGAGGAGCATCATAACGTGCATATATAAACAGGAAGTGATGTAAGCGTGTCAGGAATGTTGGGGGCGGCGCTCTGGTTTTTGGGCAAAAATCTGAGGTAGAATTTGCTTCAAGTCATAGATTTTTGCCTGAGAAACAGAGCGCCGCCCCCCCCAACATCCCCAATGTGCCCACGTCACTTCCAGTTTTCGTAGGCATGTCACAATGTTCCCTCTAAGCTGAGTGAGTGTGAGCTAGCTCACAGTCTTTTAGCCTCCGGCTCACGCGTTTTTGTCTCAGCTCAGGAAGGACGGCACCGGAGCAAACCAATTCATGCAGCAGCCAAATTGTTTGCTCTCAGCTTTAACGCCAGTAGCTCACAAAGTAGAATTTTTGCTCACAAGACCCCGCTGCTTAGAGGGAGCACTGGTTACAATGATTTCCAGGTTCCTGTGAGTAAGAGGGGGTCATTGGGGGGGCGCCCGAAAGGAGACCGAGCAGTCTGGCAAGCCTAGTCAGAATTCCAAGTGTGTCCGCAGGCTCAAAAAGGTTGAGGACCCCTGTCCAAACAGATTTTGATCACAGGGCAGAAACGGCCCCAGCCAAGGCATGGCCACCTCCCTATTCCTGCATCAGCTGCGGGCTATTACCTTCCGTGGCAGACAGCCGTGGTACCAGGCGTGGCTGCGCAGCTGGTCAGTACTGAGCTTCAACTCCTCCTCCAGCTCCTTCCGTAGTTTCTCACTGGCCAGTTCCATGTTCCCGGGGATCACGCCTCCTGGGAAAAAACCAAGAAACCAGAAGTCAGAGGCGGTGCTGTAAAGCAGGGAGGTCTCTTCGGATACTCTGGCAACCACAACAAAGCACAAACTCCCACCAGTGTCAGGACTGGGCTTTCCTAGCACACCTGGCTTTGCATGGGAGGAAGAAAGCCAAAAGTGGCGAAGAGAAAGTATTTATTAGGAACACAGGAGTAACTGGATGCCACATCTAGTTTCTCTGCTGCAAACGAAAGTATTTGTTTCTATTTCTTTGCGCATTATTCGTTTCTCATGAAATATTTCCAGGTATTTAGTTCTTGGTTTCATGCTGGATTCGGGTGAAATTTCAAAGTTTGTACCGGAACAAAGTTTGAGTCACGTGGCACCTTTATTCTGGGTATAAGCTTTCATATACCTCTCATCCAAGAAACCCTTGCTACCGGCTTTCAAGCAAGCAGAAGAAAGTTGTTGTAGATTTTCCGGGTTGTGTGGCCGTGGTCTTGGCATTGTAGGACCTGACATTTGGCCAGTAGCTGTGACGGGCATCCTCAGAGGTATAACACAGAAAGATGGAGTACTCTCTGCGTCAAGGTGAGCAGAAAAATGGTAGGCAGGTAATTTATATCTACCCAGGAAGGTGGGGTAGGACTGAGTCATTCTCTTGTAGGAGTTCCCCAGGCTATGAACATGCTAATGGAGCTTTCCTGAGGAGGTTCTTTTGTCTATGGATGGTTTCCTGAGGAGGTTTCCTGTTTCCTGAGGAGGTTCTTCTCTGTGTGTGTGGAATGGCTATTGAAATTCTAATCTTACCTGTAGTGCTATTGCCAGAAAACAGGAAACCTCCTCAGGGAACAATCCATAGACAAAAGAACCTCCTCAGGAAAGCTCCTCCATTAGCATGTTCACAGCCTGGGGAACTCCTACAAGATAATGTCTCAGCCCTACCCCACCTTCCTGGGTAGATATAAATTACCTGCCTACCATTTTTCTTCTCCCCTTGACACAGAGAGTGCTCCATCTTTCTGTGTTATACCTCTGAGGATGCCAGTCACAGCTACTGGCGAAACGTCAGGTCCTACAATGCCAAGACCACAGTCACACAACCCGGAAAATCTACAGCAACTAATGAACTCCGGCCGTGAAAGCCTTCGACAACATATTGAAACAGAAGAAAGCTTCCCAATTTTTTTTTAAAAAAAATCATATACATGAGTATATCTCTATCTAGATAATGGGATATATAGATATAGATATGTATGTGTGTGTGTATATATATATATATTGTTGTTGTTGTTGTTCAGTCGCACAGTGGAGTCCGACTCTTCGCGACTCCACGGACCACCTCACGCCAGGCCCTCCCGTCTTCCGTCGTGCTCCGGAGTTTGCTTAATTTCATGTTCATTACATCAACAACATTGTCTAACCATCTCATCCTTTGCCGTCCCCTTCTTCTTCTACCCTCAAATCTTTCCCAGCATCTATATCAGGAGTGGGCAAACTTGCTTAATGTAAGAGCCACATAGAATAAACGTCATGTGTTTGAGAGCCACAGGACATGAGCAAATATTACACGGTTTTACTGGGAAATGTGCAGATTTGCTTTCTATGAACATTAAATGAGACTGCCGAAAATAGTAACAGAAGCGGTAAAAGCAGATATCGATAATGCTATTTTTTTTGTCCAATGATATTTGTTTGCAAATGATATTTAGCTTCCCCGGCCGCCCTGCCGGGAGCCACACAAGATGCATGAAAGAGCCACATGTGGCTCCCAAGTCATAGTCTGCCCCCCCCCCGATCTATATCTATATGGGGGGAGTCCCGGGGGGGGACAGAGGTGCAAATGGATCGGGAAAGAACAAGAAGTCGGGTCCTGGAGTCGATCACGGTGCTCGAACCACCTTACGAGGAGGTTTTGTGTGCTGCACCACAGGACGACCGATCCCACAACAAAACACATTTGGCGCATCCCACTTTTCAGCCAGAAAGGGCCTCACAGCAGCTTCGGAAATGCCCGGAAAGGGGAAACTCCCTTGGGCAGATCCCCCCCGCCCCGCCCCGGGCAATGCAAACAGCCCCTGTCGCTTCCTGGAACGGACAACTTAAGGCCAAGTTAACCATTAACAGAAGAAGGGGAAAGCCCTGCGACACCAGACGGCACTGCGGGTGACGAAACACGAGCCGCAGGGCCGGCTACAATTTCTAGCCCAGCAAGCCGGTCAACATTTCTCAACTCATAGGTGCGACATTTAAAGATATGCCGCTATTACCGATAGCCCCAATTGTCCAGAGGAACTTAAGAAGTCAGCTCAGTGTGGCCCAGAAGCAAAGCGGCTAAAGTTTTCCATTCTTTTTTAATCCTAAAAAAATCCTCTCTCCAAGTGACATTCCAACTGAATGTCAATACAGGCATGTTGTATCGATAGAAAGAGAGCCCACTATTTTGATGGGGAAACATAGTCAAGGTAAACGAAAGCCAGTCGAATCCGACTCTAGGGGGCAGTACTCATCTCAGTTTCCAAGCCAAAGAGCCAGCACTGTCCGAAGACATCTCCGTGGTCATGTGGCCAGCATGACTAGATGCCGAGGCGCACGTGACATTCCAACTAAATCACATTCCAACTGAATGTTAATACAGGCACGTTGTATCGATAGAAAGAAAGCCCACTATTTTGATGGGGAAACATAGTCAAGGTAAACGAAAGCCAGTTGAATCCGACTCTAGGGGTGCGGTGCTCATCTCCGTTTCCAAGCCAGAGAGCCAGCGCTGTCCGAAGACATCTCCGTGAACATGTGGCCGGCATGACTAGACGCCGAGGCGCACGTGACATTCCAACTAAGTCACATTCCAACTGAACAGTACAGGCACGTTGTCTCAATAGAAAGAAAGCCCACTGTTTTGATGGGGAGACATAGTTCTCCCCAAAAAACAGATCCTGGGAACAAGATTCTTTGTCTCTGATCTATTCCCCAGGGTACAGAAGAGAGTGGGAAAGCGCCACTTCTAGGCATGCTCCTGCTTTACTCACGAGGAAGCTGTGCTCCTATTCCTTTGCTTCACCCCTGCAGACACAAGATCCACTTCACCCCTGCAGATACAACTGGACCACGAGTGTTTTCAGCAGAAAATAGAACCGAGACCGTGGCCTAGGCGCCCTTCCGGCTACTCCCAGAGGTCTTTCAACACATTACTCCAAAGATTTTCTGGGAAGGAAGTCTATGAACAGGTTAAAAATAAACTATGCAGAAGGTGCGACGTACCGGCCCCGTCCTGGCGAAAGAATGCATGAAGAAATTCCCCAGCTGCAGAACGGCGGCCAAGTCCTCCAGGAACATTCAAGAGTTATGCACAGGAAAGGCATCCAAGCGCCGGCGCATTGACCAGCCCACGAGCCGCCCTCCGACACTCAAGTCGGACTCTGCAGCTTTGGCTGAAAACATTTCCTTTTAAAGGGACAGGAAAGGTGATGCCAAACTTTGGATTCAATTCCCACGCGGGGAGGAAATCGATCGCACGAAGTGTGTCAGAGAGAAAGAAAAGCAGAAGTCGGTGCACACACAAACTCCCTAACCCCAGGAGGCGGGGAACGTTTAGCCCCTTGGCGTAAGTAAGCCTTAAGAAGAAATCGCTGGGAAAGCTGCTCTCTGCTTATAAGCAGAGTAAGAAAATCTAGGAAAAGTGACTCACAGAGGCAGTGACTCTTTCCGTCTTGCTCTGAGTTTCGCAAGAGACACTCTAAGCAAGCTGCATTCACAGGTCTGGAGAGAGCACAGCATAAGAACATAAGAGAAGCCCATGTTGGATCAGGCCAATGGCCCATCCAGTCCAACGCTCTGTCACACAGTGGCCAAAAATACCAGGTGCCCTCAGGAGGTCCAGCAGTGGGGCCAGGGCACCAGAAGCCCTCCCACTGCTGCCCCCCCAAACATCAAGAATTCAGAGCATCACCTGCCCCAGACTCAGAGTCCTTATCTATACCTTGTGGCTCATAGCTACTGATGGACTTCTGCTCCATATGTTTATCTAATTCCCTCTTGAAACTGTCCATGCTTGTAGCTGCCACCACCTCCTGTGGCCGTGAATTCCACATGTTAATCACTCTTTGGCTGGAGAAGTATTTCCTTTTAAAGGCACAGATTAAATGGCTTTGCTCATCAACTTCTTTGGGGGAAACAAGCCAGAGATAATGATGCTCTGTCCCCAGAAGACAGTGACCCGTAAGAAGAGCCCTGCTGGGTCAGACCAGGGAGGGTCCATCTAGTCCAGCCTCCTGCCTCACACAATGGCCAACCAGTTCTGCTGGAGGGCCAACAACAGGGCAGAGAGGCCGAGGCCTTCCCCTGATGCTGCCTCCTGGCACGATTTACAGGTTGACTGCCTCTGAATGTGGAGGTTCTCTTTAGTCATCATGGCTAGTAGCCACTAACGGACCTCTCCTCCATGGAATGGTAGATTTAAATGCAGTTCTTTGTTTTGGGTATGTGGAAAACACATTTGTTGTGAGAACCGAATCTGACATAAGACCTTGTTCGGCAGGGCTGTGTGTGTCATAAAACGTAATGCCCGGTAGCAGAGGTATAAACTTTATAAAGGACACAAACACAAAGGGTTTTTTTTTTAAACTTAAAATAAAAACATGCTTAAAACGTCAGTGCTCTTGCAGTATTTTGTTTATTTAACAGTGCCCGATCACTGACACCCCTTGCTCTGAATTACTGCGTCAAAATGTCTGTGCTGTTGCAATCTTGAGTCTGCTGTTCAGGTGTGTATCTGTAAGCTGCAAATCTACAGTGGCGTAGCAGAAGAACTGGAAGAAGAAGCTGAAGACGGTCAGTTCCACTGCGGGCCTGACAGAAGCCCTCTGGGGGCCTCATCCAGCCCCCAGGCCATATGTTTGACACCCCTGCTCTACACTTTTCTCCTTTCTCACAATACAAGAACTCGTGGGCACTCCATGAAATTGCTGAGCAGTCAGGTTAGAACAGACAAAAGGAAGTCCTTCTTCACCCAAGGAGTGATTAACATATGGAATTCACTGCCACAGGAGGTGGTGGCAGCTACAAGCATGGACAGTTTCAAGAGGGAATTAGATAAACTTATGGAGCAGAAGTCCATCAGTGGCTATTGGCCACAGGGTATAGATGGGAACTCTCAGTCTGGGGCAGGTGATGCACTCTATTCTTGGTGCTGGGGGGCAGCAGTGGGAGGGCTTCTGGTGTCCTGGCCCCACTGCTGGACCTCATGAAGGCACCTGGTATATTTTGGCCGCTGTGTGACAGAGTGTTGGACTGGATGGGCCATTGGCCTGATTCAACATTGGCTTCTCTTATGTTCTTATGTTCACATCCAAGATGCTGTAAAATTCACCTCCATGCTTGAAAGGAGATCGATGGGGGTCTAAAGACGGGATTCTCACAAATTATGGCACAACAATCTCTAGTTCTAACACATTTATTACCCATGTGGTTTCTCCCCGCAGTCGAACAGAAACAAGACGATGACCAGGAATTAAGCTTGTCATTCTTTTGATCTGTTAAAAAAAATGTGCCCTCACTATTTTGCATGCTAATTTAACAAACCACTCCTATATATACAGCTATGATATATAATTCCACTTCATTGTCTGACGAAGTGCTCCTTGCACATGAAAGCACACACCTTGAATAAAACTTTGTTGGTCTTAAAGGGGCCCCTGGACTCTAATTTTGTTCTCTCGTCCATGAATCTGTCTATTTGTTGTTCAGTCGCACAGTTGAGTCTGACTCTTCGCGACCCCATGGACCACATCACGCCAGGCCCTCCTGTCTTCCGCTGTCCGCTGAAGTTTGCTCAATTTCATGTTCGTTGCATCGGTGACACTGCCTAACCATCTCATTCTTTGCCGTCCCCTTCTTCTTTGACCTTCAATCTTTCCCAGCATCAGGGTCTTCTCCAGTGAATGCTCCCTTCTCATTGGGTGGCCAAAGCATCTGAGTTCAGCTTCAGTCTCTGGCCTTCCGGGGAACAGTCAGGGTTGATTTCTTGTAGGACTGACACTTGATCTCCTTGCAGTCCAAGGGACTCTCAAAGCTCTTCTGCAGCACCACAGTTCAAAAGAATCTATTCTTCGGCACTCAACTTTCTTTATAGTCATAGAATCATAGAATGTTAAGAGCTGGAAGGGACCTTGCAGGTCATCTAGTCCAACCCCCTGCACTCTACAGGAGCAGAGCCAAAAGATAGCCCTACAACAGACCCGAAAGATGGTCATAGAATCATAGAATGTTAGAGTTGGAAGGGACCTTGCAGATTATCTAGTCCAACCGCCTGCACTCTGCAGGAGCACAGCTGAAAGATAGCTCTACATACCTACAACATACCCGAAAGATGGTTGCCCAGCCTCTGCTTGAAAACGTCCAGGGAAGGAGCATCCACCACCTCCCGAGGCGGTCTGTTCCACTGCTCAACCACTCTTACAGTTAGGAAGTTTCTCCTGATATTTAGCCGGTAATGACTCTTGCAGCCCTACATTGCTACTGGGAATACCATCGCTTTGACCATGCAGACTTGGGTCTAAATCTGTCTAAATCCCCCTTTAAAGCCATCTCTGCCTGCGGCCATCACGACATCCTCTGGCAGCGAATTCCACTCTTTAACCACTTGTCTAGTAAAGAAGTATTTCCGTTTGTTCATCCTGAACCTACTGCCCATCGACTTTATCGGAAGCCCAGGATTGCTGGTATTTGGGGAGAGGGAGAAAAGGTTCTCCTTGTCCACTCTCTCCACCCCTTGCATCATTTTAGAAACTTTGGTCATGCGCCTCTCCCTTTCTGATGTTCAGTCGCACAGTCGAGTCCGACTCTTCGCAACCCCATGGACCACATCATGCCAGGTCCTCCTGTCTTCCGTCGTGCTCTGGAGTTTGCTCGATTTCATGTTCGGTGCCTCGATAACACTTGTCTAACCCTCTCATCCTTTGCCGTCCCCTTTTTCTTCTTTGACCTTCCGTCTTTCCCAGCATCATCAGGGTCTTCTCCGGGGAGGGCTCCCTTCTCATTTGGTGGCCAAAGTATTTGAGCTTCAACTTCAGGATCTGGCCTTCCAGGGAACAGTCAGGGTTGATTTCCTTTAGGATTGACTGATTCGATCTCCTGGCAGCCCAAGGGACTCTTCAAGAGTCATCCATATGAAATTCGTATGAAAAGGAAAGCATATAAAGGTCTGACCTTGTTCTTGCAAAAGTATCAAATTAGCTACAAATGGTGGATCCTAGAAGGATTGGTCTTTAAATTTGATAAAAGAGAGAAGATTGACTCCGTCTTCAAAGCTCAAGAATTTTTGAAGAGGCACGCCAGCTCAGAGGAAGATGCAGAACTCGCCAAATGGACAATGTTAAGCAGCGAGGATGACAGTGGCCCGGAAGAAGGAGACGAAGAATCAGAAGATGAAAGAGCAAAGAAGGGCCCATCATATAATCTGAGAGACTTGAAAGGGAGACAACCCAAAATATAAACATTTGTTCGTGAAGCGTAAAGATGGATTATATCAATAACTAACCCCCAAAGGACTTTACTAATCTAATTAACGGGTTTATTTTTGACTTACAGTAAAATGAAAAGAAGATCGGTCAACCATGGAAGAAGCCAAGAACTTTATACATACTAACAAAAAGATTAATAGACTAATAGTGACTTCACTCACCTCTTTTCTTGATCCCTCTATATACCCTTCCCCATTCTGTATTAAAAGCAATAAAATTATCTCCTCTTAAAGAGTCTTCTCCAGCACCACAGTTCAAAAGACTCTATTCTTCGGCGCTCGGCCTTCCTTATAGTCCGACTCTCGCAGCCATACATTACTACTGGGAATACCATTGCTTTGACCGTACGGACTTTTGTTGGCAGGGTGATGTCTCTGCTTTTTATTCTGCTGTCTAGTTTTATTATGCTGTCTCCCCCCCCCCTTAGTCATCTCTCTTCTCAGCTGAAAAGTCTCAGATCTCTTCAGCCTTTTCCTCGTAGGGAAAGAGACTCTCTCCGATAGTTGAAATACAGGAAGCAGAAATGAGTTCTCCACTCTTCCGTTCTTACACACACACATAGTTCTTGGCTACCGCCAGGTGACTGTTCTTTACGACACACAAACACAATAGACAGGAAATGTCCTCTACGCCATGGGCCACACCTCCCCTCCTCCCCGCCCAGCTTTGCAGTGCTGGTTCAAAACGCATAAAAGGGGAAGGAACCTACACAGCACATCACGGACTTCTGGAAGAAGCCATAAGCAGGGTGAGCATCAATGCTCCCTCTAAGTCCTATGAGCAAAAATTCTACTTTATGAGCTTACTGGCAGTAAAGTTGTGAGCGAGCGATTTGGCTGCTGCATCAATCAGTTTGCTCTGGAGCCCTCCTTCCTGAGCGAAAACAAAAATGCGTGTAAGGTAAAGGTTCCCTTGCTCGAAAGCCAGTCGAATCCGACTCTAAGGTTGCAGTGCTCATCTCCGTTTCAAAGCCGAAGAGACAGTGCTGTCCGAAGACATTTCCGTGGTCATGTGGCCGGCATGACTAAACACCAAGGCGCACGGAACGCTGTTACCTTCCCACCAAAGAGGTACCTATTTATCTACCTGCAATTTCTTGCTTTCGAACGGCTAGGTTGGCAGGAGCTGGAACTAGAGACGGGAGCTCACTCCGTCATGCGGCACTCTCGGGTCTCGAGCTGCTGAACTACTGACCTTTCACATCCTGCAGTTCAGCGTCTTAACCACTTGAGACACCGCAGCTCCTTAAAAAAAAAAAAAAATGCATGAGCCAGAGGCTAAAAAACTGTGAGCTAGCTCACACTAACTCAGCTTAGAGGGAACACTGGTGAGCATATGGGGGGAGGGAGAGAGACAGACTGACTTTCGAACATCAACGTGAATCATTTTCACCAGTCGAGGAGGCATCCGCTATAGAGGAAGAGTCACGTCCCCAGTTCCGCTAAGATCTCAGCTGTCTCCAGGGCTAAATCCAGGCGCTGCCAAGTACAGTCCTTAGGGATAAGGCAATCTGGAGCTCAGCACCCACTCTCTGTATTCAGGGATCTGGATTGGGGACCTCTTGGCTGCAACAATAGACCCGAACCAGATTTGGATCTTCATACCTCTGAAAACCCCAAAGATGCTCTAACATTCAGGGAATAATTTTTGGGGAAGGGGGGCAAGGAGGAGGAGGAGGAGGAGAAGAAGAAGAAGAAGAAGAAGAAGAAGAAGAAGAAGAGGAGGAGGAGGAGAAGAAGAAGAAGAGGAGGAGGAGGAGGAAGAGGAGGAGGAGGAGGAGAAGAAGGAGAGGAGGAAGAGGAGGAGGAGAAGAAGAAGAAGAAGAAGAGGAGGAGGAGGAGAAGAAGAAGGAGAGGAGGAAGAGGAGGAGGAGAAGAAGAAGAAGAAGAAGAAGAGGAGGGGGGGGAGGAGGAGACAACTGGATTTATACCCTGCCCTTCAGTGGTACCATCACTTTGTGTGATCTGGACACTATACTTCTGTTGATACCGCCCAAAATCACATTTGCCTTTTTAGCAACCGCGTCACACTGCTGGCTCATGCTCAGTGCGTGGTCTACTAAGACCCCTAGATCCTTTTCGCACATACTCCTGCCAAGACTAGTCTCCCCCAACCTATAATTATGCATTCGATTTTTTCAGCCTAAATACAAAACTTTACATTTATACCCATTGAAATTCATTTTATTCGTTTCAGCCCAGCTTTCCAGCCTGTCAAGATCATCCTGTATCCTGACTCCGTCTTCTACCATATTTGCTGCCCCTCCCAATTTAGTATCATCTGCAAATTTAATAAGCATTCCCTCTATCCGTTCATCCAAATCATTGATAAAGATGTTGAACAAAATAGGTCCCAGGACAGATCCTTGAGGCAATCCAAGAATATGGGGAACCATTCACAAGCACTCTTTGTGTATGATTTCTCAATCAGTTCAGTTCAGTGTCAGAAACCTTTAATGGCATAAAATGTAATAAAATGCAGAATAGTCTTACATAAATAAAAACAAGGCAGGAGTAATACAGTTGTCAGGTAATACAGCTAGCATACAGAACAATGGACTCAGTATGAAACATTAAACAAAGAGCCATTACTGACAACAGTCCAGGTAAGACAAATAAAACAGAGTCAAAGAATAACAACACCAAAGAGCATGATTAATCCTATGCCTTAGCCTTGGAAACATGGTTACCCTTATTCAACACAATACCCTTTAACACAACTCAGTCACAAGTTCCGTCAGTTTGATGAACATAAGAACATAAGAACATAAGAGAAGCCAATGTTGAATCAGGCCAATGGTCCATCTAGTCCAACACACTGTCACACAGCGGCCAAAATATACCAGGTGCCATCAGGAGGTCCAGCAGTGGGGCCGGGACACTAGAAGCCCTCCCACTGCTGCCCCCTCCAGCCCCAAGAACAGAGTGCATCACCTGCCCCAGACTGAGAGTTCCCATCTATACCCTGTGGCTCATAGCCACTGATGGACTTCTGCTCCAGATGTTTATCTAATTCCCTCTTGAAACTGTCCATGCTTGCAGATGGATTTATCAGCAAGCAAATATTGAATAATTCTCTCTGGGGGGAGGGCAGAGAGGTTGGAAATATCAGGATCAAGGAGTTGCTGACGAACCTTACAATGCATGGGACAGCAAAGTAAAATATGGGAAATTGAATCAGGTTCCACAGTAAACAGTATTTACATAGTCTGTTCTCAAAAGTAACTTTCCCAGTCTACCCTGACTGGCAGCAGCAGTTCTACAAGGTCTTTCCCAGCACTGGCTACCCGATCATTTTAACTGGCAGTGCCAGGAATTGAACCCAGGATCCTCTGCAAGTGAAGCAGGTGCTCTTCCACCAAGCCATCATGCCTACTATAGGGGCTGGGTGCAATGCTCCCTCTAACTATGCGCGGGGCCCGCCATGCATTCCAGCCCGGGTGGTGAGAGTTACGGGTCCTCGATCATACGAGGTCTCCAGCGAGGATGGCCAGATACTCCACCGCCATATAGACCGGCAGGTGCTGCCTTACGACCCAGAGTCCATTGAGGAACCGGGCTCCCCAGAGGCGGCGACGTCCCCTCTGCTACCAGATACCACGGCTTCTCCTGACAGAGCTTGACCTATTGCCGGCCATCTGGACCCAGGCAGCACGGAAGCACTGGCCAGCCCTCGGATCCTAGCCCAAGCCACTCAGAGGGCCAGGCTCCCGGCCGCCAGCCTATGGAACTCTCAGCCACGGTTAGAAGCCTATCACGAGTGGGGGGTATATCTGGGATGTGTTTGGGTGGGGAGGTTTATGGCACATATAAGCCGGCCTGCGAGCCGGGAAGTTTGTCTTGTTCTGCACCGGAAATAAAAGTATGAGAGCTGAAATCACTAGTAAGTCTCAGTACTTTTAACCTTGACAGAAAGAGTCCTCCCTTTTTCTGTGTTATGCCTCTGAGGATGCCAGTCACAGCTGCTGGCGAAACGTCAGGTCCTACAATGCCAAGACCACGGCCGCACAACCCGTGCGACAGGACGCATGCGTGTGCCGGATGCACTGGATTAACTCTGCTTCCACGATCTGTTCCTCGCTTGCGACCCACATTTTCCGGTTGCTACTACCCTTTTGCTGGTACTTTTTAAATCCACTTCTTCGGGCCAATGGTACGGGTTGGTGATGGGTGCGCTACAGTTCCCAGATGTTGCCATATGATCGTGCCCGTTTCATGCACCCTCAACCCATCCTTTTTGTGGGGCAAATCCTCCTGTGTGACCAGGGCCTAGAATGATAAAAGAGTTGGAACACTTTTCCTGATGAAGAATGGTTAAAGCGCTTGGAGCTCTTTAGCTTGGAGAAACAACAACTGAGGGGTGACATGATCGAGGTCTATAAGATTATGCATGGGATAGAGCAGGTGGAGAAAGAAGGACTTTTCTCCCTTTCTCACCACAGAACAACTTGTGGGCACTCAATGAAATTGCTGAGTAGTCAGATTAGAACAGATAAAAGGAAGTCCTTCTTCATCCGTAACACACAGAATTCACTGCCACTGGAGGTGGCTTCAGCCTGGGAAAGAGAAGACTTAGAGGGGACATGATTGCAGTCTTCAAGTATTTGAAGGGCTGTCATGGGGGGCAGCAGTGGGAGGGCTTCTACTGTCCTGGCCCCACTGCTGGACCTCCTGATGGCACCTGGTATTTTTGACCACTGTGTGACAGAGTGTTGGACTAGATGGGCCATTGGCCTGATTCAACATTGGCCTCTCTTATGTTCTTAAAAGATGGAGCAGATCTATTCTCTCTTGCTCCAGATTGCAAGACTAGATCTAATGGGTGGAAATTACAAGGGAGTCATTGCCGGCTAGATATCAGGAGAAACCTCCTAACTGTTAAGACTGGTTGAGCAGTGGAACAGTCTGCCTCGAGAGGTGCTGGATGCTCCTTCCCTGGATGTTTTCAAGCGGAGGCTGAACGACCATCTTTCAGGTATGTTGTAGGTATGTAGGGCTATCTTTTGGCTCTGCTCCTGCAGAGTGCAGAGGGTTGGACTAGATGACCTGCAAGGTCCCTTCCAACTCTAACATTCTATGATTCTATAAGAGGGAATTGGATAAACATCTGGAGGTCCATCAGTGGCTGTTAGCCATGAGGTATAGATAGGAACTCTCAGTATGGGGCAAAGGATGCTCTGTCTTCTTGATGCTTGGGGGGGCAACAGTGGGAGGGCTTCTGGTGTCCTGCCCCACTGCTGGACCTCCTGAAGGCACCTGGTGCTTTTTGGCCACTGTGTGACAGAGTGTTGGACTGGATGGGCCATTGGCCTGATCCAACACTGGCTTCTCTTATGTTCTTACGTCTGGGGCAAGTGATGCTCTATCTTCTTGATGCTTGAGAGGGTCAACAATGGGAGGGCTTCTAGTGTCCTGGCCCCACTGGTGGACCTCCTGATGGCACCTGGTATTTTTGGCCACTGTGTGACAGAGTTTTGGACTGGACGGGCCATTGGCCTGATCCAGCATTGGCTTCTCTTATGTTCTTATTCATTCCTGACCTGGATGGCGTAGGTAACAGGTCCCCAGTTAATACACTCTCCACAACACTATTTCCAAGTGATGCTTTATTACAGATATGCTTACATCAGGAGCTTGAATTTTGTCAGGAGTAAAGGAAGCCCGCGAAAATCTCAAGTTATAGGTAAAACCAACGACATCCTCCCCCCAACTCATACATTCGTCATCAGCCAGCCCCTAGCATTACTATGACAACCCTGAGATATATGGTGCCTTATCTAGGCTAGCTTAGCAGAGAAGTCACCAAGGCCAAATCCCATGAGAACAGGCCGAGGGGTAAATCTTAAGAAACGGTTGTGGTTACTACTGGCATGCACTCTAACAACACATATGCCCCCTCCCCCTAGGAATTCCCTCCCCCTTAATACACAGCAAAGAAAGCAGTGAAGCAGAACAAAGTGAAGCAAGGAAACTGAAACCTTGACGGCAGGTTAGCCTGATCTCGGAAGTGGAACTGGGACCGCCCTGGTCGGTACCTGGATGGGAGACCGCCAAGGAAGTCCAAGGTTGATATACAGAGGCAGGGAATGGCCAACCACCTCTATTCATCTCTTGCCTTGAAAACCCAAATGGTTGCCCTAAGTCGTCTGCGACCTGACAGCACTTCCCACCAATACCAAAATGGTCTCGGGTCCTGCTGCCTCTGAGCACAGTTATCAGTTGCTGATCACACACATGCACAAGTTGGCACAGATAGAAGAAGAAGAAGAGGAGGAGGAGGAGGAGGAGGAGGAGGAGGAGGAGGAGGAGGAGGAGGAGGAGGAGGAGGAGATTGGATTATACACCACCCTTCACCCAGAGTCTCAGAGCGGCTTACAAACTCCTTTCCCTTCCCCTCCCTGTGAGGTAGTTGGGGCTGAGAGGGCTCTTTCGAGGACTGCTCTGGAGAGAACAGCTCTGATAGAACTATGGCTTGCCCAAGGTCATCCAGCAGCTGCAAGTGGAGGAGTGGGGAATCAAACCCGGTTCTCCCAGATTAGAGTCTGTGCACTTAACCACTACACCAAACTGGCAAGCTTAGCTACTGGGCTCTTACACTAGTTTGGTATAGGTGTTAAGTGCGTGGACTCTAATCTGGGAGAAACGGGTTTGATTCCCCATTCCTCCACTTGCAGTGGCTGGATGACCTTGGGCACCAAACTGGCAAGCTTAGCTACTGGGCTCTTATACCAGTTTGGTGTAGTGGTTAAGTGTGTGGACTCTGATCTGGGAGAACCAGGTTTGACTCCCCACTCCTCCTCCACTTGCAGCTGCTGGATGACCTTGGGCAAGCCATAGTTCTGTCAGAGCTGTCCTTGAAAGGGCAGTTCTTGAAAGAGCTCTCTCAGCCCCATCTCCCTCACAGGGTGTCTGTTCTGGGGAAAGGAAGGGAAGGGAAGGGAAGGGAAGGGAAGGGAAGGGAAAGGAATCTGCAACCCGCTCTGAGACTCCGAGTGAAGGGCGGGGTATAAATCCAATATCTTTTTCTTCTTCTTCTGTTGTTTACAGACAGATTAACGTGACTGGTGAAGGAATCACAGAAGTCGACTGGCTTCCCAATTCTGGTTCGCTTTCTTTTCTTTTTTTTTGGCCTGCTTAGCAAAAAAGACAAACAGCAACAATTTCGACAGCTGGGCGAGTTTGCTCAGAAATCCCCAGGTTGCTCAAACTCCTCCCTGTGCCCTGATTAAACACAGAGCGGTTGCCCAAGGGCCGGGCTCCGGTGGAGGGGGCTCCCGGGATAAATACCCAGCTCTGCCAGTGGCTCTCCCTAACCCTCCGGATCACCATGGGGGGACCTGCTGCTCTCTACCTGGCGGCTGCCCTCCTGGCCTGCTTCCCCACCGCCTCCTACAGCCAGCTGTAAGTACCAGCCAGGTTCCAGCAGCGCCCCCTTCTCCCTCCAAAGCGGGGCAGCTGTTCTCTGCTGGGGTGAAGCGGCTCAGGTTTCTCCGTCTCTTGTCTGGGAATTAGGCACCGAGGAGGAAGTTCATTGCATTCCGGTCTCTGTTATTCGTAGGGGCAGTATGGGGAGGCTTCAAGTGTAATGAATTTCTCCAGTCCTATATGAAATGATATCTGTCATTTTTGGTTAGCAAAGCGGTGTGCCCCCCCCCCCATGGGGCTTGAAGTAGGATTGCCAGCCTCCAGGTGGGGCCTGGAGAACTCGCAGAATTACAGTTTCAGAGGGAAGCGGTGTTGGTCCACAGTAGAACAGTTAGATTTGCATTTGATTCCCCACTCCTCCTCCACTTGCAGCTGCTGGATGACCTTGGGCAAGCTGTAGTTCTGTCAGAGCTGTCCTTGAAAGAGCAGTTCTTGAAAGAGCTCTCTCAGCCCCACCTGCCTCACAGGGGGTATCTGTTGTGGGGAAGAGAAGGGAAAGGAGTTTGTCAGCTGCTCTGAGACTCCAAGCGAAGGGCAGGGTATAAATCCAATCTCCTCCTCCTCTTCTTTTTCTCCTCCTCCTCCTCCTCCTCCTCTTCTTCTCCTCCTCCTCCTCCTCTTCTTCTTCTCAAGGACAGTTCTTTCTGAACTCTCTCACCCCCCCCCACCTCACAGGGTGTCTGTTGTGGGGAGGGGAAGGGAAAGGAGTTTGTAAGCCGCTCTGAGACTCCGAGTGAAGGGCGGGATATAAATCCAATCTCCTCCTCCTTCTCTTCTTTTTCTCCTCCTCCTCCTCCTCCTCTCCTCTCCTCCTCCTCCTCCTCCTCCTCCTCCTCCTCTTCTTCTTCTCAAGGACAGTTCTCTCTGAGCTCTCTCACCCCCTCCCACCTCACAGGATTTCTGTTGTGGGGAGGGGAAGGAAAAGGAGTTTGTAAGCCGCTCTGAGACTCCGAGTGAAGGGCGGGGTATCAATCCAATCTCCTCCTCCTTCTCTTCTTTTTCTCCTCCTCTCCTCCTCCTCTTCTTCTTCTCAAGGACAGTTCTCTCTGAGCTCTCTCACCCCCCTCCCACCTCACAGGGTGTCTGTTGTGGGGAGGGGAAGGGAAAGGAGTTTGTAAGCCGCTCTGAGACTCCGAGTGAAGGGCGGGATATAAATCCAATCTCCTCCTCCTTCTCTTCTTTTTCTCCTCCTCCTCCTCCTCCTCTCCTCTCCTCCTCCTCCTCCTCCTCCTCCTCCTCTCTTCTTCTTCTCAAGGACAGTTCTCTCTGAGCTCTCTCACCCCCCTCCCACCTCACAGGATTTCTGTTGTGGGGAGGGGAAGGAAAAGGAGTTTGTAAGCCGCTCTGAGACTCCGAGTGAAGGGCGGGGTATCAATCCAATCTCCTCCTCCTTCTCTTCTTTTTCTCCTCCTCTCCTCCTCCTCTTCTTCTTCTCAAGGACAGTTCTCTCTGAGCTCTCTCACCCCCCTCCCACCTCACAGGGTGTCCGTTGTGGGGAGGGGAAGGGAAAGGAGTTTGTAAGCCGCTCTGAGACTCCGAGTGAAGGGCGGGGTATAAATCCAATCTCCTCCTCCTTCTCTTCTTTTTCTCCTCCTCCTCCTCTCCTCCTCCTCCTCTTTTTCTTCTCAAGGACAATTCTCTCTGAGCTCTCTCAGCCCCCCTCCCACCTCACAGGGGGTATCTGTTGTGGGGAGGGGAAGGGAAAGGAGTTTGTAAGCCGCTCTGAGACTCCAAGTGAAGGGCGGGGTATAAATCCAATCTCCTCCTCCTCTTCTTCTTCTTCTTCCTTCTCCTCCTCTGAGGTCCTTGTTCTCCCCAGTCTCCACCCCCAACATCTCCAGGTAGTTTGCAACCCAGAGTTGGCAACCGTCCTCAAAAGAAGTCACAGCACTGCAAAAGGGTGACTGTAACGTCTCCCCTGGCGTGCACGATTCCCCCAGTCAAATTTGTCAGGTTGCTGCCAGGCCTGGCAAGGGGGAAACGGTGGACAGGCAGGCAGGCAGCCAGTGGAAGGGTGCCGGCCTTCTTTTCTCTGCCGGGGCTCAAAGCAGCCCAGAGATGGGGGTGGCTTTGCTCGGAGAAATGGCACAAAAGAGTTGGGCCTCTCCACCTACCGTGTGCCTCATACGCCTGCCCTCCTCCCAGCAAGTAGGGTTGCCAGCCTCCAGGTGGGGACCGGAGATCTCCTGGAATCACCACCGACCTCCAGGCTGGAGAAATCAATCCCCCTGGAGGAAATGGGCTGCTTTGGAAGGTGGACTCTGTGGCGTTAGACCTTGCTGAGGTCTCTCCCCTCCCCACACCTTGTCCTCCCCCAAATCGCCAGGAATTTCCTAACCCAGAGCTGGCAACCCTACTCAGATGAGGCTGCTTTTAAAGGTGGAACTTTGCCCCCATACACTGTAGGTTTAGCCGTTCTGGGTTGGGAAATTCCTGAATGGGGGGAGCCTGGGGAGGGCAGGATTTGGGGAGGGGGAGGGAGGGACCTTGAGTCCCTCCTCCAAAGCAGCTGTGTTCTCCAGGGCAACTGATCTCTCTGATCTAGGGATCGGTGGTAGTTCTGGGAGATAAATGCTCCCTCTAAGCTGTGGAGTCTTGTGAGCAAAAATTCCACTTTGTGAGCTACTAGCGATCACACGGCGATGTTGAAGCGCATCAAACGGTTTCGCTTTCGCATTCTTGCACATGCACAATCTTACGTTTCTTCGCATACTATGGAGGTTTGGAAAAACACATCCGGTGCGACAGGATGCATGCGCGTGCCGGATGCGCCGGATTAACTCCGCTTCCGCGATCCAACGCTCTCCTGCGACCCGCGTTTTCCGGTTGCTACTACCCTTTTGCTGGTACTTTTCAAATCCGCTTCTTCGGGCCGACAGTATGGGTTGGCGACGGGTGCGCTACGCTTCCCAGATGTTGCCGTAGGATCGCGCCCATTTGATGTGCCCTCAACCCGTCCGTTTTGCGGGGCAAATCCTCCCGTGTGACCGGGGCCAAAGTGGAATTTCTGCTCACAAGACTCCACAGCTTAGAGGGAGCATTGCCACCAACTCAGCGCATGAATGCTTTCTCCTCCACAGGTATGACCTCATAACTCCCAACGTCATGCGGGTGGAGAGTGAAGAGAAGATCGTGGTGGAGGCTCACGGCTTCAATGCGCCCATGGATGTGACCGTCACAGTCTTTGACTTCCCACAGAAGAAGAAGGCCTTGTACCTGGTCAAAGCTACCCTGAACCCAGAAAATGGCATGATGGCGACCCCAAGCGTAAAGGTGGGTGTGTGGTGATGGTTGTGGACAGCTGCATCCGTAAACATGCGACAATGAGGACTATTGGCTGGAGGGGGTCGTAGGGACCATATCACTCCAGTCTTGTTCCGCCTGCACTGATTTCCGGTTTGTTTCTGTGCTCGGTTCAAAGCAAATAGCCTTGCTTCCCCCACCCCCTGGTTATCTCGTGTGTGTGACCACAACCAAAATCATGCCTTATAGGAAGGGGGCATTCACAGGCTTGCTCATATGGGAAGTGCTGGACTTCCAATAGGTTTTCCAGCTACAGGTTGGGAAATTCCTGAAGATTTTGTGGGCGGAGCCTGGGGTGCATAGACACGTGCTTAGAACCGAGGTTGACGGGGCTTTTGTTCTTTCTTTTTTTAATTTTTGAACAAGTTTATTTATGATTTTACACTACCAAAAAGAATCACAATATGATTTCCTCTACAAAAAAAGTATAACGATAGTTATAATTTTCATTACAAACACTCACGTACACAAAACAAAGAAGAAAACAAAGAAGAAATAAATTAAAAAAACCCACAGTGTTTTGTACATGTAATATAATTATGGAGTTACGTATTTCCCCTAACCATTTATTAACTCTAGACCATCTCTTTTGAAAAGCGTTATCCTCTTTACCTGAGAGAATCATATTCAACTTGTCCATTTCTGCCACATCACAGATTTTTATAATCAGCTCCTCTCCAGCAGGTAGGTTTTCAGATTTCCAACATTTAGCAATCAGTATCCTGGCTGCAGTAAGGATATATGACCGAATACCTATTTCATCATGCCTGTATCCATTTGGTATTATATTAAGTAAATAGATTTCTGGTACTAACTGTAATTCAATGCCCATAATCTCTGTTATTAACTGCTTAATGCCCTTCCAAAATTTATGAATCTTTTCACACCTCCACCATATATGAAAGAAGGTACCCACGTTATTTTTACACCTTCAACAATTCCCTGACACTTCTTTATAGCATTTAGCCATTTTATCTGGTGACCAGTGCCACCTATAGAACATTTTTAGTATATTTTCTTTGTAGGGTATCGATCTTAAAAGTTTGACAGGGGCTTTTGTTCTGCAGGATGAGACCGACTTCCTCGTGTCTCTGCATTACAAATGACCGTTGCCCTTGCTTCTGAACCATTACACTGATTTCTAGTTCCTTTTTGCTCTATCTCTGTGCTTCAAGCGAGTGGTTCACCTTTTTCTTTAAAAAAAACAGTTTAAATTAACATTTGCATAGGTGTGCCTTCAAATGACCACAGCCCCTGAGTACTTCTTACTGTGCTCAGCTCTGCCCCTTGTGGCTGCAATCAGAACAGCATTCAAATTTTTGAAAAATTCATTTCGTTAATAAAGCATGACGCCCGCTTCAGGGGCCCTCGAACTGACTTGGGGGCTCTGAATTTTTCCCTCCAGTCCCTGTCCCCAGTTGGCCATCCTGGTTTCTAAATATTAATCCTGTTTATTGCAGCAACAGAGGGATTTACAGCTTGACAAGGGAAAAGTCAAGGCAAGGAAATTACGGCAAAAATGTTTCCACCAATAACTTCCATAACACATCTATGGAAAAATTTACATGAATATGGTCAAGTGGCAGGCCTGAAAATTAATTTAAAGAAAACCAAGATCATAACTAAAAATTGCACGACTACACAAATTACAGAGATTCAAAATAGCACAAACCTACAGGTAGTTGATAAAGTCAAATATCTAGGAATTATTATGACAAATAATAACAAAAGTCTTTACAAAAATAATTATGTAAAACTATTAGAAGAAATAAAAAAAGATTTAAAAAGATGGCAAGATCTTTATATCTCATTTATGGGTAGAATCGCTACCATTAAAATGAATATCCTCCCACGTTTTCTATATATGGTGCAATGTTTACCTATTTTAACAAATAAAAAATTCTTTGAAGAATTAAATCGTCTGGTTAGGAAATTTATATGACAAGCTAAAAAGCCAAGAATTAATAAAAGACTACTGACAGATAAGAAAGAAAATGGGGGACTTGGACTGCCAAATTGGAATCTGTATTATCAAGCAGCAGCAATGGGTTGGGTAAGGGATTGGATCCAATTAGCAGAGGAAAGAACTCTAACACTTGAGGGCTTTGATTTGCCGATGGGTTGGCATGCCCATATCTGGTATAACATAGATAAAAGACAACAGAGTTTTGAAAATCATATAGTAAGAGGCCCACTGATTAAAATATGGCGGGAAATCAAAAATAGATATTATACCAAAATACCAAAATGGATCTCCCCGATGGAGGCATTTATCCTACCAGCGTTATTGACAAAAGAAAAAAACTAACATATGAAACGTTACTGACAGAAAGTAAAGAATTAATATCGTTTACCTCACAAGAACTTCAAAAAGCAAACCTAACAATTTGGGGAAAAAATCAATTAATTTCTAGATATACCAAAGATAAAAATGAAATTTTTATAGATACATGTACACAATTAGACAAAATATGGCTATCTTCCTCAGACAAGCTGATACAAAAGTTATATAACTTTCTCCTATCAGAAGATCTCTTAACAGAGACTGTCAAGCCGAATATGATCCAATGGATGAAAGATATAGGACATAATATTACTCTTGAACAATGGTCGAGACTCTGGAAATCGCTTAAACTGCTCAGAGCTACAAATTACAAAGAAAATATTTATAAAATGTTCTATAGATGGCACTGGATGCCTGATAGAGTAGCAAGATGTTATAAAAGTTTATCAGATGTTTGTTGGAGATGCAAAAAGAGGTGGGAACATATATGCATATATGGTGGAAATGCGGGAAAATAAGAAGTTTTTGGAAAGTGATTAGGAAAATAATTGAAGAAACCATTAAAGTGAAACTTCAGTTAAAACCAGAAATATTCCTACTTAATATATTACCGAATGGAATTGAAAAAGGAGATCAAAGAATTATTCTGTATATTATTACAACAGTAAGGATAGCAATAGCTAAATGTTGGAAAAAAGAAACTGTTCCCAATGTAGAAGAAATATGTGAGAAAATATTGGAAATAGCTGAAGCGGATAAATTAAACCTAATACTCGCAGGGAGAGATGAGTTAGAACATGTAAATAGATGGAAAAAAGTATACGAATGGCTCGAAAAGAAAACATGAGAGATTTCCTATAACCACTCTAAGCATATCTAGAGGTGTTAACAGAAATAAAATGCTAATTAATTTATGTTATTATGTAACCTTATTGTTATTGTTATTCTATTTTTCTGTTTGCACTTCATAAAATTTCTGTTTGTGTATATATTTTGAAAAATTTATAAATAAAATTAAAAAAAAAAAAGTTTCCACCAGGAGAATGTTGTTTAGGCTTTAGATGTTTCAGCCACAGAATTTGTTGGATATTCATCCGGACTAGGGTTGCCAAGTCCCTCCTGGCAACCGGCAGGGAAGGGGGAGGACTTACCAGGAGAAAGAGAAAGGCCCAAGCCATTCCACTGATGTCGCACAGGAAGTGATGTCATCATACCAGTGACTTCCAGGTGATGCTCTGATATCTATGGTAAAACTGGCTTCTACCATAGAGTTTTTGCCCAAATACCAGAATATCACCCAGAAGTGGCTGGTGTGATGATGTCACTTCCTGTGCAATGCCAGCAATCTGCCAAGACACCCCTCCCCTTTGCTGGCCAGCTGAGTGGCAGCTGGGGGCATTGCCCAGTGGCAAGGGACTCCCACCTCCACTGCGGTACCTGGCAACCCTAATCCAGACTTTGACCGAATCTGCATTTGTCTTTCCCACCGGTTGTCCCCGCCTTTTCACTCCGTCTTCAAAAAAGCTGGCCACATTTGGTGTTGTTTTCACACCTCAACAGTGCTAGCATACTTTTGCATGCCCACATATGTTTATCTCCAACGTCACTGCGCCTCCGCACTGCTCGAAAAGAATCTTCTCCAAACAACATTCAAACAAGCATAGAGAAATACGGCGTCACAGCAGCGCGCAACTGATTTAAAAATGCAAATGCAGATTCGACCTTTGACTCACATACAGGCATTCTTCGTCAGAACATTCATTCTGGATCACAAGCAAAGGACACCGATCCAATATTTCAGGGGTCTCCAATATGGTGCTGGTGGGCACCAGGGCATTTATCAACACCTTTCCTGAGGCCCACAAAAGTGTTTTTAGAAACTGGGCAGTACCACGTGGGGCTTTTGCCCAGTAAGGCTTCTGATCGGCCATCGTTGATTTGATCGGCCATGAAGACGTTTCAAAACTTTTTTTTTTTTTTGCTTTTGAGTGTTTTTTGTTAGGGGGAAAATAAAAAATTATATATAAGCAAAGGTGCCAGCAGGCTCAAAGAAGTTAGGGACCCCTGCCATATCAATGGAAAATTCTAGAAGCGGCCTAGTAGAGGCTTGTCTGTCGCAAGAGGCAGGGCTTTTACTGTAGTCCTCTACCGTTTGGTGTAGGAGAGAGCCAGTTTGGTGTCGTGGTTAAGTGCGTGGACTCTAATCTGGGAGAACTGGGTTTGATTCCCCCACTGCTCCACTTGCAGCTGCTGATGTGACCTTGGGTCAGTCACAAGCTCTGTTCTTGAGAAACAGCTGTTTCTGCCAGAGCTCTCTCAGCCCCACCTCCCTCGCGGGGGTGTCTGTTGTGGGGAGGGGAAGGGAAAGGAGTTTGTAAGCTGCTCTGAGACTCCTTTGGGTAGCGAAGGGCGGGGTATAAATCCAATCCCTTTCTCCTCCTCCTTCTCCTCCTATACTGCCTTTCTGCAGTTGTGTTTGCCTTACTGGAAAAGACCCTGCCTAAGTTAATTACCCTGCTCCTGATCTCCCTGTACAGGTTCCCTCGAAAGACCTGAAGAAGGATTCCAAGCTCAGCCAGTACGTGGTGGTCCAAGCCAGCAGTGCCCAGTTCCAGCTGGAGAAGGTCGTCCTGGTGTCCTTCCAAAGTGGCTACATCTTCATCCAAACGGACAAGACCATCTACACCCCTGGAACTGCAGGTACGCACTTCTGCTCCGCCGGATTTCCCCGCTGGGATGCCAGTAGATCCCCTCCTGGGCCAGACCTTTGTTTAGATGCCTCTCTTGACAGCGGGGTCGAAGAGAGGAGGTCTTTTTTTTTTGGCAGAGTGTCAGTTGAAAGATGCTTGAAAGAGGAGGTTCTACTCTTTATGGAATTCACTGCCTCAGGAGGTGGTGGCAGCTACAAGCATGGACAGTTTCAAGTGGGAATTAGATAAACATCTGGAGCAGAAGTCCATCAGTGGCTATTAGCCACAGGGTATAGATGGGAATTCTCAGTCTGGGGCAGGTGATGCACTCTATTCTTGGTGCTGGGGGGGCAGCAGTGGGAGGGGGCTGCTAGTGCCCTGGCCCCACTGCTGGACCTCCTGATGGCACCTGGTATTTCTGGCCACTGTGTGACACAGAGTGTTGGACTAGATGGGCCATTGGCCTGATTCAACATTGGCTTCTCTTATGTTCTTACTCAGATGTCTTGACCAAAGGCACTCTACGCAGCAGATCTCAACCCGTTTCAAGCAGGGGCAGCTGGCACTTGGTTGGGGCCGGTAGGGCTGTGAGATCCTGGCCTACTAATCCGCCAAGTAAAAACCAAACAACATCCGGGTTGTGCTTGAGGGGTGCCAACCTCCAGGTGGTGGCTGGCGCATCTCCTGGAATTACAATTGATTCCCCGAAGCCGGATGTAATGCTTGTTGACTTCTGAAATGTTTATCATTTAATAATTGGGAAATACGTGGAGGTTTTCGGGGTGGAGCCTGAGGAGAGCAGGGTTTGGTGAGGGGATGGATTATAAAGGGGCAGAAGGCGATAGAGTCCACGTTCCAAAGCGGCCATTTTCTCCAGGTGAACCAGTCTCTGTTTCCTGGAGGTCTCCAGCCTCCACCTTCAGTTTCAGGAAAACCAAGAACCGAAACACTGCAGGGCCTTATATATGAATGCAAATGAATTATATGATTCCATCTTTTCGTATCAGTTTGACAAAAACCATTAACAGTATTCACATAAGTTGCTGTAGATTTTCTGGGTTGTGTGGCCGTGGTCTCGGCATTGTAGGACCTGACGTTTTGCCAGTAGCTGTGACTGGCATCCTCAGAGGTATAACACAGAAAGATGGAGTACTCTTTGTGTCAAGGTGAGCAGAAAAATGGTAGGCAGGTAATTCATATCTGCCCTGGAAGGTGGGGTAGGGCTGAGTCATTCTCTTGTAGGAGTTCTCCTGGCTATGAACATGCTAATGGAGGAGCTTTCCTGAGGAGGTTCTTTTGTCTATGGATGGTTTCCTGAGGAGGTTCTTTTGTCTATGGATTGTTTCCTGAGGAGGTTTCCTGTTTCCTGAGGAGGTTCTTTTGTCTATGGATTGTTTCCTGAGGAGGTTTCCTGTTTCCTGAGGAGGGTTCTTTTGTCTATGGATTGTTTCCCTGAGGAGGTTTCCTGTTTCCTGAGGAGGTTCTTTTGTCTATGGATTGTTTCCTGAGGAGGCTTCCTGTTTCCTGAGGAGGTTCTTTTGTCTATGGATTGTTTCCTGAGGAGGTTCTTTTGTCTATGGATTGTTTCCTGAGGAGGTTTCCTGTTTCCTGAGGAGGTTCTTTTGTCTATGGATTGTTTCCTGAGGACGTTTCCTGTTTCCTGAGGAGGTTCTTTTGTCTATGGATTGTTTCCCTGAGGAGGCTTCCTGTTTCCTGAGGAAACATGGTCATCCACAAAGCAAACCATTAGTAGACCGTGCAAGACGGATATGTATTCACATAGTCCATCAAAAGTTCAACTGAAAAGTCCCTTTTTAATTTCACAGCACCTGTGAATACTGTGTGAATACTGTTGGCAACCGTTTCAGTTATATTTCTAAAGCTGGAGTCTTCGAGGTTAGGGGAAAAGGGAGAAAAGAAGTGGGGGGCTGGCAAGGTGCGTGCTGATTGGTTGTGGAGAGAGGGAGAGTGCTGATTGGACGAAGAAGGGAAGAAAAAGGGGGCGTGTGGGAGGCTGTGGAGGAGTCCGTTTGAGGGAGATTCTGTGGGAAGGAGGGAGAGAGAGGAGAAAGTCTGAGGAGGAAACTGTCAGTTTGGCAGGGAAAGACACAGCGAGGGGGGAATACAGTAGCGAGTTTGCAGCCTCCCCCAGTGTGGGGCTCAGGGGCGGATTAAGGCCCACTGGTGCCCTAAGCACTGACCAATCTTGGTGCCCCCCTCATTGAAACGACTGCCGTCATGACAACTGAATTTGGCTCCATCCTTTTACTTTTAAACCCATGCATTTGACTTTTAAACATAGCCCATGACACTGCACCTCGCCCACGAAAAATGGAAGATAACCCCTAAGGTGCACCGTGATCAATTTGCATTAGTTTTATCCAACTTTTTTTTTTTTTTTACAAATCTTCTTTCATTTTTTTTTCTTTTCACCCTTTTCCCAACTTTGTGGTGCTCCCTTTGGCCCGGGTGCTCTAAGCACGTGCTCAGTCTTCTGAATGGTTAATCTGCCACTGGTGGGGCTCGTGAAAGCCCCCAAAGACAGACCCCCCTTGTCAGCGGTGCGGATTCTGGCCTGAGGGAAAAGTCGCTAAGGAAAACCTGCAACCTGAACTTATATATAAATCAGAAGATGGTAGAGTAATAATAATTCAAATCCGCAGACATAATAAATTAACATTAATTGCTAATCTATACGCACCGAATCAAAGTCGAGAAAAGTTTTTTAAGCAACGGAGAGAAGTTATAGGTAAACAGACATGTGATGAGATATGCGTAATTGGAGATCTCAACGCGGTATTTGATAACCAAATGGACCGGAAGAGTCCAAATGCAAAAGTGAAACAAGGAAACCAGCGACCAAAATCATTTATGGAACTAGCAGAAGAATTCAAACTCATTGATGCTTGGAGGACAAGAAATATCGAAACAAATTTTTTTGCCTTTTTCTCCAATAGACATAAGTCTTGGTCGAGACTGGACATGTGTTGGGTGTCGGTAGATGTAATTAATGATATTAAGGAGGTAGAAATTCTACCAGCAACATTCGCGGATCATAACCCAATTATGTGCCTATTATCGGATACGCAAAGGAGAAAAAGATGGTCTTTGAATACTATGCTTCTAAAGGATAAAAAATTTGTAGATGAGTCCAAAGCTGAATTTGGAAAAGTCGGACTCTGAGGGGACTGGCTGACTTAAACCGCACTTACAACCCCACGGCACCTTGTAGCCGAAACATCTGGCCATCAACATTTAATGGGAGCTTTAGAACGGTACCTGACTGAAAACACCCCCCCCCCCAGTGTATCTCACAAGAAGAAAAAGAGAGAGGGAGAGAAATAAAGCACGCTTTTGTACTGAGTTCAAAAACATCTTTTCAATTTCAGAAAAGGATCTTTAGCATGTTCCCTCTAACCCCACCTGAACACTGGCTGGTCTGTCAACAGGGTTGCCAGCTCCAGGTTGGGAAACAGCTGGAAGTTTTGGGGTGGAACCTGAGGAAGGCAGGTTTTGAGGAGGGGAGAGACTTCAGTGGGGCCGAATGCCAGAGTCCACCTTCCAAAGTGGGCATTTTCTCCAGGGGAACTGAACTCTATGTTGTCGAAGGCTTTCTCTGTCGGCTGGAGACCAGTTGTTATCAGTGTTCCCTCTAAGCTGAGTCAGTGTGAGCTAGCTCATGGTTTTTTAGCCTCCGGCTCACACATTTTTTGTCTTTGCTCAGGAATGGGAGAGAAATCCCGGGAAATAAAATTAAAAAATAAAATTGGCCCCAGTCATACGGGCCAGATAACACAGGGGACGGGAGGCGTGGCTATTCATCCCGGAGCAAAATGAAGTGTGGTAGTCCGATCACAGAGTCCCCCGAGTTTCCGTGCTTAGGCTGTTAGCTGCCGATCACACGGCGAGGCTGAAGCATGGCAAAGAAGCGGTGCGGCATGATCACACAAGCAGTTTAGCGTTTGTGCGCATCCTATGGAGGCTTAAAAAAGCATCCGGTTTGCAACGGGATGTGGACGGGCGCCGGATGCCACAGGATACTAATGCTCCCGCAATCAGATGTGCTGTGTGTTTTCCGGATACTAGTGCACTTTCCTAGGTACCACAGGTTGGCCACGGGTGCACTACGCTTCCCAGATGTTGCGGTGTGATCGCGCCCCGAAAATCCACCCAACACTCGTGCCTCTCATGCGGCAAATTCTCCGTGTGACTGGGCCCATTGTTTCGTTTACCCTTAGCATCCTAACGATAACATTCTTTCCTTTCTCAGTGCGCTACCGGATCTTTCCCGTGGGTTACCACCTGGAGCCTCTGAATAAAAACGTGATTGTCGAGTTTCAGGTGAGAGCCGCGATGAAAGAGTCTGTTTGTACAAGTGTGGGAAGTTGGCCCTGAGGTGAGGTGGGTTCAGTTGGTGTGCCACGGAAGCCTCTAGAAGAATCGGGGAAAGGGCCACAGCAACTCTTCTCGGAAACGTCTGTCCTATCGCTTTTGTCATGAGACATGATTTCAGAGTTAAGAATAAAACAAAGATCCTTGCTGGGTTAGACAAAAGAAACCATCTTCTTCAAGGTTTTGCTGAATCCGATGCCTCTGGAAGCTCACAGGCAGGATATAGAGACAGCTGCCCTCTCCTGAAGTCAGTGTGGTACAATGCTCCTGACCCCGGAGGGTCCATTCAGACCCTCTGCCCTGAATGTGTCTAATTTCCTTTCAAGCTAGTGACGATTACTACATCCTATAGCAATGAATGCCATAAATTAAGTATTTTTTGGTGTGAAGAGCTTCCTGTGGTCTAGCCAGAGTTTCGGTGCATGTCCACCTGTCGGGCCTGCCCACAGGGAGGTTCACGGCATTCCTGTATTTGGACAGCCAGTTTGGTGTAGTGGTTAGGAATGCGGACTCTAATCTGGGAGAACCGGGTTTGATTCCCCCACTCCTCCACATGCAGCTGCCGGCGTGACCTTAGACAAGCCATAGTTCTGTCAGAGCTGTTCTTGAAAAAAGAGCCGTTTCTGTCAGAGCTCTCTCAGCCCCACCTGCCTCACAGGGTGTCTGTTGTGGGGAGGGGAAGGGAAAGGAGTTTGTCAGCCAGTCTGAGACTCCGAGTGAAGGGCCGGGTATAAATCCAATCTCCTCCTCCTCCTCCTCTTCTTCTTCTTCCTCCTCCTCCAAATAATTTCTCTTTAAATGCAGACCAAGGAAAATGGCTCCACCACTGGTTTGCTACCGCCTGGAGGAGGGAGGCACATTATTGTGCCTAGTTTGGGAGCACCAAAGACATAAAGTATCAAATCAGAGTGACCTTGGGCAAGCCATAGTTCTGTCAGAGCTGTTCTTGAAAAGAGCAGTTCTCTCTCAGACTCTCTCAGCCCCATTTGCCTCACAGGGTGTCTGTTGTGAGGAGGGAAGGGAAAGGAGTTTGTCAGCCAGTCTGAGACTCCGAGTGAAGGGCCGGGTATAAATCCAATCTCCTCCTCCCCTCTTCTTCTTCTTCCTCCTCCTCCAAATAATTCCTCTTTAAATGCAGCCCAAAGGAAAATGGTTCCCACCACCGGTTTGCTACTGTCCTGGAGGGGAGGCACATTATTGTGCCTAGTTTGGGAGCGACCAAAGACATAAGAAGTATCAAATCCAGAGTGACCTTGGGCAAGCCATAGTTCTGTCAGAGCTGTTCTTGAAAAAGAGCTGTTTCTATCAAAGCTCTCTCAGCCCCATTTGCCTCACAGGGTGCCTGTTGTGGGGAGGGGAAGGGAAAGGAGTTTGTAAGCCGCTCTGAGACTCCGAGTGAAGGATGGAGTATAAATCCAATCTCCTCCTCCTCTCCCTCCTCCTTCTTCTACAACATGCATTGTGGCTTTTTCTTTAGGGTTGAGAAGTGGCCACGCAGACGTGATCATTTGCTGACATACAGCTCCCCTAGCAAACATGCTGAATGCTGTACACAGGATACATTTTTTGAATACTGTCTACAATATAATTGCAAAATATATATATAATTGCAAAGTGTATCTATGCCCCCCTGACCTGGAAGGCCTAGTCTAGCCAGATCTGGTCAGATCTCACCACCAAGGAAGTCCAGGGTTGCCACGCAGAGGCAGGCCGTGGGAACCCACCTCTGAACCTCTCTCGCCTTGGAAATCCTGTGGGGTCTCCATAAGTCTGCGGAGACTTGAAGGCCAAAACAAACAGAACAAAACTTTGCAGGAAGTTCTGACCATAGAGTTCTTGGCGATTCCTAGAACTAGTCAGCTGAGATTGATTGATTGACTTGATTGATTGATTCGCCCCTTCCACGACGGTGTTCTCCTCTCTTTCCAGACACCGGAAGGCATTGTGGTCCACCACGCTTCGGTTGCCTCTCTTGCGACGAACCCCCAGCCTTTCAACTTACCTGAGATTGTGAGGTAAATTACGGTGAAGATGACTGTGGCAGCGCTCTCTACAGATGCCAAACTGATATAACAGCTGTGGAAGATATATGTCCATTGCCTTCTGTCTTGTTCCTCTGGTTTCCAATTAAACATGGAATACCCGGACCTCCCCACACTTAATATTCTCATGCTCATCCACGCCCATCCACCCAACTTCTTACAGCCTTCCTTTTCTTCCAAGGAGCTCAGGGCTGAATGCTTGAGGGTCGTCCCATTTTATTCTCACAACATACCTAGGAGGTAGGTTAGAATCATAGAATCATAGAATGTTAGAGTTGGAAGGGACCTTGCAGGTCATCTAGTCCAACCCCTGCACTCTGCAGGAGCAGAGCCGAAAGAGAGCCCTACAGCAGACCCGAAAGATGGTCATAGAATCATAGAATGTTAGAGTTGGAAGGGACCTTGCAGGTCATCTAGTCCAACCCCTGCACTCTGCAGGAGCGAAGCCGAAAGAGAGCCCTACAACAGCCCCGAAAGATGGTCATAGAATCATAGAATGTTAGAGTTGGAAGGGACCTTGCAGGTCATCTAGTCTAACCCCCTGCACTCTGCAGGAGCACAGCCGAAAGAGAGCCCTACAGCAGACCCGAAAGATGGTCATAGAATCATAGAATGTTAGAGTTGGAAGGGACCTTGCAGGTCATCTAGTCCAACCCCCTGCACTCTGCAGGAGCAGAGCCGAAAGAGAGCCCTACAGCAGACCCGAAAGATGGTCATAGAATCATAGAATGTTAGAGTTGGAAGGGACCTTGCAGGTCATCTAGTCCAACCCCTGCACTCTGCAGGAGCAGAGCCGAAAGAGAGCCCTACAGCAGACCCGAAAGATGATCATAGAATCATAGAATGTTAGAGTTGGAAGGGACCTTGCAGGTCATCTAGTCCAACCCCCTGCACTCTGCAGGAGCAGAGCCAAAAGAGAGCCCTACAGCAGACCCGAAAGATGGTCATAGAATCATAGAATGTTAGAGTTGGAAGGGACCTTGCAGGTCATCTAGTCCAACCCCCTGCACTCTGCAGGAGCACAGCCGAAAGAGAGCCCTACAGCAGACCCGAAAGATGGTCATAGAATCATAGAATGTTAGAGTTGGAAGGGACCTTGCAGGTCATCTAGTCCAACCCCTGCACTCTGCAGGAGCAGAGCCAAAAGAGAGCCCTACAACAGACCTGGAAGATGGTCGTCCAGCCTCCGCTTGGAAATGTCCAGGGAAGGAGCATCCAGCACCTCCCGAGGCAGGCTGTTCCACTGCTTGACCACTCTTACAGTTAGCAAGTTTCTCCTGATACTTAGCCGGTAACGACTCCCTTGTAATTTCCACCCGTTAGATCTAGTCGTACTAAAAGGTTAGTAAGACCCAACATTCGAGGTAGGTTAGTGAGACAGGACGTTTGTAGCCAAAGGCATTTCTCGCAATCAAAACTATTTTTTTTTTGGCTCAAGGCAAATAATAATAAGACATAGTGAAAACATCCACTGAACCAAAAAAGTGTATTCCCATATATTCCCTCCCCAGCCGAATAAAATGCCTCAACCTATGCATTAAACATTATGGGAAACTGACATATTAGCCGTGTGCTGTTCTGTAAGATAAGGATCTAGACCAAGTAATGCATTCTCTAGTGACAACCAAAGTAGGTAACTCTAGCGTGGTCTTCGTGAGGTTTGCCTTTGGAAAATTTATGCAACCAATAAATATACACCGCAAGAAACTTATGTAAATTAACGTGTTCTATTTGTAATGATCATTCTATAAAGTGCATAATGTGCTGTTATTACATCCTTATCAGGTACATGTATTGAAGTCGTTCAGTTTAACAACTACCAATCAATTTTGCATCAATATTTCAAAAAGTCAAGCCCCAATGGGTGTTTCCAGAATTGCAAGCCTGCTTCTACTTGCACGAAGTCTTCCGAAAGGGGGGGGGAGATTTCAGTTGTATTCTGCTGATGCTTATTGCTGGGCTTACAAAAGACACATTGTGCAGTTAAGAGTCATCCTCTCATTCTCAAGGATTTATGGCAGCAGAAACAGGCTCAAAATACTGCCACCGGATTACTTCCTAGAGCTGTTTGAATCGCTTGAAGTCGCCTTCTACTGAGGGAGACCGGTTGGTCTGTCAAGACCAGCGTGGTCTGCTCTGAGGCTCTAGGGATGCCAGCCTCCAGGTGGGACCTGGGGATCCCCCGGAATTACAGCCCATCTCCAGAGATCACTTCTCCTAGAGAAAATATATTACAGCCACAACGCTGATGAAACAGAAGCACTCAAGAATTCACCCTTCCTGAACTTTTTTCTCTCTCTTCTAGCTTTGGGACGTGGACGGTGACGGCCAAGTATGAAGACTCTCCCCAGGAGATTTTCACCACAAACTTTGAAGTCAAGGAATATGGTAAGAACGGCCGATTCTGGCTCAGCAGCATCTCCTCCGCCTGGTCCCAGGATGCATGAACCCCTTGACTCTTCCCCATGGAAGAGCTGAGCATCGTCCTAACCCTTGGCATGGCAAATTGCAAGTACTGTCCAGAACTGTGACGAGCCCCCTTGAATGCGGGAGGGGAAAAGTTCAGATTCTTGAATGTTCGTTAATCTCCAGAACGGCATCCCTCCCCCACTCCTCTGTACTCCTCTGTCCAAAGCACCGAGGAACAGTTTTCTACCTCCCCCTAAAACCTTACAAAACAGGCATCAGCTCTCAGGCTGTTTACAAATCTCCTCCTTCTGTGTTTTCCTTCCAGTGCTACCAAGCTTTGAAGTCATCCTGGTCCCGCACGAGAAGTTTTATAACATTGACAGCAACGACGATTTCAGAGTGTCCATCACCGCAAGGTGGGTTTAGGCCGGTCAGGAGGCCAAAGAGGACCAGTCTGATACTGGCTTTCATATTTATGATATCAAATCGTCCAATTGTCAAATCTCTCTCTCTCTATCCAGGGCTCTTTTTGCAGCAGGAGCTCCTTTGCATATTAGGCCACACACCCCCTGACGTAGCCAATCCTCCAAGAGCTTACAGTCGCCCCTGTAAGAAGAGCTCTGTCAGCTCTCGGAGGATTGGCTACATTAGGGGGGTGTCGCCTAATATGCAAAGGAGTTCCTGCTGCAAAAAGAGCCGTATCTATATCTATATCTATACCTATATCTATCTATCTATTTATTTATTTATTTTATTCAATTTATATCCTGCCCTCCCTACTAAGGCAGGCTCAAGGCGGCCTACACAATACATAAAAATACAATTAACATCTATCATAAAACTCATTATAACTAATCAAACCAAAAACAGATTGGTTCTCCTATCTCTATCTCTATCTCTGTCTCTATCTATCATCTGTCTGTCTGTCTGTCTGTCTGTCTGTCTGTCTGTCTGTCTGTCTGTCTACCTACCTACTTACCTACCATCATCATCTACCTACCTATCAATCTACCTACCTACCTATCCACCTACCTACCTATCAATCTACCTACCTACCTATCCACCTACCTAGCTACCTACCTACCTATCTACCTATCTATTACATCTACCTACCTACCTACCTATCATCATCTACCTATCTACCTATCTACCTATCTATCTATCATCATCATCTACCTACCTACCTACCTACCTATCATCATCATCTACCTACCTACCTACCTACCTACCATCATCATCTACCTACCTACCTACCTACCTATCATCATCATCTACCTACCTACCTACCTACCTATCATCATCATCTACCTACCTACCTACCTACCTACCTATTATCATCTACCTACCTACCTACCTACCTATCATCATCTACCTATCTACCTATCTACCTATCTATCTATCATCATCATCTACCTACCTACCTACCTACCTATCATCATCATCTACCTACCTACCTACCTATCATCATCATCTACCTACCTACCTACCTACCTACCTATTATCATCTACCTACCTACCTACCTACCTACCTATCATCATCTACCTACCTACCTACCTACCTATCATCATCTACCTATCTACCTATCTACCTATCTATCTATCATCATCATCTACCTACCTACCTACCTATCATCATCATCTACCTACCTACCTACCTACCTATCATCATCATCTACCTACCTACCTACCTATCATTATCATCTACCTACCTACCTACCTACCTACCTACCTATCTATCTTCATCATCATCTACCTAACTACCTATCTACCTACCTATCTATCATCATCTACCTACCTACCTACCTACCTACCTACCTACCTATCTATCCTCCACAGCCTCATCCTGAGTATCTTTACTTAGAAGTAAATCCCAGTGAGTTATAAGCAGGCGATGACCAACCACCTCTGCTATGGCTTGACCCGTCTTTGCCGTCCTGTGACTTCTCCCAGGTTCCTCTACGGGAAGGCAGTGAAAGGCATGGCCTTGGTCCTCTTCGGAGTGATTGAAGAGGGCAAGAAGCGCAGCATCCCCGACTCCCTCGACAGAATTCCGGTAGGAAAGACCCGGCTTGGGCCCTGCGTGTCGGTGTGAACGCCCACTGCTGGCTCCCTCTGGGGCCGGCTGGGACGGAGTGGCAAACGGCATTTCCTTTCCCCCCTTCTCTTTCAGATAATTGATGGCGAAGGGGAAAGAGATGCCGTGCTAACGAAACGCCTGCTGCAAAAGCAATTTGCTAGCCCCGGGGAGTTCAGGGATCTCATTGGGCATTACCTCTACATCTCGGTGACTGTGATGACAGAATCAGGTGAGAAAAAGACCTCAGCTTCTGATAAAATGGTGGGTGGTTCGTGCGTGGAAGGAGAATTGTCAGGTGTCTTCCCAGCCCAAGCCAGGTACACTCGCCCCCTCCTGAGTCCACACCTCATTGGCATAAGAACACCAGAAGAGCCCAGCTGGGTCAGACCAATGGGCCATATCTGTTCCAGCCTCCTGCCTCACACAATGGCCAACAAATTCCTCTGGAGGTCCAACGACAGGGCATAGAGGTCGGATAAGCAACAGGGCATAGAGGCCGAGGCCTTCCCCTGAGAAGAACCTCAAAAGAGCCCTGCTGGGTCAGACCAGGGAGGGTCCCTCCAGTCCAGCCTCCCGTCTCACACAGGGGCCAGCCAGTTCCTCTGCAGGGCCAGCAACAGGGCAGAGAGGCCGAGGCCTTCCCCTGAGAAGGACACCAGAAGAGCCCTGCTGGGTCAGACCAGGGAGGGTCCATCCAGTCCAGCCTCCCGTCTCACTCAGGGGCCAGCCAGTTCCTCTGGAGGGCCAGCAACAGGGCAGAGAGGCCGAGGCCTTCCCCTGAGAAGGACACCAGAAGAGCCCTGCTGGGTCAGACCAGGGAGGGTCCATCCAGTCCAGCCTCCCGTCTCACTCAGGGGCCAGCCAGTTCCTCTGGAGGGCCAGCAACAGGGCAGAGAGGCCGAGGCCTTCCCCTGAGAAGGACACCAGAAGAGCCCTGCTGGGTCAGACCAGGGAAGGTCCCTCCAGTCCAGCCTCCCGTCTCACACAGGGGCCAGCCAGTTCCTCTGGAGGGCCAGCAACAGGGCAGAGAGGCCGAGGCCTTCCCCTGAGAAGGACACCAGAAGAGCCCTGCTGGGTCAGACCAGGAGGGTCCATCCAGTCCAGCCTCCCGTCTCACACAGGGGCCAGCCAGTTCCTCTGGAGGGCCAGCAACAGGGCAGGGAGGCCGAGGCCTTCCCCTGAGAAGGATACCAGAAGAGCCCTGCTGGGTCAGACCAGGGAGGGTCCACAGGGCCGGCCCCAGGTGTCTGGGCACCCTAGGCAGGACAGCCTGGAGCGCCCACCCCACCGAAGATGCCAACCTCCCGGTGGGGCCTGGAGATGGCCCAGTGCCTTGTCCTAGGCGCCTCGCACCTGCGAGGCACCGGGGAGAGCCGGGGAAGGCGGGCAGGCTCTCCCCGGGCCCTCGCAGCTGCGAGGAGCCCGGGAGAGCCAAGGAAGGGGCGGGCTTGGAACACCCGCCCCTTCCCTCCCAGCGGACAGGCGCTCAGACTGGCAGCGGACAGCCAGCGGGGACTCTCCCCGCTGGCCGGCCGCCGCCATGCCGCCCCACCTCTCCACCCCCCCAAGGGCTTCTGAAGCGCCCCGGAAGGGCGCTCAGACTGGCGGGGGCGGCGGCAGTGTGGAGAGTCCCCGCTGGCCAGCCACCGCCATGCCGCCCCACCTCTCCACCCCCCCCAAGGGGTTCTGAAGCGCCCCGGATGGGCGCTCAGACTGGCAGGGGCAGGGGTGGTGGGGAGAGTCAGGGGCGCCCGTTTAGGGCGGTGGGGGGTCTTTTCGGGTGCCGGTTTGGCGCCCCTGAGGGCCGGCGCTCTAGGCGAGTGCCTAGCTCGCCTAGTGAGCGAGCCGGCCCTGAGGGTCCCTCCAGTCCAGCCTCCCGTCTCACTCAGGGGCCAGCCAGTTCCTCTGGAGGGCCGGCAACAGGGCAGGGAGGCCGAGGCCTTCCCCTGATAAGGACACCAGAAGAGGAATTCACTTGCTTATCTGCCTCTCATTCTTCCTTTGGCAGGCAATGACATGGTGGTAGCAGAACAAAGCGGCATTAAGATCGTGACCTCTCCCTATGAAATCCACTTCACGAAAACCCCCAAGTACTTCAAGCCAGGAATGCCGTATGAACTAACGGTACGGTAATATTAAAGTCTTCTTACAGCCCTGTCTCTAAAGGAGCTGCGGTGGCTCAAGTGGTTAAGACGCTGAACTGCAGGCTGTGGAAGATCAGTAGTTCAGCAGTTCGAGACCCGGGTGCCGCAAGACGGCGTGAGCTCCCGTCTCTAGTTCCAGCTCCTGCCAACCTAGCAGTTCGAAAGCAAGAAATTGCAAGTAGATAAATAGGTACCACTTTGTTGGGAAGGTAACAGCGTTCCGTGCACCTTGGTGTTTAGTCATGCCGGCCACATGACCACGGAAACGTCTTCGGACAGCGCTGGCTCTTCGGCTTTGAAACGGAGATGAGCACCGCAACCCTAGAGTCGGATTCGACTGGCTTTCGAGCAGGGGAACCTTACAGCCCTGTCTCAGTGTTCAGACAGACGAATTGCAGAATGAACATCTCTGTCTGTCTGTACGATGCATGCCTCAATTTGCCTTGGGGCCAAACAGGAAAGTGAGTGAACTTAGTTTTTTTTTTTTTTTTTAAGGAAACATTTTCTCCTTGAAAATACTAACTGTCGGAGGGACCCAGTTTTGAAGAGCAAAAGTGAGGGGACGATGAAGGGTTAAACCTTTTCCCTTTCCCTATGCACAGCTCTGAGGCAAATTGAGGCCGCTCTAACCCGCAGTTTGCAGTGGGTGGATTCAGGGCTCCCCCCCCCGCCGGGGGAACACGCTAGAACAGAGTTCTGGAACGTCTTTGACAAAATTCTTTTCGAAAATTTTAAAAAGCACGTTATGTTTTCAGTATACAAATTGAAAACTTCACTTCCCTCTTGAGAGTTCTGGCATCTCTTTTTCAAAACAAAAAAAGAAAAGAAAACACCAAAAAATTTAAAAAGTCCTGGATGGACTAAGAGTGCGATCAATGTCTCCTTTGGTTGAGGCCCACAGGATATGTTAAACCTATTTTAAAACTGGAGGAACAGTTATAAGCAGCAGTGAAATTACATTTCGATATTCCAGATGAAGGGGAGAAGTGAGCTGGGCTCGGCAGAGGTTTCCGTGTGTTTCACACTGGCGCTTTGCGGTGTTCTGATTTCTCCCAGGTCTTCGTCACCAACCCTGATGGCTCCCCAGCCCCAAATGTCCCTGTGGTATCGGAGCCCATCGTAGCGGAGGCGTTTACCCAGAGCGACGGAACTGCCAAACTTATCCTGAACACGCCAGCAGACAGACAACAGCTGAGCATCACCGTGAGTTGTTCTGAGATTGTGCCGAGCTTCACTCGGTTTGTGGTGACTGTCTATACCAGGGGTCCCCAATGTAGTGCCCATGGGCACCATGGCATCCCCCAATACCTTTCCCGGTGCCCTCCAGTTGTTTGTAGAAACTGGGAAGGGCCAGCTGGGGTTTTCTGCCCAGCAAGGCCTCTGATTGGCCCCTGGAGATTGGCCCCAGCTGCCACCCCAGCACAAGGCTCATCACTGGGGTTTTCTGCCCAGCAAGGCCTCTGATTGGCCCCTGGAGATTGGCCCCAGCTGCCACCAGTGTTCCCTCTAAGCTGAGTTAGTGTGAGCTAGCTCACAGTTTTTTAGCCTCCAGCTCACACCTTTTTGCCTCAGCTCAGGAAGGAGGGCTCCAGAGCAAACTAATTTATGCAGGAGCCAAATCGCTCGCTCACAACTTTAATGCCCATAGCTCACAAAGCAGAATTTTTGCTCGCAAGACTCCACAGCTTAGAGGGAACATTGGCTGCCACCCCAGCACAGGGCTCATCCCTGTGTGATCGGAGGTAAGCCGGTGCAGCCATTTTCTGTCTGGGTTCGGCTTTGTGGCAGCTATTTGGTGGCAGCCATTTTGTGGCTGCACCCACCAGACTTCAGTCCAATCTGCATTGGTCTTTCCTGCCGCCGTGCCAACGAGCCCACATCGTCTCACAAATTTCTGCCTGCATCTCATGCCGCATCCGCTCTCCTACTGTTTCGTCTCAGCATCAGGTGTCTGCATCATTCTATTGGCATTTAGTGGTGACTCCGAGCTCACTAAGGTGTCCCATTGTGTTATTTGGATTTGGTTTCAAGGTGGTTTAATTGCTCCTCGCCGCCCTCAGGCCGCTGGGAGGGATAACCCTCAGACAGGCAGGCCGGCTGCTGCCGCCACGGTGGATAAGCGTGCAGTGCCAGCCTAGAGCCAGAGAAAGGAATGCACGCTTGGCGTGGGTGGGGGAGAGGGGGAACTGAGGATTGGGGATGGGCCCGTAAAAGCCACCGGGGGGGGCAGGCCCCATGGGCCCCTCGGTAGCTATTGGCCTGCTGGTGCCAAAGCAGAACAAAACAGCTTTATGTAGCAAAAGCAGGTTGGGCCGATGTCAGAATACTAAAAGTGCCCAGAAGCCCAAAAATGATGGGGAATTCCGGGGAATTCTGGTCTATACACAAAGCCAGTGTTCCCTGCCTGCCTCTGGGGGAGCATGTGAGCTTTTAGGGGAGGGCTTCCTGCTCAGTGCACAATGCAAGTCTTGGTTAGTCCAAACAGACTCAGCTCACTCTAGCAAAAGGGACAGAAAGACCCTTCCCTTTATACAGAAGTCCACCATCCTCCCCATTTTCCATGCCGGGGAGGAATATGTGCCTTGATGTTAGGCCCTGTATAGGACGATACCTGTGCACAGGTGACTTTGAGTGGAGTCTGATGGATGCGGATGAGGTGTATGTGTATGACTGTGCTTCATACAGTCACTTCTTTGAGGAAGGATAGGACAGAAACCCTAAAACTTCGCGGGGACTCGAGAGCACCACCTAGAGCGTCTCGGATCTTAGACCCCCAGGGGTTGGCATTGGAATGACCCATCCATTTCCCTTCCCCATTGGACTGTCCTGCCACACTTAATCCCTTTTGGACAAAGGGACAATCCGGTTTGGGCCAGACCATCTGTCTGTCATGGAAGTTCAGAGCTTGACAGGGGCGGGACCAAGGCTCCCTCTAAGCTGCGGAGTCTTGTGAGCAAGAATTCTACTTTGTGTGCCACTGGCATCAAAGTTGTGAGTGAACAAATTTGGCTACTGCATAGATTAATTTACTCTGGAGCCATCTCCTTCCTAAGCGAAGACACAAATCTGTGTAAAAAAGCTGTGAGCCAGCTCACACTAACTCAGTTTAGAGGGAGCACTGGGCGGGACCATATTTTATATGGCTCTGATTGGTAACAGTAGCCTCTGACATCAGAGATCGGGCTTTGTGAGCCATTCACTAAAAAGTACATACTGAAACTTCAGTTATAAGAACTTTTGCCCTAAGACCACCGCTGCAGGAATATGCAGGTTATATAAAAGAACTTACCTGGCAGATATCCATTTTCCCAGCCAATCGGAGCCAGTTCCTTCCTCCCCACATCTCAGATGTTATCTTTTCCCCCGGCAGAACTTGAAGTGGAGTTTCCGTTTTCCTTGTGATGGAATTAAAAGGATGCCATGGGTCCTTTCAGATTTGACGGACACCTCTCTCTCTCTTTTAGGTCAGAACCAAACATGGGAAAGTCCAGAAGGAGGCCCAGGCCAGCAATACCATCTTGGCCAACGCCTACCAGACCCAAGGACAGTCTGGGAACTACCTCCATTTGGCCGTCACAGCCCGGGAGCTCAGGGCTGGGGATAACTTGCCGATCAATTTCAATGTGAAGACCAACAACCCAAACGTGATGAACCAGATCCATTATTTTACCTACATAGTAAGTGCAGGGGGGGGGAATCCAAGGGCCAAGTCCCCTTCTCCTTTTTAATTAATACTTGCGTTCTCTGGAAGGAGCCCTGGTAGCCAAAGACCCTGGAGGGCTGGAAAATCCTTATGTCACTAGGGAAATCATGCCCGAGTAGCCAACGCCAACGCCAAAGGAAGGGAGGGAGATGGCAGTGCATTGGAAAGTGATTGGCAGTCATGGTTCTTGTATTCTTCTAACATATTGTAATCCACCTGGAGTTTGATGGAAAGATAATTCATTAATGGGATAAATCTCCAGGGACCTATGACTAGGCCTCATGGAAAAGCAGGAACTGGGAATATCTTGACCCACACTCTGTTCTCTTGGGAACTTTGGTTTGAGGCCTTCTGTGGGGAGGCCAAACCCCCCACCCTACTCCCATATCACATGCCAGCAGCGCAGTGAGGATTGCCAAGTTCACGAGGTGGTGGCAGCTACAAGCATGGATGACCCACATTCACAAGCCCCACGGAGCGCAAGGAACCTCCAGGGGCTTTCCTAGCTCCGAGCTGTGTGAATCCAGCGTTCTCCCAGTCTCTGCGTTTCAGCCTCTTCCCTCTTAACCACGGAACTTTCTCTTGTTCTCGGACAGATCATGACCAAAGGAAAGATCTTCAAGACCGGGAGGCAGCCCAAGGCCGCAGGGCAGAATCTGGTGACGATGTCTCTGCCCATCACCTCGGATCTCATCCCCTCTTTCCGAATTATGTCTTACTATCAAATCGGGAACAGCGAAATCGTGGCTGACTCTGTCTGGGTGGATGTGAAAGATACCTGCATGGGAACGGTAGGTGGGGTTCCTGTAGTGGGGGGGGAATCAATGCAGAAGGGGAGGGGCCATGGCTCAGTGGTAGAGCCCCTGCTTGGCATGCAGAAGGTCCCAGGTTCAATCCCCGGCATCTCCAGTTGAAAAGGACCAGGCAGGAGTTGATGGGAAAGACCTCCACCTGAGACCCTGGCTCAGTGGCAGAGCCTCTGCTTGGCATGCAGAAGGTCCCAGGTTCAGTCCCCGGCATCTCCAGTTAAAAGGACCAGGCAGGAGGTGAGGGGAAAGACCTCCACCTGAGACCCTGGCTCAGTGGGAGAGCATCTGCTTGGCATGCAGGAGGTCCCCAGTTCAATCCCCGGCATCTCCAGTTAAAAGGACCAGGCAGGAGGTGATGAGAAAGACCTTGACCTGAGACCCTGGCTCAGTGGGAGAGCCTCTGCTTGGCATGCAGAAGGTCCCAGGTTCAATCCCTGGCATCTCCAGTTGAAAAGGACCAGGCAGGAGTTGATGTGAAAGACCTTGACCTGGGACCCTGGCTCAGTGGGAGAGCATCAGCTTGGCATGCAGAAGGTCCCAGGTTCAATCCCCAGCATCTCCAGTTGAAAAGGACGAGGCAGGAGGGGACGGGGAAGACCTTGACCTGGGACCCTGGCTCAGTGGCAGAGCCTCTGCTTGGCATGCAGAAGGTCCCAGGTTCAGTCCCCGGCATCTCCAGTTAAAAGGACCAGGCAGGAGGTGATGGGAAAGACCTTGACCTGAGACCCTGGCTCAGTGGCAGAGCCTCTGCTTGGCATGCAGAAGGTCCCAGGTTCAATCCCTGGCATCTCCAGTTGAAAAGGACCAGGCAGGAGTTGATGGGAAAGACCTTGACCTGAGACCCTGGCTCAGTGGGAGAGCATCAGCTTGGCATGCAGAAGGTCCCAGGTTCAATCCCCAGCATCTCCAGTTGAAAAGGACCAGGCAGGAGGTGAAGGGAAAGACCTTGACCTGAAACTCTGGCTCAGTGGCAGAGCCTCTGCTTGGCACACAGAAGGTCCCAGGTTCAATCCCTGGCATCTCCAGTTGAAAAGGACCAGGCAGGAGGGGATGGGAAAGACCTTGACCTGAAACTCTGGCTCAGTGGTAGAGCCTCTGCTTGGCATGCAGAAGGTCCCAGGTTCAATCCCCGGCATCTTCAGTTAAAAGATCTGGCAGGAGGTGATATGAAAGTCCTCTGCCTGAGACCCTGGAGAACTGCTGCCAGTCTGAGTAGAGAATATTAACTTTAATGGACCGAGGGCCCAGTTCAGTATAAGGCAGTTTCATGTATTCAAGGGAGAAAAAAAGAATGCATAAATCCAGATTTGTTTCAATTCTTTTTTTTTTTTAATTTTCTAAAACCTTTATTTAGATAACAGGGAAAGTACAATTGATATAACACATGAGCAAAGTGTCAATACACACATAAAAATAAAGGTAAAGGTTCCCTTGCTGGAAAGCCAGTCGAATCCGACTCTAGGGTTGCGGTGCTCATCTCCGTTTCAAAGCTGAAGAGCCAGCGCTGTCCGAAGACGTTTCGTGGTCATGTGGCCGGCATGACTAAACACCAAGGTGCACAGAACGCTATTAAGTGGTACCTACTTATCTACTTACAATTTCTAGCTTTCGAACTGCTAGGTTGGCAGGAGCTGGAACTAGAGACGGGAGCTCACTCCGTCGTGCGGCACTCTCAGGTCTCGAACTGCTGAACTACTGACCTTCCACGGCCTGCAGTTCAGCGTCTGAACCACTTAAGCCACCGCAGCTCAATACACACATAAAACACAATAGATACTATAGCAAACATTTCCAAACCTATATGTATACTTACCAATTACAATATAGTTTCTAAGGTGAATTAATAAGCTGAAGATGACGTATATTGGCATGGGGGACAATGAGTGTCAAGTCTGTGACCTGTAGTGTTTTTTAATATGAAGAGATGCACAGATCTCGAGGGATTTTTCTCTAGATCAATACAGGCCCCGGTCATACAGGCCAGAAAACACGGGGGGGGGGGAGGCGTGGCTGTTTGACCTGGAGTGAAATAAGGCGCGGTAGCCCGGTCACACGGGCCACTGGGTTGCCATGCTCCAGCTCCGAGCGCTGATCACACCGCACTGCTGCAGCGCGGTGAAAAAGCGGTGCAGCGGAGCACGCAACCCGTGCTGTTGCAAAGTGCGCATGTGCCGTTGGGGTGCGGTGGGTTGCTGTCAGTGTCTTGCATGTGCGCATGCACCATTCGGCGTTGGTGCGCATCCCATGGAAACTTACAACATACACACATAGAGGGAAAAGCCATTCGCAGCCGCACCTCTGGGCCAGCAGTCTGACCGCTCCTGTGTGCCTCCTCCCGGTATGCTCCCGCATCTGTCAGCCCTCCGTGACCGGGAAAATCCAGAACAGTTTATTCCAGGGCTTTTTTTGCCATGACTGGCTCCTGCTGCAAACTGCCAGTCTGAACTCAGCCAATGCATGGGAGATGCGTAAGACGTCTTAAAGGATAAGATAGAGAAATTGCTTTCTAATTTTGATCATACAGCGCTGCATCAGATAGCGAATTTTTGTCTTTTGATTGTAAAAGCTCATCAGCGTCCAGGCAGCCATTTGGGTTAGGACTGTCCGATCTCAATTTTTACTGATTTTTTCTTTCTTTTTATCATCGCTATTTTACCTTTTTAAGATCCAATTTTGTCCAACATTATACTGCACCGTTGATTTTATTGATCAAAATGCTTGTACAATTTTATCTTTTATTAATCTTGTTTTACCTTTACCATCTGGATACTTTTGACATTGTAGTTTATATGGTAAATACTTGTAGGTATATTGCTGGCTATGTGCTGTAATAATAAATTCATTCATAGACATCTTAAAGGACATAAAAGTTTGATCCGAGGTCATGAACCATGCTTCTTCCCCGCAAAGACTTCCCAACCGGCACTTTCCCAGTCTCGGACCTCATCCCCACTGTCGCCTTTATCCAACAGCTGGTGGTGACCGGTGCAACTGACGCAGATAACGAAATCCACAGCCCAGGATCAAGAATGAAAATCAAGCTGGAAGGAGACGCGAACGCTCACGTCGGCCTGGTGGCTGTCGACAAAGGCGTCTACGTCCTCAACAAGAAGTACAAGCTGACCCAGGCAAAGGTGAGGCGGGGCGTGCCCCGTGGCGGGAACACCCAGCGCGGATCGTCTCCGGCCGTGGCATGCGCTGAGTCTGCCCTGGTCGGTCCTCGCATTGGTGTCTTTTGCATGGCAGATCTGGGACACGGTGGAGAAGAGTGACATCGGATGCACGGCTGGCAGCGGCAGTAACCACGTGGGAGTGTTTCTGGATGCTGGACTGGCCCTGGAGACCAACAAGAAGATTTCCACACCCCAAAGATCAGGTATTTCATCCATCTATTTAGTTACATTATTTACAGTCCTCCTGTCTCGCCTGGACTCAAGGCAAATGACACAGAGTATGTCAATATGGTTGACAGGATGGGATATTCAATAAACGGTGCAACGGGTTGTAGAACCAGGGACATGGGTTGTAGAACCAGGACTCTTCTTGTCGCAGGAACTCCTTTGCCTATTAGGCGACACACCGCGAATGTAGCCAACCCTCTAAGAGCTTACAGGATGTTAGCCGAAATGCTCTGATCTATAATTAATAGAGCATTTGGGACAGTTTTTAATATTGGGATTCTTTGGTCTGTGTATACGAAGGATGGGCTGCCACACTATTTCCCAGTAAAGAGGAGAGACAGGAGTAAAATCAATCTTTTGTTTACTGTGTAATAATATTCAGCAGAACACATGCAATCACACACACACTGGCATACAAGAGACTAAATAAAAGCAGGCAAGAAATAAATAGCACATTCGCATGAGCAGGTATTGAAGTGATAATGGGTGATATTACCTCTGGAATATGCAGCTCCTGAAATCTTCCAGCAGGAGGTTGAGGAGGGGGGAAGAGTATGGAAGGAAAATGGGGAGCACGCGTATTAGGCCGGCTAAGTACACGCGCGTTACTCCAGCTGCGGACTGGAACCTTAAAGCGAGGTGAGGATTGGGGAGAGTAAGCTGGACGTAAGAGGTACAAAGCAGGCTGAGAGAGGTCGTTGGTGGGGGGTAGGGCGAGGCAGAGCTCTGAGAAGCGTGTGTGTGTTTTTAAAACCTCTCGAGCGATGGGCGTGGAAGGCCAGGCGGCTTACACCTGAAGACACTCCCTGTTGGCTAGGGATTGGTTGTTTAGGGTCAATTTCAAATACTAGTGGCTACCTTGACCAGTGGTCACCTGGGTGCTGGAAAGGAGGAAGTTGGAACAAAGAAGAATGGCTCTTCAGTTGGATCCTCCATGAGAACCGTGTGCTTTGGCACATAGGGGGGTTAATCCCTTTATAATGGAGACAGCGAGTCTGGCCTCTATGCGAGAGTCTTTTGTTTGAATGCAAACCTGTGACTGTAATATGTGACACCCGGCAAGCAAGCTATGGGGATCCTCTGGAGTGGCTTTAGCCAGCATCTCATAGTCCTGGCCTGGCCTCTGTTCCTTCTCTGGGCTTTTCCCCATGGTGCTTTATTATACAGTCTCTTAGCTGGAACACTCTCAGGTTCATAACAGCATAAAACAGTCCAGAAATAGCCCAATAAAGGCGGCTGGGCTAACAAGGAGCCCCTTGTAAGAAGATCTCTGTAAGCTCTTGGAGGATTGGCTGCATTGGGGGGGGTGTCGCCTAATAGGCAAAGGAGTTCCTGCGACAAAAAGAGCCCTGGTTGTAATATAGATAGCGTATCGGTGGTGGTGGGGTATGTTGGGTTGTGGACTCAGGGCTCTTTTTGTAGCAGGAACGCCTTTGCATATTAAGCAACACATCCCCTAACGTAGTCAATCCTCCAAGAGCTGACAGTAGCGCCCCCCCCTGAGAAGAGCTCTGTAAGCTCTTGGAGGATTGCCTGCATTAGGGGTGTGTCGCCTAATATGCAAAGGAGTTCCTGCTACAAAAAGAGCCCTGGTTGTAATGTAAATCATGGGTGCAACCTCATTTGGAGTACTGTGTACAGTTCTGGTCGCCACGTCTCAAAAAGGATATTACAGCATTGGAAAAAGTGCAGAGAAGGGCAACTAGAATGATAAAAGGGTTGGAACACCTTCCCTATGAAGAAAGGTTAAAACGCTTGGGGCTCTTTAGCTTGGAAAAACGACGGCTGAGGGGTGACATGATCGAAGTTTATAAGATTATGAATGGGACTGAGCAGGTTGAGAAAGAAGCACTTTTCTCCCTTTCTCACAATACAAGAACTCGTGGGCACTCTATGAAATTGCTGAGCAGTCGGGATAGAACAGATAAAAGGAAATCCTTCTTCATCCAAAGAGTGATTCACACATAGAATTCACTGCCACAGGAGGTGGTGGCAGCTACAAGCATGGACAGTTTCAAGAGGGAATTAGATAAGCATCTGGAGCAGAAGTCCATCAGTGGCTATGAGCCACAGGGTATAGATGGGAACTCTCAATCTGGGGCAGGTGATGCACTCTATTCTTGGTGCTGGAGGGGGCAGCAGTGGGAGGGCTTCTGGTGTCCTGGCCCCACTGCTGGACCTCCTGAGGGCCCCTGGTATATTTTGGCCGCTGTGTGACAGAGTGTTGGACTAGATGGGCCATTGGCCTGATTCAACATTGGCTTCTCTTATGTTCTTATAAGGGAATTAGGTAAACATCTGGAGCAGAGGTCCATCAGTGGCTATGAGCCACAGGGTATAGATAGAAACTCAGTCTGGGGCAGGTGATGCACTCTATTCTTGGTGCTGGAGGGGGCAGCAGTGGGGGGCTTCTAGTGTCCTGGCCCCACTGCTGGACCTCCTGATGGCACCTGGTATATTTTGGCCGCTGTGTGACAGAGTGTTGGACTAGATGGGCCATTGGCCTGATTCAACATTGGCTTCTCTTATGTTCTTATGTTCTTAAATAGCCTATCGTTGGTGATGGGGTGTGTTAGGGTGTGGACTCAGGGCTCTTTTTGTAGCAGGAACTCCTTTGCATATCAGGCGACACACCCCGTAATGTAGCCAGTCCTCCAAGAGCTTACAGGAGCCCCTGTGAGAAGAACTCTGTGAACCAACCAGAAATCTAAAAACAGAACGGAGGCAAAGCATAAGTATTCACATCACACATAAAATGAATGCAAAAACTACATCGTTAAGATCCTGTGTTCAGCAAGCTCTACACAGCAGGATAGACCACAGACTATAACAGTTTATCCGAGTAGATCTGCACATTGCTAAGTGCAGGGTAACTCTATTGCCTGTGCAGAAAAGCCCTCTTGAACAATACAGTTTTGCATAGTTTCCGGGAGGCCGGGAGACGGGAAACCTCGTTGACCTCCTTGGGGCCACGACGGAGAAGGCCCGTGTACAGGCAGTTGTTGATCTTGCCTGCTTGCAGATTGGCACCCGAAGTTTGTGCCTGTGAGATGCTGCAATTCAGTACGAGGACCCCTCTTTCGCCATAGGGTGGTCCCAAAATATTTCGCTGCCCCCAAATGCCACCACCAACACCACCACACATCACAGCTGTCTCCCAGAATCCCAGAAGAAGATGCTGGGGCACATTTCTGAGACCGTGTGCGACCATGCCAGCAGTTAGGGCAGGGTCTCCAACGTGGTGCCCGCGGGCGCCTTAGTGCTTGCCAACTCTTTTCCTGTTGCCCACCAAGTGTTTTTAGGAGTGGGTGGGGCCAGATGGGGCTTTTCCCCAGCAAGGTTTTTGATTGGCCATTGGAGATCTGATTGGTTGTGCAGGTTTTGAACAGTGGGAGCATCGCCAAAGGAGAAGGAATTAATTGACCTCCCTCCCAACCATGGCCCTGTAATCACCAAGAGAAAAGAATGATAGAACTACGTGACCCAGCGTTGCCAGCCTTCAGGTAGGAGAGAAGAAGCAAACAACCATGATGTGTTTAAGCCAAAAAAAAAAAAAGGTCTCCAAGGACTAGAGGTTTCCTTTCCCAATATTCACTTTACTGGAGGCAATTCAGACACCATCAGTGCCGACGAGCCATGCGTATTATATCTCGTTTTGGATAACTTTATCAAAATGGGTAGCGTTGAAATACCTATATAATATTAATTCATTTGGTAAACACAGAGTGGTTAATATTATATTTAAAAATATCTACATAATATTAATCCTGCGAGAGTTGGACTATAAGGAAGGCCGAGCGCCGAAGAATAGATTCTTTTGAACTACGGTGCTGGAGAAGACTCTTGAGAGTCCCTTGGACTGCAAGGAGATCAAATCAGTCAATCCTAAAAGAAATCAACCCTGATTGTTCCTTGGAAGGCCAGATCCTGAAGCTGAAGCTCAAATACTTTGGCCACCAAATGAGAAGGGAGCATTCACTGGAGAAGACCCTGATGCTGGGAAAGATTGAAGGTCAAAGAAGAAGGGGACGGCAAAGGATGAGATGGTCAGACGGTGTCACCGATGCAACGAACATGAAATTGAGCAAACTTCAGCGGACAGCAGAAGACAGTTGGGGCCTGGCGTAATCTGGTCCATGGGGTCGCGAAGAGTCGGACTCGACTGTGCGACTGAACAACAACAACAAATATTAATCCATCTGGCAAACACAAGGTGTTTAATATTATATTTAAAAATACCTACATAATATTAATCCATTTGGCAAACATAGAGCGTTTAATATTATATTTAAAAATACCTACATAATATTAATCCATTTGGCAAACACAGGGCGTTTAATATTATATTTAAAATTACCTACATAATATTAATCCATTTGGCAAACATAGAGCGTTTAATATTATATTTAAAAATACCTACATAATATTAATCCATTTGGCAAACATAGAGCGTTTAATATTATATTTAAAAATACCTACATAATATTAATCCATTTGGCAAACATAGAGCGTTTAATATTATATTTAAAAATACCTACATAATATTAATCCATTTGGCAAACACAGGGCGTTTAATATTATATTTAAAATTACCTACATAATATTAATCCATTTGGCAAACATAGAGCGTTTAATATTATATTTAAAAATACCTACATAATATTAATCCATTTGGCAAACATAGAGCGTTTAATATTATATTTGCAAATACCTACATAATATTAATCCATTTGGCAAACACAGGGCGTTTAATATTATATTTAAAATTACCTACATAATATTAATCCATTTGGTAAACACAGGGCATTTAATATGATATTTAAAAATACCTACATAATATTAATCCACTTGGCAAACACAGGGCGTTTAACATTACATTTAAAAATACTTACATAATATTAATCCACTTGGCAAACAGGGCGTTTAATATGATATTTAAAAATACCTACGTAACATTAATCCACTTGGCAAACACAGGTTGTTTAATATGATATTTAAAAATACCTACATAACATTAATCCACTTGGCAAACACAGGGTGTTTAATATGATATTTAAAAATACCTACATAACATTAATCCATTTGGCAAACACAGGGTGTTTAATATTACTTTTAAAAATACTTACATAATATTAATCCACTTGGCAAACAGGGCGTTTAATATGATATTTAAAAATATCTACATAACATTAATCCACTTGGCAAACACAGGGTGTTTAATTTTATATTTAAAAATACCTACATAACATTAATCCATTTGGCAAAAAATAGCTACATAATATTAATCCATCTTGCAAACACAGAGTGTTTAAAATGATATTAATTAATATTATTAATATTACATAGGTATTTCAACGCCACCCATTTTGATAAAGTTATACGAAACGAGATATAACATGCATGGCTCGTCGGCACTGATGCCGTCGGAATTGCCCCCAGTAAAGTGAATATTGGGAAAAGAAACTTCTAGTCCTTGGAGACCTTTTTTTTGGCATAAACTCATCCCGGCTGTTGGCTTCTTCTCTACTTCCATCCCGTGGTCTCTCTCTTTGGTTTGCAACGTCCAGGTGGTGACTGGAGATCTCTCAGAATTACAGCTCATCTCCAGGCTACAGAGATCCATTCTCCTGAGGAAAATGGCGGCTTTGGAGGGGGGACTCTCTGGCATTCTACACCACGGAGGTCCCTTCCCTCCCCAAACCCTGGTCTCCCCACTTCCAGATTCTCTCTCTCTCTCTTTTTTTGAAAGAAGTTTTATTGGTTTTTTAAACAGTAAACAGACAGAAAACCAAGAAAAACAGTCAAACCAGGACAAAGAGTAAGCCATAGAACAGAAAAAACAGTTAGGTGCTGGAGTCTATACTCTACATTTACTATAAACCAATGCCTATTTTGAATCAGTTTCGTTTATGTCCTTTGTTGGTTATTATTAAGATTTATCCCTTATGCTACACTGATATTTTTGCAAGCAATTATAAAATCTCTCCCATTTTTTTCCAAAGTCCCTTTCAGGTTTTTCATGTAGCTGTAAGCGTTAGTTTATCCATTTTTGCTGCATCCAACAATTTGAATATCAATTCTTCTTTTCTCGGGACTTCTTCTTTCTTCCAGTATTTTCCATACAAAATTCTAGCTGTGGTTACAACTTGAACAGTCGTATATATATCTTGTGCATTAAACTCCTGTGGTACAATATGCAATAAAAACATTTTGGGTATAAATGGAACATTTTTATCTAGTATCTTTTGTATTATTTCATGCACCCATATCTAATATTTTTTAACTACATCACAAGTCCACCACATATGATAAAATGAGCCAGTTTTACGTTTACATTTCCAGCATAAATTTGACCACCACCTCCAAATTCTCTAGGTGCTTCCCAACCCAGGGCAGGCCCCCCTGTGACCTGTAACTCTCACCTTCGAAATAGCAGCCATCAGGGGCACTGTCCCAAGCACGGGAATGTTATGTATGGGCAGGACTGCAGGGTGCAATTCTGTTTTCTCCTATGTGAGAGTCGGTTCGTTTCACCTCGGCAGGATTTACTTCTAAGAAAACAGGCACGGGATCAATGCACGCAAAAACTGGAATCTGGCAGAGCTTCCTTATTTCAAGCCGGCAAAATTATTTTGTGTTCTTGCCTCCCCCTCCCGTGTGCCGTTTCCCCCATCCCAGATCCGAAGTGCCACCAGCCCGCGAGACGCCGACGCCGCTCCTTGCAGCTCCTGGACTCCAAGGCCAGCAAAGGTACGTGGGAAGGACCGGAGCCTGGCGGGCTACCCCAGGAGGTCTGAATGTGATGAGCGATGGCATGAAAGGCACGTGAGACTGGAAGACGGCTCGCATCCAAAGGCTGCTTGCGTTGGAGGGCATGCAGTGGAGGTGACGGGCAGTCGATTCAGGACAGACAAAAGGAAATCCTTCCGGACGCGAGTGATTAAAATGCGGAATTCGGTGCCAGTGAGGGTAGCAATGGCCACAAAGACAGACATCTTTCAAAGGGGATTAGACAGATTCACAGAGGAGAGGTCCATGGTGACTAAAGGGAACCTCCACATTAAGAGGCACTGTACCTCTTAATCTGAGTGCCAGGTGGCAACATCAGGGGAAGGCCTCATCCGCTATGTCCCATGGTTGGACCTCCAGAGGAACTGGCTGGCCCCTGAGTGAGACGGGAGGCTGGACTGGAGGGACCCTCTCTGGTCTGACCCAGCAGGGCTCTTCTGGTGTCCTTCTCAGGGGAAGGCCTCGGCCTCTATATGCCCTGTTGCTGGCCCTCTGGAGGAACTGGCTGGCCCCTGTGTGAGACGGGAGGCTGGACTAGAGGGACCCTCCCTGGTCTGACCCAGCAGGGCTCTTCCGATGTCCTTATCAATGGAAGGCCTCATCCTCTATGTCGTGTTGTTGGACCTCCAGAGGAACTGGTTCACCACTCTGTGAGATGGGGTGCTGGACTAGGTGGAGCTCCGATAAAGGCCTTCGGAGCTCACTCTCAGGGTCCAGTCCAGCCAGCCCGACCTGGAAGTGTGCTCCGAAGGCATTAAATGCCTTCAGAGCTGACTGGGGTTGGACCACAGGCAGGTGGTGGGCTCCAATGGCATTTAAATGTCTTCGGAGCTCTCTTCTGAACCTGCCCACGAACCTCCATGAAAACATGGAGGTTAATGGGAGGATGCGACGAGCCAGTTCCCCAAACCCCTGGTTCGTGCCGAAACCAGGTTCGTAAATCAGCTCCAGGGCTCTGCAACCTTATGCGCAATACAGGTTGCTCCTGGCTTTTTGGGTTGGCGTTCACACTTCCCGGAAGCGGAATGAAGCGGGATAAAGGCGCTCTCAGGGATTTGCTACCACTTTTACCAGGTATCTTTTAAACGTGGGAGCGAAGCGGAACAGCACGGGTTGACTACGGGTGGGAAACGCCAGGCAGATGTGCCTGTGTGAACGCCCCCTCTAATCCGCTTGTAAAACGTGGCTGAGACGTGGCTACAGCGGGGCAAACTGCCGGTCTGAACTTAGCCGCCTTCTCTGCCATTTCCCTGTTTCATCGAGGCTTGTGTGTTTCAGTGGCCCAGTATCAGGACCGGCTGCTGAAGACGTGCTGTGAAGACGGCATGCAGGACAACCCCATGGGCCACAGCTGCGAGAAGCGAGCGGAGTACATCCTCGAGCAGAACGAGTGCAAAGTGGCCTTCCTGGAATGTTGCAAATACATCAGGAGCATCCGGGACGAGAATGCGCGGGAGGAACAGCTGGTCCTGTCAAGAAGCAAGTAGAGGGTTTCCGGGTTTCTTTTGGGGCTAGGGGAGGGACGCAGCGTAGGGTTGCCAACTCTGGGTTGCCATATTCCTGGAGATTTGGGGTGGAGGATGGGGAGGGCAGGGACCCCAGCGGTGTACAATGCCTCCGAGGCATCCATTTCCTCTGCGGGAACTGATCTGTCATCTGGAGATCACTGGTGATTCGAAGAGATCTCCAAGCCCCACTTGGAGTTTATAGTACAGGAACTGAGGGTCACAGTCAGTGTTCCCTCTAAGCTGAGTTAGTGTGAGCTAGCTCACAGTTTTTTAGCCTCCGGCTCATGCGTTTTTGTCTTTGCTCAGGAAAGGAGGGCTCCAGAGCAAACTAATTTATGCAGCAGCCAAATCGCTCGCTCACAACTTTAATGCCAATAGCTTGCAAAGTAGAATTTTTGCCTACAAGACACCACAGCTTAGAGGGAACATTGGTCACAGTGTTAGGAAGATATGGAAGATATTGACACATATGTGACGCTGTGTATAATAGATGTATGCTTAGGGCAGATTCATGTTGTGCTTTTTATCTTTTTATTTTTAAATTTCTTAAAATATTTCTATACTATTATATAAATATTGATGTCAAGTTTTACCAAACATGAGTTCACCAAAACAACACATCAGAGTGCAGGTTTACACTGTGTTCAAACATTCAAACAGCACATTGTCAGTTTCACAATGGCTAGCCCCGCAGGGATTCTAGTAATTTACCCATATCAAATACAATCTTTTTCAAGGACAGAGATATACATACAAGATGTAAGGCGCAATAAATTCTCTTTGTGAGTATAAAACTCTGCCTGATAGAACTTGAGAGATATGCTCTCCTAAATAAGTTATTGTATGTCTTGTATGTACATCACTGTCCTTGAAAAGGTTTATAAGATTATGAATGGGATTGAGCAGGTTGAGAAAGAAGTACTTTTCTCCCTTTCTCACAATACAAGAACTCATGGGCACTCCATGAAATTGCTGACCAGTCAGGTTAGAACAGATAAAAGGAAGTCCTTCTTCACCCAAGGAGTGATTAACACATGGAATTCACTGCCACAGGAGGCGGTGGCAGCTACAAGCATGGACAGTTTCAAGAGGGAATTAGATAAACATATGGAGCAGAAGTCCATCAGTGGCTATTGGCCACAGGGTATAGATGGGAACTCTCAGTCTGGGGCAGGTGATGCACTCTATTCTTGGTGCTGGAGGGGGCAGCAGTGGGAGGGCTTCTAGTATCCCGGCCCCACTGCTGGACCTCCTGATGGCACCTGGTATATTTTGGCCGCTGTGTGACAGAGTGTTGGACTAGATGGGCCATTGGCCTGATTCAACATTGGCTTCTTTTATGTTCTTATGTTATATGATTCTACTAATTTACCCGTATTGAATACAATCTTTTCAAGGACAGAGATATACATACAAGACGTAAGGCGCAATAAATTCTCTTTTTGAGTATAAAACTCTGCCTGATAGAACTTGAGAGATATGTTCCCCTAAATAAGTTATTATGTTTGCCGCAAGAGTTCCGATGGGACCCTGGAAAATATGCTGCTATTTTAAGAGTTTTATACTCACAAAGAGAGTTTATTGTGCCGTAGGTCTTGTATGTACATCACTGTCCTTGAAAAGGATTGTATTCGATAGGGCTAAATTACTAGAACCCTGCGGGGCTAGCCATTGTGAAACTGACAAGGTGCTGTTTGAATGTTTGAACATAGTGTAAACCTGCAATTTGATGTAATTGTTTTGGTGAACCTATGTTTGGTAATACTTGACACCAATATTTATATAATAGTATGGATACAGAAATATTTAAAAAAGAAAAAGCACAAAATGGATCTACGTTAAGCCTACATCTATTATACACAGCGTCATATATTTTTCCATACAAACTTGGAGTTTGTCAACTCCAGGTGGAAGATTTTGGTGGGTATAACTGGATTTGTTCCTCTGTAGGGTTTTCTCTGAATAGCACCTGTCTCCTGATGGAAGATTTCGCTGGTATGTCTCAAAAACGTGCCAGGGCGGGAGTGCAAACTCTTTTGAAGTTTTTCTCGTTTATATCTGCCAAGGCCTGTGGGGCTTTACAGAACCTTATAAACAAAAAGACAGAGGAAGAGGGAAGGAAAGATATGGGGGTCCCAAGGGACAAAGAAGCACACACACAAACACAGCTGGGGAGAAAGGGTCCTGTGCAGGTATCTGCCCATCTGTCAGGGCACCGAGATATTTACCCAGCTGGCCACATCCAAAGTCGCTAGCCACTGATGAGGGGCACAGCTCTACAGCCCTGTTCCACACCCTCTGCAGAAATGAGGGCTTGGAACTCCTGCCACCCACAGAAGCCGAGGGCTTTCAGTCCCCTTGTCAAGCGAACCTCTCTCTCCAAGCATCACAGAAGGGTTCCAGGGCTTTCCGAGGCCGCTCTCCTCCCCTGATGCGGAGGACGGGGCCATTTCTGAGGAACTGAGCCTGCACTCTGGTTTGAGCATCCGAGTAGGGCAGCCAACTCCGGTTTGGGAAATTCCTGGAGACCTGGCAGTGGTGTCTGTAGAGGGTGGAATTTGGAGAGGGAGCTCAGCGGTGGGCGTGTGATGCCAGTGTGTTGCCAGGCAACTGGCGGGGCGGGAGGCTTACTGGCAGCGGGGGAAGGCCTACGCCTGAATCACAGTGCCATAGCTGGCCACACTGTGGTGGCACTTTCAGCGTGCGCTGGAATGGATGTCACCACTTCACCAGCGACCCTAGATACTCTGGTATCTGGGCCAAAACTCTGTGGTAGGTGTCCTTTTTATCATAGAGTTTTTGCCCAGATACCAGAGCATCCTGTGTTACTGGCGACACAGTGTCATCGCTTCCAGGGTGCGCTGGAAATCACACGGCCGTGTTGCTGCTAACGCCGCTGCAAAATCAGCCGGGACCTCCTCCCGCTGCCGGTAAATCCCCGCTCTGGTGAGCAGATCAGCCGCATCACAAGTAAATGCACTTTGCAAGGTATCTGTGTAATGTAAACTTTATCGCTCAGTGTGAATTGAAGCTGTTTGTTTGCACAGAGAATTCTTGGTAATTGTGTCACGGTTTTGGTTTGGTTTACTTACCCACCTGGAGGATGACAACCCTACCCCTTCCCTTGCTCGAAAGCCAGTCGAATACGACTCTAGGGTTGCGGTGCTCATCTCCGTTTCAAAGCCGAAGAGCCAGCGCTGTCCGAAGACATTTCCGTGGTCATGTGGCCAGCATGACTAAACACCCAGGCGCACGGAACGCTGTTACCTTCCCACTGAAGTGGTACCTATTTATCTACTTGCAATTTCTTGCTTTTGAACTGCTAGGTTGGCAGGAGCTGGAACTAGAGACGGGAGCTCACTCCGTCGTGCGGCACTCTTGGGTCTCGAACTGCTGAACTACTGACCTTCCACAGCCTGCAGTTCAGCGTCTTAACCACAGGCAGACACTAATTACAAAAAGAAACCAACTCTTTTGTGTCCTGGTTAAGTCGCCTTTGAAGTCAGCTTTCCTACCGTGCCTCTCTTTTCTCCTTTTCTCTTTGAGCCAGTGAAGAAGAAGCAGAAACTTCCCCCACCCCACCCCGCTGCCCAGGATCTCTGAGGATTGGCCTCAGATAGAGAAATCCCTCTTCATTTTGTTCGCCTCCGTTTGCGTCCTTCCGGTCTCCTTCCAGAAGGTTTCAAGGAGGACATGAATCAGGACGGGCTTTTTGACTTTGGGGCCAATCCACTTACCCACATGTGACGTACTAAACGAAGTTTCTTCAGCCAGGCCAGTTCCCATCTGTTTTAGGGTGGCCTCTGAGTATCAGCAGAGTGCACATTAACCACTTGTTTCCCAAAGCTGAACGTCTTACACAAGTTACCCATGTGGTGGATGCTGGGGGTCAATACAGCATTGTTATTGTGAGGACTAAGGGGCTCCTGCCAACCTAGCAGTTCGAAAGCAAGAAATTGCAAGTAGATAGATAGGTACCGCTTCAGTAACAGCGTTCCGTGCGCCTTGGTGTTTAGTCATGCCGGCCACATGACCACGGAAGCGTCTTCGGACAGCGCTGGCTCTTCGGCTTTGAAACGGAGATGAGCACCACAACCCTAGAGTCGGATTCGACTGGCTTTCGAACAAGGGAACCTTTACCTTTACCTAAGGGGGTTAAGCCAAAACCTTCAGGGAACAGCGGGACAAATTTAGAGTCCAGTGGCACCTTCAAGACCAACAAAGGTTTATTCATGGTATGAACTTCGTGTGCAGGCATATTTTTTCAAATACACTACCACATTATGTTGTCGAAGGCTTTCATGGCCGGAGTTCATTAGTTGCTGTAGGTTTTCCGGGTTGTGTGGCCGTGGTCTTGGCACTGTAGGACCTGACGTTTCGCCAGTAGCTGTGACTGGCATCCTCAGAGGTGTAACACAGAAAGATGGAAGACTCTCTGTGTCAAGAGATACTCTCTGTATCAAGAGTGCTCCATCTTTCTGTGTTATACCTCTGAGGATGCCAGTCACACCTAGTGGCGAAACGTCAGGTCCTACAGTGCCAAGACCACGGCCACACCGCCTGGAAAACCTACAGCAACTAACACTACCACATTTTTCCAAATTCTACCTTCCTACCTTCCATTCCAGTGTGTTTGAAAAAAAAATGTGTATGCACATGAAAACTCACACCTTGAATAAACCTTTGTTGGCCTTAAAGGTGCCACTGGGCTCTAAATTTGTGCCACGGCTTCAGACCACCTGGAACTATCTTCAGGGAACAGGTAAGAGTCTGGGGAAGGGATTTAACGGAAGAGAGGCGGTGTTGTGTATCTCTCCTGGAAGGGGTTTGTAGGCATTGTCTCGGTCTGGGCCCGCTCTTTTGCGCATTGACAGTATACCTGAGGCACGCCAACCCAGTGCATGCCAACCTGTAAACCACCTGCAGACGCTTGAGATCCCAGTGCTGGCATCTCCGTGGTGTTCAGAGGACAAGAAGCCACCAAATCCTTTCCACGTTAGATCTCTAGAATCGCCAGCCACGTGTGGAGAGATGGTAGCCCCCAATTGTTGTTGTTCAGTCGCACAGTTGAGTCCGACTCTTCGTGAACCCATGGACCAGATCACGCCAGGCCCTCCTGTCTTCCGCTGTCCACTGCTGAAGTTTGCTCAATTCCATGTTCGTTGCATCAATGACACTGTCTAACCATCTCATCCTTTGCCGTCCCCTTCTTCTTTGACCTTCAATCTTTCCCAGCATCAGGGTCTTCTCCAGTGAGGGCTCCCTTCTCATTTGGTGGCCAAAGTATTTGAGCTTCAGCTTCAGGATCTGGCCTTCCAGGGAACAGTCAGGGTGGATCTCTTTTAGGATTGACTGATCTGATGTCCTTGCAGTCCAAGGGACTCTCAAGAGTCTTCTCCAGCACCATAGTTCAAAAGAATCTATTCTTCGGCGCTCAGCCTTCCTTATAGTCCAACTCTCGCAGCCATACATTACTACGGGGAATACCATTGCTTTGACCATGCGGACTTCTGTTGGCAAGGTGATGTCTCTGCTTTTTATCATGCTGCTTAGGTTTGCCATCGCTTTCCTCCCAAGGAGCAGGCGTCTTTTAATTTCATGGCTGCAGTCACCATCTGCAGTGATCTGGGATCCCAGGAACGTGAAGTCTGTCACTACTTCTACGACTTCCCCTTCTATTTGCCAAGGAGTGATGGGGCCAGATGCCATGATCTTAGTTCTTTTGATGTTGAGCTTCAAGCCCACTTTTGCGCTCTCCTCTTTCACCCTGAGCAAGAGGCTCTTTAGGTCCTCTTCACTTTCTGCCATCAGAGTGGTGTCGTCTGCATATCTGAGGTTATTGATCTTTTCCCCAGCAATCTTAACTCCGGCTTGTGATTCATCCAGGCCAGCATTTCGCATGATATACTCTGCATATAAGTTAAATAAGCAAGGTGACAATATACATCCTTGTCGTACTCCTTTCCCTATGCTAAACCAATCAGTTGTTCCATATCCGGTTCTAACTGTTGCTTCTTGACCCTTATACAGGTTTCTCAGGAGACATGTGAGGTGGTCCGGTACTCCCATCTCTTTAAGAACCTGCCATAGTTCATTGTGATCCACACAATCAAAGGCTTTAGCATAGTCAATGAAGCAGAAGTAGATGTTTTTCTGGTACTCTCTTGCTTTCTCCACAATCCAGTGAATGTTGGCAATTTGCCCCCAATACGTCAACATTTTAGCCAATCCCTCCCCCGCCGTGAGAAAACAAGCCCTCCTTTCCCCGCCCCCCGGCTAAGTTGGTGTCTCTCGATTCCCCAGGTGACGTCGATGACGGTTTCTTAGCCGATGACGAGATTGTCTCCAGAACCGAGTTTCCTCAGAGCTGGTTGTGGCAAATGGAACGTCTGACCGCACCTCCCAACGACCAGGGGTACCTGCCTTTTCGTCTTCTGCGCCGCGGCATTGGCACATAAGAACATAAGAACATAAGAGAAGCCAATGTTGAATCAGGCCAATGGCCCATCTAGTCCAACACTCTGTCACACAGCGGCCAAAATATACCAGGTGCCATCAGGAGGTCCAGCAGTGGGGCCAGGGCACTGGAAGCCCTCCCACTGCTGCCCCCTCCAGCACCAAGAATAGAGTGCATCACCTGCCCCAGACTGAGAGTTCCCATCTATACCCTGTGGCTAATAGCCACTGGTGGACTTCTGCTCCATATGTTTATCTAATTTCCTCTTGAAACTGTCCATGCTTGCAGCTGCCACCACCTCCTGTGGCAGTGAATTCCATATGTTAATCACTCTTTGGGTGAAGAAGTATTTCCTTTTATCTGTTCTAACCCGAGTGCTCAGCAATTTCATAGAGTGCCCACGAGTTCTTGTATTGTGAGAAAGGGAGAAAAGTACTTCTTTCTCAACCTGCTCAATCCCATTCATTCATTTTCATTCATTCACTAACTCTAAGCTGAGTTAGTGCGAGCTAGCTCACAGTTTTTGGGCCTCCCACATTTTTTTGTCTTCGCTCAGGGAACTAACTTATGCAGTAGCCAAATGGCTCGCTGTCCGGTTCTCCAGGAAGTCAGTCAAACACCAGGCTTCATAAAGAAGATAGCGTTTATTGGAAGCAGTTCTAAGAGACACGGTAACACTCCATTGTCAGTGGTGACCAGATCAAAACAGGCACCCACGGTTATACTAGCTTTGAAATGCCCCCCCCCCCAATCTATCTACCAATAGTTGCCAAGCGCGTGTGCAGCAAAGGTGCGAAAGTTGTAAATAAAACCAAACGGCCAGAGCTGTCCCAACCAGAGGAAAACAGAGAAAAGAGTCTGTGGGACCCAAGGACATTTGGTGAGATAGCAGATTGCCCAGGCGCTGTAAATCTGGGTTTCCTAGGCAACCTGTTCACCTCCCTACATTCCAGGACATGAAAAGTTGCAGACCATCCCTCCCTCCTTCCCTTCGTTCCATCTCATGTCAGGGTTACCTGACACTCACAATGCTACCGGCATTAAAGTTATGAGCGAGCGATTTGGCTACTGCATAAAACTGTTTGCTCTGGAGCCCTCCTTCCGGAGCAAAGATGAAAACGTGTGAGCCGGAGGCTAAAAACTGTGAGCTAGCTCACACTAACTCAGCTTAGAGGGAACTCTGGTCTTGGCATTGCAGGACCTGACGTTTCGCCTGTAGCTGTGACTGGCATCCTCAGAGGTATAACACATAAAGACAGAGTATTCTCTGTGTCAAGGTGAGAAGAAAAATGGTAGGCAGGTAGTTTATATCTACTCAGGAAGGTGGGGTAGGGCCGAGTCATTATCATGTAGGAGTCCCCAGGCTGTGAAACATGCTAATGGAGGAGCTTTCCTGAGGAGGTTCTTTTGTTAGATCTTTAGCCTTCCTCTTAGATGCACGGAAAGGATGGAATCAGGGTTGTGGGCTTCTGTTTGACTACTTCACTGGCTTGCTGTCTGTAGGGTAGCCATAGTTCCTCTTCAAAAGCTGACCAAGCGACCGGCCACTTGCAGAAAGTCTCTCTCTGAAACAAGTGGAGTCAGGCTGGAACGTTAAGTCAAATGCACCACCACCACTACTGAAAACCAGCCCTTGCGCCTTTTTCTGTAGGACGAAAGAACACTCCGATACTATAGAGCTGTATATTCCACACCTCTGCTTCACACTGCTAGGTGGTGATCGCAGAGGGATAAGAGGGCAGGGAGACCTGCAGCATCGTGCCATCAGAACTGGGATCAGTTGTTGTAGCTGTTACCAGAGGGGAGGGGGGAATCGTTCACCTGCCTCCCATTTTCTGCAGCAGCCTCGTGGTCTCAGTCCAGTTCGAAACTGCACCTCTGGTCCACTTTTATGCTTTGAAGGGGTCTGACGGGGCACCTTCTCTTTGCATCTAGGATCTCATCCAAGACAGTGTCGGTTTTCCTGAAAGATTCCATCACGACCTGGGAAGTGCTGGCCGTGAGCATTTCAGAAACTAAAGGTAAGGGGTCTTGTAAGCCACAGAGCGGCAGGGTGGGGCTGAGCAAATGGTGGTGAGTTTATAGCGGGGTCCCCGCGGCACCCGCTGACACCTTTCCTGCTGCCCATCAAGTGTTTTTTGGTTCCAGGCAGTATGGTTTCCTATGATCAATTATTTAGAAAATAGCAAAACCATTCCAAACAACCCGGCCTATAGAAATTTACTGTTCTTTTGATTGCATTGTACTGTATTTGACTATGTTACCATCCAAAATAGCCTTAAACTTAGCATAATGTCCTGTTTGTATTGAACTTCTTGATTTTAGTTATCTGACCTGGCTAATGAAAACCGGTGATCTTCTTTTCTGTGCCCTCATTGAATGTTATCCAGTGTTGAAATAGTTTTTGTATCGCTCTCTATTGCTGAACACTGTTGTAACAATATTGGGAAAATTTAATAAAATATAAATTTTTAAAAAAGTGTTTTTTGGAAAGTGGGAGGGGCTTTTGCCCAGCGAGGGTTCTGATTGGCCACTGGAGATTTGATTGGCGGTGCAGAGATTTAACAACGTTGCTTTGGCGGCAGCTGTCTCTGCAGCACAATGATCTGACCGGAAGTAAGCTGCGGCAGCGGCCATTTTGTGGCTGGTTCCGCCTCCTGTGGCATCCATTTTGTGGCGGTGCCCGCCATGCTGCGTCAGAATTCCAAAGGTGCCCGCAGGCTGTAAAAGTCTGGGGGGGGCGCTGGTTTATCGTTTGCCTTGGAAAACACGGAGGACGCAAAAGGGGTAGTTGAGGCGTAACCTTGTTTCTTCCTTCCCTCCCTTTCCCCCTCATTCCAGGGGTCTGCGTGGCCGACCCTTACGAGATCATCGTGAGGAAGGACTTCTTCATCGACCTGCGGGTGCCTTACTCGGTGGTGAGAAACGAGCAGGTGGAGATTCGGGCGGTCCTCTACAACTATCGGGAGGAAGACATCACGGTGAGCTTGGGGATTCTGGTGGGGGGGTTGGGTTGGGGGGGGTCGGAATGCCCCACATACATTGCCTTGCATTAAAACAACTCGGTAAGGGGGAATCTGTTTCATTTATTTATTTATTTTAAAACATTGATGAGCACCTCTTCTTCCTTATGGCGCTCAAAGCGGCTTATGCAATAAATACGTACAGAAGAGGATGTTAAAAATACACAAAATTACAATTTAGGAATGCTCTAATCAAATAAATTTATTTATTTGTTGTTTCAATTGATACTCCCGCCCTCCCCGCGAGCAGGCTCAGGCGGCTTACATGAGTTGGTACCCAGTATCATAAAAACCACATACAAAAATTAAAACAGCTAGACATAACGTTAACATTGAGCAGATAAAACCGTCTTCAGCTGCCTCCTAAAGATTAAGAGTGCGGGTGTTGTGGGTACTAGGTCTGCCGAGGCTGACTACTCCTCAGATGAGGAAGAGGCAGGGGGCAACCCAGCCTCCTCTGGAGAGTCAGCCCAGAAGAAGAACCCTCGACAGCACCTGGGGAGGAAGATCTCCCAGCAGCTGCACAGGAAGTGCAGCCAGAAGGAGAGACCGATCCTGAGCCTGTCCCAGTATCCCCAGTTGCAGACACCCCGAGGCCAGACTCCCCACCCAGTTCCGCCAAGTGCCCCAGATGTAGGGCATGCCAGAGGCTGACTATGCAGGAGCGAAGAAGGAGTGCCAGACTGCAGCTCTTGCAAAGGCAACAGGAGGAGCTGTAAGACTTGGCAGATGTGACTCCCAGGGAAGGAAGGACCTGCTCAGAAATACTCCACGCCCCTTCCTCAGTATGGCAGCAACTCTGCATGCTCAGATCTGCTTCTGGAGTGTAGCAACCGCTCCTTGTTCTTGACTCCTGCAACCTTGGACTGATTCCCCGGCTATCTGACCTTTGGCTCTGTTGCTTAACCTGATTCTGGACTACGTTTCTAGCTTCCAGTGTGTAGGTAACTGTGGTAACTGGCTGAGCCAGTACAGCAGGGGCCAGATGCACATCCCTTGGACAGTTTTCCATAATCGTGGGACTGCCACTGAAAAGGCCGTGTCTTCTGTGCCGGCCAAACGAGCTTCTTTGATTGGTGGGACTGTCAAGGCTCAAGGGCGACTTACATAAAAAGACACATAGGTTATAGTTAAAAACAATCCTAAAACCTTCTTCATTCCTGGGCAGGAACCTATGGGAGAAGATGGTCTTTCAGATACCCCACTCCCAAGCCATGAAGGGCTTTAAATTATTATAATTGACCCCCACTGTATATATGTTGCGGGGAGAGGAAGATCCTGGTCTACCTCAGGTCACCCAACTGAGTTTGTAGCAAAGAAAATATTTGGACTGAGACTTTCCTGATTTGTAGCTCTGTCTCTTAGCTGCTGTGTGACCGCAGCTGTGAGACTGCTCATCCGCTAATATAAATGCAATGCTTTATTTTGATTTATGTTTCTGCGGTGGGGGTGGGTGGGGTGTTCAAGACTGCTGATGCCATGGGAAGCAGGCCCGTAGCCAGGTTTTTGTGGCTTGTGGGGCAATTTTTCTTTCTGGTGGGAATGAAGTTCTCAGTGCAGAAAGAACAGCCATGACCAGGATAGATCTCTAAATTGCAAGCTGTCAACCCACTTTAGACGACAGTTCTCAGTTGCTGCAAGTTAATCACTTCTGCCAGCCTAAGCAAAAATTCTGAGCACAAGCCAGCACTGCAGGTGGGGGTGATGACTTCTATAGTCAAGAAAGCTAACCCTTAGGCAGAAAAACTCTCTTAAAGGAGATCAGTTTCTTGACACAGAGTTAGAAGGGGTCCTAGAGGTCACCTACTCCAACCCCTTGATCAGTGTGGGAATTAGTCAACTACGGCACCCCACTCTAGTTAAAGGAGTACATGTTTAAAAATGATTGAAAAAAACATTTACAGGAGAAATTCTTGTGGGGCTGTGCCTTTAACAAAGGGGGCAGAGCCCCGCAAAACCCTACCATAGCTATGGGCCTAATGGGAAGAGATCTGAGGCTGGGCAGGCCAGTTACCCAAACTACAAGCCACCAAAGTGGCTCTCTGTAGGCATACCTCCTTCAGTGGTGGGGATGCTCCGCCCCCTGTGGGTACTTCCCTGCTGCCTCTCATCTGCCTGGCAGGGGAGAAAATGGTGGCAAATGGGGGGAGCTATTAGCATCTCAATGCCCTCCCCATCCACCTGGAAGTGCAATTTTGTCCCTTGCTCAGAAATACATTTTCAAGACACCCCTTCCCCCTCTTTCTCGGCAGGTGCGGGTAGAGCTGGTCCACAACCCGGCCTTCTGCAGCGCTTCCACCGCCAAGCGAAGATACAGCCAGGTTTTCTCCATCAAAGGCCAGTCCTCCAAGGCGGTGCCGTTTGTGATCGTCCCTCTCCAACGGGGACTCCACGACATCGAGGTCAAAGCAGCTGTCTGGGGCCAGTATGTGTCGGACGGTGTCAAGAAGAAGCTGAAAGTTGTGGTATGTATGAAGTCAGGGCCTCCATCACCTCTTGGAGAAAGAAAGGTGGAAATGAGCCAGCTTTTTGAGAGCCAGTTTGGTGTAGTGGTTTAGTGTGCAGACTCTTATCTGGGAGAACCGGGTTTGATTCCCCACTCCTCCACTTGCACCTGCTGATGTAACCTTGGGTCAGTCACAAGCTCTGGCACAGCTGCTCTCTCAAGGACAGTTTCTGTCAGAAGTTCTCTCAGCCCCACCTACCTCACAGGGTGTCTGTTGTGGGGAGGGGAAGGGAAAGGAGTTTGTAAGCCGCTCTGAGACGCCTTTGGACAGTGAAGGGCGGGGTATAAATCCAATCTCCTCCTCCTCCTCCTCCTCCTCCTCCTCCTCCTCCTCCTCCTCCTCCTCTTCTTCTTCTTCTTCTTCTTCTTCTTCTTCTTCTTCTTCTTCTTCTTCTTCTTCTTCTTCTTCTTCTTCTTCTTCTTCTTCTTCTTCTTCTTCTTCTTCTTCTTCTTCTTCTTCTTTTTGGAAAATTCTGTTAATGAGTGCATCTTGCCTGTTTAAAATCTCCACAGTTTAAAATCTCCAATCAGGACTGCCAATAAATTAAAGGTCAGCCAGTTCCATTAGTGTATCCCCCCCCCGTTTAGGATTGCACTGTAAACCAATCAACTGCAGTCCTAAATAAAACCATCTCCTTCGGCCTCCTGAAGATCAGAAGTGAGGGGGCACCAGGCGCACCTCCCTGGGGAGGTTGTTCCCTATTTGTGGGGCTGTCACCGAAAAGGCCCCGTCTAGTGTGTCCACCAGGCGAGCTTCTTTGATTGATGGGACAGTCCTGAGTTTGGTCGCTTGGTAGGCCAGCTCACTTGGGCTCCATCCTCTCATACTTGTTTAACACCAACCCCACCAGGCCCCCGTTCCCTGAGAAATGTTCGGGGCAGGTTTGTGCTGGTCCTGGGGCTTCAGAGCTTCTCGCATGACCCTGGAGATCTCGCTCCAACAGCTGTCCCTGGCCTTGCTCCCCACCTGAGCAAGGCAGGGAATGGAGGAAAGTTATTCTCTGTCTCTCTCTGTGTGTGTCTTGGATCTCTTTGGTAGTCAGTCGTCACTTATGGATGCCACCTCCAGAGTGGGACATGCCTGGAGATATTTTTTTGGGGGGGAGCCTGGGGGAAGACAGGGTTTTGAGGAGGGAGAGTCCCCAATCTGGTTGCCCAGTCTCACCTGGCTTGTGGTAGTGGGGTCCCAGTTCCTCTCCGGGACTCTGGGACCCGGAAGTGACATCATCATGTCAGGCACATTGGGGCAGGGCCATGGCCATTTGAGGGAAAACCATAGAGTTTTCCCTCAAACGCTAGAGCGTCCCCCGCAACGTACCTCGGCGTGACGACGTCACCTCTGGGTGACATCATCGTGCCGGGCACGCCACCGCAATGCCGGCACCGTGGGGGTGGGGTTCCTCCCAGTGGCCAGATCCAGGCCAGCGGGTAAGGGGCCTGTTGGGCGGGCAAATCCCCACCCACCCGGGAGACCTGGCAACCCTGGTCCCCAACCAGGTACACTGCCTTAGAGTCCACCTTCCAAAGCAGCCATTTTCTCCAGGGGAGGAGTCTGAAGATCAGGTGTGATTGTGGGAGATCTCCAGGCCCCAACTAGAGGCTTGCAGGCCTAACGTCAGCCTGCTAGGCCCTTCCTTTGTCCCCAACTAGAGGCTTGCAGGCCTAACGTCAGCCTGCTAGGCCCTTCCTTTGTCCCCAACTAGAGGCTTGCAGGCCTAACGTCAGCCTGCTAGGCCCTTCCTTTGTCCCCAACACCAAGGTCAGCTTCCCTGTAAACTGAAACTTTGATTTTCTGAGCGCCTAGTCCTGGTTGTACAGAGCCACCTGGCGGGACTGAGGAGCCTCTTATGGATGTGGGAGCACCAGTTCCTAACTGGGAGGGCCTGAAGCTAATGGGAATCCCTGGAGCTGATTAGTATTTCCTCCCACGTTGCATTCAAGCACTAACTGAACCATGTAACTCAGGGGTCCCCGAGCCTTTTGACCCTGAGGGCACCTTTGGAATTCTGACACAGCAGGGAGGGCCCAGATCAACTGCACAAAATGGCTGCTGCAGGAGATGGAGCCAAAATGGCCGCCACAAAATGGCCGCCCCAACTTACCTTCAGTCTCACAGTGAAGATCCTTGTGCTGTGGAGGCACCTGCTGCTAAAGCAACTTTTAGGGCACTGCTAATCAAATATCGAGGCCTATCAGAAGCCTTGCTGGGCAAAGCCCTTCTGGTCCCACCTGTTTCTCAAAATACCAGGTGGGCAGCAGAAAGTGTTGGTGGGCACTGGGCACTACGGCTCATGGGCTCCACAGTGGGGATCCTGATGTAACTGGGCCATTGCACCAAAAATGAGTTCTGATGCTCTTAGGTCATGATCAGATGGGTCTCTAGATCCATGTTAGGCATGAGTGTCTAGAGTTTTCAGTTCCCAATGGGCCAATTGCGGACTTGCCCCCGTCTGATCATTCCAGCATGCAATCCTCCCACTGGGATGGTCTAACGTCAGACCATCCCGAGCAGCTGCCATTTTAAAAAAATTCTAAGCGATATGCGCACAAACCTGTAAACGCATGACAGCTGCAGAACTCCGCTCAAACGTTCCAGACAATTTCGTTTTTCTGAACGGCCCGTGAATTTCATGAACTGTGTTAATTAAAAAGGTACCAAGAGGGAGGTACCACTGGTGGTGCTTTAACCATTCAATGCCGCGCATGCGTGGAAAAAAAGTACATGTTGAGGCACAGATGCACATGCGCAAACAGAATTTTTTTAAAAAAAGAAACCCTGACCGTGTGGCTCCCTCAGGTGGATGCTGTCTAGACAATCCACCATGGAGTACTCGTGTGGTAAGGGGAGATGTCTGGTCGCGTAACGCCAAATAAAAAAGATCTGGATCAAATTAGAGCCGGGCCAGCGGCCGATTTAGCTGCCCGTCTGAACGCACCCTTAGCTTGTATTTCCCCATTGCTGTTTTGAGTCTCGCACTGCTACTGGGTCAAGACTCAGCTGTGGCGAGATCCTGGTGAAAGGTGGTTCCTGTTCTTTCTTCCCTACCAGCCTGAAGGGATGCTGCAAAAACTTACGACGGTCATTGAGATAGATCCCCCTACGAAAGGAGTCGGTGAGTAACAGCTTCCTTCTTTAGCACTTCTTTTTGGACATTTTTTGCGGTGGGGGTTGTCCCATGAAGATCTGTCACCGCAGGGCTATTTTGGAGCAGGGACGCATAGGAACGGCGTTCCGGCTGGCTCCCGAGTTGGCCACGCCCAGCAGGAACTCATTAGCATAACAGGCCACACCCAACAGCAGAAACGCATTAGGATTGGCTACATTTGGGCTGCGTGGCCTAACATGCAAAGGCGTTCCTGCTACAAAAAAAGCCCTGGGTTTTGACAACAAACAAGGTCAACAGAATAAGCAGCAAAAGGTGGGTGTGGCCAGATGACGACACTTCTGGCAACATGGGGGTGTGGCCTAATAGGCTAATGAGCTGTGCTGTCAGGGGTGTGGTCTAATATGCTAATGGGTTTCTGCTGTTGGGTGTGGCCTATTATGCTAATGAGTCCCTGCTGGGCTTTTTCTACAAAAAGAGCCCTGTGTCTCAGCATCCAGTCTTGTCACTAACTTTGCTTTAACACTTCAAGGCTGCTGTTCTTTGGGAAATTTCTGACGGGGCTGCTTAGAAACGAATGCGTAAGGCGACTGAATTCTGTCTGCCACCCCGAACACAAACTTTATAACTTTAGTTCCGCAAGGCTGAGGTCTTCGGAATGTCCTTTGCCTGCCGCCGGACCTTTCTGGTCTCCTTCCAGGACTTTTGAGCAAAAATCTCACCCCCAAAGGAAGTTCAGACAACTTATTGGGGGCCAAAAGTTAAAAACATAAGTAAGCGTGCAAAAGAGAATTTATTGCAAAGACATATAAAAACCTAGTAGGGGCCCGAATAAAACCTCATAAAATGTTCAAAGTTAAAAATCCACACACACACAAAAGGACCGTGTAGGACCTGACCAATGTTCCCTCTAGGCTGGGAAGCCTTGGGAGCAAAAATTCTACTTTGTGAGCTGCTGGCACTAAAGTTGTGAGTGAGCAATTTGGCTGCTGCATAAATTAATTTGCTCTGGAGCCGTCCTTCCTGAGCTAAGACAAAAATCTGTGAGCCGGAGCCTAAAAAACTGTGAGCTAGCTCACACTAACTCAGTTTAGAGGGAACACTAGACCTGACCTGATACGTTTCGGCTCACAAGAGCCTTCTTCCGAGGTCAAAAAGTGAAAAATGCCAGTAACAGAGTCCCTGTAACACATGTTGAGGCAATTAACAATAAATAAAATAGGGCCAAAGCTGGAATGTTCCAATATGGAATTGAATGACAAACCAAAAAGTTTCTATTTGGGGCCACAAATCTATCTGGCCTTGTGTCACAAGTAGTTGTATATAATAGGTAGCTTCCAGTTTAGGTCCTAAGAGTGCAGATAAAATTGCCTTGTCGGGGACAATGTGCCAGGTAGCATTCTAGAAACCGTCGATCTCTGCCTTTGGGTTCTGCGCCACTGGCGGTCACAAATCACTTCACCTAGCAGTTGCGATCAGGTTTTCTTAAGGGAAATGTGTTAATTTCTAACGCCAGGCGAAACATCAGGTCCTACAATGCCAAGACCACAGGCACACAACCTGGAAAATCTACAGCCACTAAGGAAATGTGTTAGTTTGTGACTGGAAGTGGGACAGAACCCAAAGGCAGAGATCTGTCATTTCTAGAATTCTAACGCTGCTCAAAAATCGGAGGGTGAGATTCAGACTGAAGGGCCAAAATGTGATACAAGTCAGGTCACGGGTGCCTGGCCTGGCTCTCGGTCACACGTTCACTCAGGGATTCATCTATACAAACCTCTCTTCTTTACACAGAGAGTGATTGAAGTGTGGAATTCACTGCCAGGGGATGTGGTGGTGGCCACAGGAATAAACAGCTTTAAAAGGGGATTAGATCAGTTCATGGAAGAGGGGTCTATCTGCGGCTACTAGCCATGGTGGCTGAGGGGAGCCGCCACATTCAGAGAAACTAAACTGCTAAATCCCAGAGCCCTGTTGTTGGCCCTCCAGAGGAACTGAGTGGCCACTGTGTGAGACAGGAAGCTGGAGTAGATGGACCCTCACTGGTCTGATCCAGCAGGGCCCTTCTGATGCTCTTATCAGGGGAAAGCCTCGGCCTCTGTGCCCTGTCATTGGCCCTCCAGAGGAACTGGCCAGCCACTGTGTGAGAGGGGAGGCTGGACTGGATGGACCCTCCCTGGTCTTATCCAGCAGGGCTGTTCTGACGTTCATCACCCTGCAAGGCTCCAAACACTTAAGAACATAAGAACATAAGAGAAGCCAATGTTGAATCAATGGCCCATCTAGTCCAACACTCTGTCACACAGTGGCCAAAAATACCAGGTGCCATCAGGAGGTCCAGCAGTGGGGCCAGGACACCAGAAGCCCTCCCACTGCTGCCCCCTCCAGCACCAAGAACAGAGTGCATCACCTGCCCCAGACTGAGAGTTCCCATCTATAAGTAAAGGTAAAGGTTCCCTTGCTCGAAAGCCAGTCGAATCCGACTCTAGGGTTGCGGTGCTCATCTCCGTTTCAAAGCCGAAGAGCCAGCGCTGTCCGAAGACATTTCCGTGGTCATGTGGCCGGCATGACTAAACACCAAGGTGCACAGAACGCTGTTACCTCCCCACCGAAGTGGTACCTATTTATCTACTTGCAATTTCTTGCTTTCGAACTGCTAGGTTGGCAGGAGCTGGAACTAGAGACAGGAGCTCACCCTGTCATGCGGCACTCTTGGGTCTCGAACTGCTGAACTACTGACCTTCCACAGCCTGCAGTTCAGCGTCTTAACCACTTGAGCCACCGTCTATACCCTGTGGCTAATAGCCACTGATGGACCTCTGCTCCATATGTTTAATTCCCTCTTGAAGCCGTCCATGCTTGTAGCTGCCGCCACCTCCTGTGGCAGTGAATTCCACTTAGAAGGGCTTCAGACTTCCCTGCCGTGTCGTTTTTGCCAGCAGAAATGGCCACATGTTTGTCCATTCCTCGGGCTTCACGTGCCCAATCCTGGGGCGCAGCAGGGAAGTCTGAAGCTCCTCCTTTTCCTAACTACTAACCAGGGCCAACCCTGCTTAGCTGCCAAAATCTGAGGAGACTGGGCCATCCTGGGCCATCTAGGTCAGGGCATTGCACGCATAGGATGGCCAAAAGGGTATCTTGTTGAGCCTGTGGCGGGACACACACTACATGTCTGATCAGCCTACTTGACTGGGTGGATGAAACGTTGTGCAGGCCTGTCCTACGCTGATGCCCATCTGAGGCAGTCTTCCTTCTACAGAAAATCCTCCTGTCCATTCCCAGCCCCTTTCACACATGGACTCCTCACGGGCTCAAGGAGAACCCTGGCCAACGTCCTGAATGGAGACATGCCTGTAAAGATTGGCGGTTATATTACCAAGCGGCTTCCCTAACATGGATATGAGATTGGATTTTACTAAATAACCCCAGAATTCTTGACATTGAAGGTCATAATCTAACGTTAGGCTGGCATGCATTTTTCTGGTATGCAAAACAAAATGCTCACACGTATTTTAAACATCATTTATTGAGAGCGGCACTTTTAAAAACTTGGGTCGAGATAAAAGTACTCTTTTATAAGAAAACTCCAAAATGGGTCGCTCCCCTAGAAGCCCTTTCTTGCCCGAATTGGATGTCCAAGGTCCGCCATGTACGCTATGAAGTTTTTCTAGATAACAATAATGAACTGAAACCACAAGATATGTTACAACTTCTAGATATTCATTTGTCATGGTGGGAAAGGAACCAACTAGAGTCCGGGTTTTCGAGAGATAAACAAACAGGTTTTTCTTGGAAAATGTCAGAACTTGATAAATTGTTGACAGGCCCTGATAGCAAACTTATATGAAAATTATATTCTTTCTTGTTACATTATAAGATGCAAGATGAGAGTGTTAAAGTATCTATGATAATGTGGGCTAAGAATATAGGGCATTCCATTGAATTAAACAAATGGGAGAAGGTACGGCAGAATATGAAACATTTGAAAGCGATACCTATGAAAGAAAATGTACTTAAAATTTCATTGTTGGTACTTAACACTTGACAGACTTGCTCATATTTTCTCCTCTTCTTCTAATAATTGTTGGAAATGTCAATCTAATTGTTGGAAGCTTCTTCTACCATGCTTGGTGGATGTGAACTGAAATTAAAAAATACTGGAAGAAGATCCATATGATAATATACCAAAGAACTGATCTCCAGATTTCCTTAGGTCCGGACATTTTTCTGCTTAACATTATACCAGATAATCTGCAGAAACCCGAAAAATATCTGGTGTTACATTTACTAACTGCGGCAAGGATTTTGTTGGCGAAATTCTGGAAGAAAGAACTTCCTAACAGGCGGGACTTTATAAGTAAAATTATGGAGGTGGCTGAACTGGGTAATCTAACCATGAAACTTCATGGAAGGAAAGTCAACATTTTTCAGAATACCTGGTCAAGATTATACGATTGGCTTGATAAGAACACCTAAGCTGAGCAGTTAAATTTAGAACATATGTATTATGTGGACTGGGAATTTAAGGCTGTAATAGGAGATGGATTCCCTGTTTTGTTTTGTGATGTTTTGTTCGTCATGTTGTGTTGGAAAATAATAAAGATACATATAATTTAAAAAGAAGAGTTGTGAACACAGTTGTGACTCGGTCCCTCATGACGTCTTTGCTTTCCCTGCGCTTTTTCCCCAGATGGAGTACAAGAACAGAAGGTCATCGCCAAACCTATTGACGACAAGGTCCCCGACTCAGAAACTACGACCCAATTTACCATCCAAGGCAAGAATTGGCTGCTTTAAAATATAGAGCCATAGGACCACAAGGGGCTGCAGTGCCTCAGTGGTTGAGAAGACCACAGGGGAGGAGATGACCGAGAAGGGGGAACAGGGTGTCCAGCCAGGCTACAATGAGGAGGACGCCAGGCACGGCAGGGCTCGTGTCACTCCCACCTAGGGTTGCCAACCTCCAGGGAATGCCAGAAATGAGAGATCACGGGAGGAAGTGGAATTCCAAAAACAACATCTGTGACAAAAATAACGAAGAGCCAATAAAGATAAGATGCGAAAACATTTACTGTAGTAATTTCTGCAGAAAATTTTCTTCTGGTATCGCTCACACGCTAACGAATGCTGCACAATGTAAACAGTTCATTTCACAATATTTGCTTTATCTGAGCGTGTAGCAATCTCAATTCTTATCAATTACTACTTATCAACTCTTGAGGGAAACATTCCATGTTGACTCTCTAATAACAGAACTCAAGATCTTCACGATGTATACATGGAATGTTTCCTTCAAGAGTTGATAAGTTGTAATTGATAAGAATTGGGACTGCTACACGCTCAGAGAAAGCCAATATTGTGAAACGAATAGTTCATTGCGCAGTATTCGTTAGCAACTTGAAATTGACCCTCCCCCAAAGGTAATCCTGATGTCCCAAAGAAGGTGGTGGTGGGAAAGCAAATTCACGTGGGGAAGCGCGGCAGTCCAGCAAAGATCTGTGTCTACTCAGCATCCCGGAAGCATGCCGTCTCGACCCACCAGTCCGCCTGTCTTTCTGCCCACATGCCCACTTTCTGGTGTGTGTTTTTTGGCCAGGGAACCCCGTGGCCCAGATTGTCGAGGACTCCGTCGACGGGACCAACCTGAACCATCTCATCGTCACCCCTTCCGGCTGCGGGGAGCAGAACATGATCACCATGACCCCGTCGGTTATCGCCACCCACTATCTTGACGCTACCGGGCAGTGGGAGAAGATCGGGGTGGACCGCCGGTCTGTTGCGGTCAAGCAGATCATGCAAGGTGAAGACCGCAGGGGGTTCATCAGACTCAAGTGGGGGGATCCCCAACCTCTGTGGGCCCTTTGGAATTCTTACACAGGGTGATGGGCGCCACCACAAAATGGCTGCCGTAGGAGGTGGTGCCAGCCACAAAATGGCCGTCATGGGAGGCGGAGCCACACACAGAAACACAGGGGGAGACCAGGTGCGGGAAAGAATTAGGGTAATTTTTAAAAAAATTCTGTGGGAAAGAGGAGTAGGAGAGAGAATAAAACTGGTTATGGTGGCATCTGCTGCTGAACTAATATTATTTTACCCTGCATGGCCAATCAGAAGCCCCACTGGACAAGAGCCCCACCTGACCTCTCCCTCTTTCTAAAAACACTTGGTGGGTGCCAAGAAGGTCCTAGTGGGACCATGTTGGGGGCCCCTGGGCTAGGTCTCCCTGCCAACTCAGGCATGGAGCGCAGCTGGGGGGGGGGAGGCATTGATTCCACCTGGTGGACACGCATGCTTCGGAAAAAACTGGGCCCAGATCTCATCGTTCTCTGCTTTCTCCTCCTTGTTCAGGTTACGCACAGCAACTGGCATACAAGAAAGCAGACAACTCCTACGCCGCATTTACTAATCGCCCGGCTAGCACTTGGTAAGTGTGGCCGTGCCCGGTCCGGCAGCAAATTAGCTTCCTGATGACCCAGTTCAGATGGAGCAGCAAAACATGCCAGGCCACGGGGAAGAACTCCAGTCTCTCCTTCACAAATCCCGCCCTTCCCGCCTCTTGCACGACAATATCATCGGCTCCTTCTGGGTTTGCAGGAAAGGATACTTTGCCATTCTATCTGAAGCAGCCAGCTACGGTTTGCTCTTTTCCCGCAGCCCTCAACCGCGGCCTGTTTACTGGCTGCGCAAGCACATAATGCTGATCAGCCCACTTGAATGGGTCTCTTCTCTTTTCTATCCACTTCTCTTCTGTTAAGTTTTAAGACTGCTGGCAGGGCAACTCCCCACCACCACTGTGGCAGGTTGCCAACTATGGGTGGAGGAAGAGGGGTTGCCAGCTTGCCTAAAGGCCATCCAGGAAGCTCATAGTTGGGAGCAGCGAAATTAGAACTAGGGGCCACTTCCCAGCTCACACTCGTACCCACTTTGCAATGCCAGCTTTTCAGGATCTGACCCTCTTTGCTCTTGTGATCTCCTTGAAGAGCACAGGCAACATTCGCAAAGCCAGGGCTATTTCTGGGCCGGAACGCACAGGAACGGCATTCCGGCTGGCTTCAGAATTGGCCACGCCCACTACAGAGGGAAGGCCTGGAGAGCGACACACACCCCCAGCGACTCCAAGGTGGCCAGGGCTCCCCTGGAAGGATCGGGGAGGCATTTAAATGCCTCCCCATGCCTTCCCTGGCCTGTCCAAGGGCCAGCTTGCCCAGGCTCCCCGCAACCATGGGGCGCCCAGGCAAACCAAGGGATGGCATGGGGGTGTGGCCTAATATATTAATGAGCTGTGCTGTCATGGGTGTGGCCTAATATGCTAATGAGTTTCTGCTGTTGGGTGCGGCCTATTATGCTAACGAGTTCCTGCTGGGCTTTTTCTACAAATAAAAAAGCCCTGCATAAAGAGAAGAAGAAGAGAAGAGATTGGATTTATACCCCGCCCTTCACTGCCCAAAGGCGTCTCAGAGCGGCTTACAAACTCCTTTCCCTTCCCCTCCCCACAACAGACACCCCCTGTGAGGTAGAAGAAGAAGAGACTGGATTTATACCCCGCCCTTCACTACCCAAGGGAGTCTCAGAGCGGCTCACAGTCTCCTTTCCCTTCCCCTCCCCACAACAAACACCCCCTGTGAGGCAGAAGAAGAAGAGATTGAATTATACCCCGCCCTTCACTACCCAAAGGAGTCTCAGAGCAGTTTACAAACTCCTTTCCCTTCCCCTCCCCACAACAGACACCTTGTGAGGTAGGTGGGGCTGAGAGAACTCTAACACAAACTGTCCTTGAGAGAACAGCTGTGCCAGAGCTTGTGACTGACCCAAGGTCACATCAGCAGGTGCAAGTGGAGGAGTGGGGAATCAAACCCGGTTCTCCCAGATAAGAGTCCGTGCACTTTACCACTACACCAAACTGGCTCTCTGCAACGTATCCTGGCTCCAGACCTCCCTCTCTGCTCCTCTCTGAGACTTCTTTCCTCCTTTCCCCTTGAAGGAAAAAGAAAAATGAGGATGGCTCTTTGGTCTCTTCGTTCCAGGGACACAGTGGTGGCCCTGCCACCATCTCGAGATGTGCGTGGAAGAGGGCTTCCCAACCTTTTTGAGCCTGCAGGTGTCCTTGGAATTCTGACACGGGGTGGTGGGCGCAATTACGAAATGTCCGCAGCAGAAGGCGGAGCCAAACACACAGGGAAAGCGCAAGTGCAGGGGAGAAGAAGCAGGGTGATTTGAACAATACCCTGGGAAAGGGGAGTGAGAGAGTATAAAACCAACGCCGCCCCTGAAACAACGTTATTTTAACCTGCGTGGCCAATCAGAGCTCAGAGCTCCAAGAAACTCGACGACCCGTATGGCCCGAGAGTGCCGCATGACGGAGTGAGCTCCCGTCTCTAGTTCCAGCTCCTGCCAACCTAGCAGTTCGAAAGCAAGAAATTGCAAGCAGATAAATAGGGACCACTTCGGTGGGAAGGGAAGAGCGTTCCGTGCGCCTTGGTGTTTAGTCATGCCGGCAATGTGACCACGGAAATGTCTTTGGACAGTGCTGGCTCTTCGGCTTTGAAACTGAGATGAGCACCGCAACCCTAGAGTTGGATTCGACTGGCTTTCGAGCAAGGGAACCTTTACCTTTACCTTATGGCCCCTTCCAACTCTGTGATTTCTATGAAACCTTGCTGGGCAAGAGGCCCCTAGTGGCCTTAACCCACTCTCATGAGCCACTTGGTGGAGTCCCAATGTTCCCTCTAAGCTGAGTGAGTGTGAGCCAGCTCACAGTTTTTTAGCCTCTGGCTCACCCATTCTTGTCTTAGCTCAGGAAGGAGGGCCCCAATGCAAACTGACCGATGCAGCAGCCAAACCGCTCGCCCACAACTTTAATGCTGGTAGCTCACAAAGTGGAATTTTTGCTCACAAGACTCCACAGCTTAGAGGGAGCATTAAGAACATAAGAGAAGCCCATGTTGGATCAGGCCAATGGCCCATCTAGTCCAACACTCTGGGTCACACAGTGGCCAAAATATACCAGGTGCCATCAGGAGGTCCAGCAGTGGGGCCAGGACACCAGAAGCCCTCCCACTGCTGCCCCCTCCCAAGCACCAAGAATAGAGTGCATCACCTGCCCCAGACTGAGAGTTCCCATCTATACCCTGTGTCTAATAGCCACTGATGGACTTCTGCTCCGTATGCTTATCTAATTCCCTCTTGAAACTGTCCATGCTTGTAGCTGCCACCACCTCCTGTGGCCGTGAATTCCATGTGTTAATCACTCTTTGGGTGAAGAAGTATTTCCTTTTATCTGTTCTAACCCAACTGCTCAGCAATTTCATGGAGTGCCCACGAGTTCTTGTATTGTGAGAAAGGGAGAAAAGTACTTCTTTCTCAACCTGCTCAATCCCATTCATAATCTTATAAACCTCGATCATTGGTGGACACCAGGGAAGGTGCCCGTGGGCCCCAGGGAGACCATGCTGGATTCCCCGGCGTAGAACAAGCCACGATGCCCCCATCCACCCACGGACCACCCTGCCACCCCAGCCTCCTCACTACCCTGAGAAAGTGGAGCTGGCCGGGCTGACGCCACCACCTTCCTTCCAGGCTAACGGCGTACGTCGCCAAGGTCTTTGCCATGGCTAAATCTATCGAGTCAAACATCGACGCCCAGGTCATCTGCGGAGCTGTAAAATGGCTGATTCTGGAGAAGCAGAAGCCGGACGGGGTGTTCCAAGAAGACGCCCCCGTGATCCACACCGAGATGTTGGTATGTTTGATTTTACACCATGGGTGTTAATTGACTTGGTTAAGTCCCGGGCTTTCCATGTTCCCGATTCTGAAAAACGCAGCGCAAGAGTCGCTGTTGTGCGTTTTAGCCGGATGTCTTCTTTGCCTTCTGCTGCCGGCAGCTGACAGCTGGTGGTGTGAGCAGAAGCTAACTGAGGAGGGCATATGTTGCCAATGCGAACCCTCCGATCTCGCTGTTGGCTTTCTGTCGTGGTGGTTCTAGTTGAGCCCTGACTTGAGTGACCCAGACTAGCCCCTTCTCATCAGGTCTCATGGAGGTTCAGAGGTGTGGTTTGCCATCGCCTGCCTCTGCTGGTGGTCTCCCATCCAAATATTAACCAGGACCGACCCTGCTTAGCTTCTGATGTGTGATAAGAGTGGAGAAGCCTGAGCTGTCCAGGTTCAGGTTCCAGAGAGATGTAAAAGGTCATCCCCAGGCCTGGAGGAAGGTATTCTGGGTACCTGAAATCTCAGACTGGGACAAAAAGGCGGCCAGGGGGTGGGGGGGAGAAAACTGAACCTAAGGCCTAGAATTCAGAACCTAAAAAAGGTTAGTCAAATGCAAAAGAGGGCCAGCAATAATAGCTTAATATATGAAATATGTAAAAAGATGCATGTATGTATTAAACAAAGGTTTTACAATTCTATATAAGGGCCAACCTAGCAGTTCGAAAGCAAGAAATTGCAAGTAGATAAATAGGTACCACTTTGGTGGGAAGGTAACAGTGTTCCGTGCACCTTGGTGTTTAGTCATGCCGGCCACATGACCACGGAAATGTCTTCGGACAGCGCTGGCTCTTCGGCTTTGAAACGGAGATGAGCACCGCAACCCTAGAGTCGGATTCAACTGGCTTTCGAGCAAGGCAACCTTTACCTTTACCTATAAGGGCCCAATCCCACCTCAGGTACAGATATCCAATTATAACACACAAGGGCTGATGGACTTGACCTGATGCGTTTCGGCCTGCATGGGCCTTCTTCAGAGGTCAAACACAGCGAGGCACCTATTGGCTATAAAAATACTTTACAATCATACAGATACATTTGTGCTTTTATTCTGTGCCTAGCGGTTTAATTTTGGAAGGAAGTCAGTAGTCTATATTTATTATCTGGTAGTATATATTTACAATAGATTGAACAGTGCTATTATGCATATTGGATTTCCCATTTCTTTTATCTTCTACAGCAACTTTTTTTTCCTGGTCCCTGTCGATTTTATGTCTCGTATCTGTATGATTGTCTGAAAGGTCCTGTGTAATCCTGTTGCCACGGCTGCTGCCAGTTGGTCATGTGCTTAACTGACCCCCACACACCAGATAGGATGGAAGGGGGCAGATTGCAGCCAGTTTCAGCTGTTCAAAAACAGATCGTAGGACCCTCCTTGAACTGCCGGACGTATCAGTATCGTTCTGCTGTCTCTGGCTTTCTGTGGTGTTGCTTCTTTTTGTTGGAAAAATAGGCAGAAATACTTAGATCTTCAGAGTTGGCCACGGTTCTTTGCTTCACTGGAGAGGAGGCGTCTCTTTCTGTATAAAAAGCAACAACAGAGACTGCATCTTCAGAGCTGCAGACAGAGCGACCACAGGGGCTCACAACAACAACGCAACAGCAATGGAGATTCTTCCTCTTCTTGACCCTTAGAAGGAAATTCACCTGATTACATAAACCAATGATGTTTGTAAACAGACTTCAATTTACTGGGCTTTGTTTGCATTGGCTCTGAGCCAGGTTTCCTTCCAAACAATAGGACACACAAAGTATACAGATTAACCCTATAATGACTGGAATTTAGACCTTGCAACTTCACATATTTCCAACACTTTTGTGGTGCCTGCGCCGTCACTGTTCTTGGGAGCGTAGGAGTTTTTATTTTAATTAATCCTGCATTAAAGGCCTGTCCCCCCTCCCCCTCTTCCTAGGGAGGCTATAAAGGTGCGGAACCGGAGGTGTCCTTAACGGCCTTTGTCCTGGTAGCCCTGCTGGAGGCCAAAGAAATCTGCAGACTGCAAATCAACGTAAGTGTCGGTGCTCAGCGCCTCTAAGGATGTGGCCACGCCCCAGCCGTTTCCCCCTGCAATGTCCTGGTTTTGCTGCTTGCCTGCAACGTGTCCTTACAAGCTCTGGGGTGCGCCCAGTATTCATTTGAGCTGGACTCTGCTGATGTTCTTTTGGTGTGTTACTCATTCCCTCCACGTTACGCTGGCCAAGATCTGGTTTTCCGTAAGCTCCCAACGTGGTGCCCATGAGAATCATGGGGGCCTGTCAACGTCTCTCCTAGTGCCCATGTCGAACAAGTGTTTTTAGAAACAGGGCGGGGCCAGGCGGGACTTTTGCCCAGCAAGGTTTCTGATTGGCCACTGAAGACTTGATTGGCTGTGCAGATTTTTAAAAACGTTGCTTTGGCAGTAGCCGCCGCCGCAGCATGAGGATCTTCACTGTGTGACTGAAGGTAAGCCGCGGTGGCCATTTCGTGGCCGGCTCCGCCTCCTGCAGCAGCCATTTTGTGGCTGTGCCCACCATGCTGTGTCTGAATGCCAGTGATGCCTGCGGGCTCAAAAAGGCTGGGGACCCCTGCTCTAAAAGAGAGCTATAAGTTGCAGTCCTAGACTCTCGTTGCTTTTGAGGGTTATGGTGTTACCAAAATGAGGTACAGTTAACTGCGAGCCAGCACAGTGAAGCAGTTCAGTGTATCAGACTAGGATCCGGGAGACCCAGGTTCGAATCCCTGCTCCGCCACGGAAGCTTGCTGGGTGACCTTTGGCCAGTCACACACTCTCCAGGTTGTTAGGAGGACAAGAAAACAACGAGCTCTGCCATGGATCCTCACTGGGGAGAAAGGCAGAGTATAAGAGAATGGACTAAATAACACAGTTTGAGTCCACTGGCAACTTTTAAGACCAACAAAGTTTTGTTCGAGGTATAAACTTTCGTGTGCAAGGCGCATTTCTTCAGATACGGTGAAACAGAATTTCTTCAACCGTTACATATAGGAAGAGAGAGGGCGGGGGTGGGGGTTAGTTGCCCGGAAGGGCCAATTAGAGTCAAGACAGAGACAGATTAGAGTCAAGACAGAAACAGAAATGGAAATTACCGCATTCCTGGGTGCTATCAGTATTATTATGTGATTCAAACGCTGATGGGCTGATAACAGCAAATGTGGCTCGGTTTCTGGCCAAGGTAGCTGCTTTTAAAAAGACACTGAAAGCTCCATCATCGCCGATACTGTCCTTATAAGCATCGGATGGTTTTAGTCAGTCTGCTCCACCCCAAGTTTAGTCAGGTAATTTTAACTTCTGGGCCAAAGCCTGGGTTTTCTTCATTGTTAATATAATTATTTTACGCTTCATTTTATGTTTCTTTCTTTCCTTCCCCTTTTTCCCGGTCAAGACTTCGGTCGTACAGACCCGAAATAAATTTTAAAATTACCAGTTTGTACTACGGTTGCCAAGTGTCTTACCTGGCAAAGCGGGGGAGAGTCGGTCCCTGCTTGGGACATCTGCACACGTGTGCCACAATGACATCGCCCGGAGATGACATCATTGCACTGGGCACGTTGCCGGGCAATGCTCTAGCAATCAGCCTGAAAACCCTACGGTGTCATAGAGAGGCTGATTGCTAGAGCATCACCCGGCGACATGCCCAGTGCGATGACATCACTTCCGGGCGACGTCATTGCCCTGGGCACGTCGGCCGGATCTGGGCACTTTGTGGGCAGGGGTTCCCCCCGCCAGCCGGATCCAGACTGGTGGGTTGGGGGCCCTTTGGGCGGAAAACCCCCGCCTCCCCTGGGGTATTTGGCAGCCCTAGTTCATACAAATTATCATACAGCACAATGGGTCCCTGAAGTCTCCTAACATACAGATCGCTTTGCTTTCCCATCCAGAGCTTAGACAACAGCATCACCAAAGCTGCGGAGTTTCTGACCAGGAAGTATGAGACACTGGAAAGGCCTTACACCGTGGCTCTCACCTCGTACGCCTTGGCCCTAGCTGGGCAGCTGGACCACGACCGGGTACTGATGAGAGCGTCAAGAGGTACGTCTGCTGCAATTCCTCATTTCTGAGGGCACGCTGTTCATTCCGGGAGCAGGAGGAGAGGCGGGTTTGAAGGGGAGGGGGTCCCTCAAGCACAGAAGGCCTAGAGAACAGATCTGCCGAGCCAAAGGCGGTAGGCAAGACAGCCACTCTCTGCTTCCACGCAGACGCCTGCCACGTTCAGTGCAGTCCAGGGTCCTCCGTGGCAGCGTAAAAAAAAATCTCTGGAGCACTCTCCAACTCCCTGGGTTTTTCTGCATGATCTACTTACTCCTGATTTTCTGGGCAATCGATCCACAACCCCTGGAATCCGTTTGGGCATGGTGTTCCTGCACGTCTGCCCTCCTGGATTTTCACAGCTGTGGAGTCCGTTTATTTCCTTGCACCCTTGCCTTTAACGATCAGGATTTTCAAAGGGGCGCGCCACCATCACTGGCGGTGTCCCAGCACCCCCGCTTTTTAATTTGTTGTGCGTGTTTACGTCGGTATACCGATATTGTGGCGTGGTCTGTGTAACTAAAATTGGAAGCCGGTTGTCTAAATCCCCAGCTTTCCTTTAAAGAAAAGGGGGCAGCTTTCTCCCTCGTGGAGGTATAAGGGAAAGGCACACCTCCAACAAGGGAGGGGCTAGAGACTTACTTTATTTTTAACGACAGTCGGGAATTTAGAAGAACATCTCAAAACGTTACCACAGTGGTATATCTGTTCTCTGAAGGACAGTTCTGGAAAGAGCTCTCTGAGCCCCACCTACCTCGCAGGGTGTCTATTGTGGGGAAGAGAAGGGAAAAGAGTTTGTAACCCACTCTGAGAGTCCGAGTGAAGGGCAGGGTGTAAATCCAATCTCCTCCTCTTCTCCTCCTCCTCTTCTCCTCCTCCTCCTCCTCCTCCTCCTCCTTCTCCTCCTCTTCTTCTCCTTCTCCTCCTCCTCTTCTTCTCCTTCTCTTCCTCCTCCTCCTCTTCTTCTTCTCCAGCTCTAATATTCAATGATTCTATGTTCCTTCGCTGTTTTCAAGCAGAGGCTGGACAACCATCTTTTGGGTATGTTGTGGGGTTATCTTTTGGCTACGCTCCTGCAAAGGGCAGGGGGTTGGACTAGATGACCTGCAAGGTCCCTTCCAACTCTAACATTCTGTGATTCTATGCTCCTTCGCTGTTTTCAAGCGGAGGCTGGATGACCATCTTTTGGGTATGTTGTGGGGTTATCTTTCGGCTGTACTCCTGCAGAGTGCACGGGGTTGGACTAGATGACCTGCAAGGTCCCTTCCAACTCTACACATTCTATGATTCTATGACCATCTTTGGGGTATGTTGTAGGGCTCTCTTTTGGCTATGCTCCTGCAGAGTGCAGGGGGTTGGACTAGATGACCTGCAAGGTCCCTTCCAACTCTAACATTCTATGATTCTATGACATCTAGGTGGAGACCGGTGGGAAGAGACCAACGCTCGTACGTTCAACATTGAAGGCACCTCCTACGCTCTTCTGACCCTGCTGAAACTGAGGAAGTTCGATGAGGCCGGGCCCGTCGTAAAATGGCTGACCCAGCAGAAGTATTACGGGGGGACATACGGGCACACCCAGGTCAGTGGCTGCGTCACGGTCCTTTGAGGGCAGGCTACAGAGGGCTGCCAACTCAAGGTGGGGAAATTTCTGGAGTTATTGGGGGGCAGAGTACAATTCAGGCAGGGAAGGGACCGTAACAAGATATAATGGTATGGAGTCCATCCTCCAAAGCAGCCATTTTCTCCAGGGGCGATGATTTCTGTTGCCAGGATATCAGTCAATAGGCCCCACCCGGAGGTTCGGCCACAAACACAAAGGAAAACTCGGCAAGGTTGAGCAAACGTAGAGAAACACCGTGTTGGAACAAAGCACGCAATACTATTATGCTACTCTATCTTCATATTATTGACATATATGATATACTTGGATACAATAGAGACTCTAGTGTATCTTACTCATTACAGTACAAAAACCTAAAGAGCATTATGTATCTAGGAGGCATGGTGCGCTGACGCTTGCTGTGTCTCCTTTTGGAAAGCGCAACGGCCGGCTGCATCTTTCATCCCTGACGACCGCTGCTCCTCTCATCCGTCTCTCAACAGGAAGCAAGACAGTCTACAGCACTGGAACCTGTCTCTGTAGCTGTGGACTTTTCTACTAGATATATAATGTTCTTTAGGTTTTTGTGCTATAATGAGGAAGATACATTAGGGCAGGGGTGTTGGACTAGTTTGTTACAAGGGCCGGATCTGTCATAAATGAGACCTTGTCGGACTGGGCCATGCGTATGTCATAAAACGTAATGCCAGGTAGCGGAGATATAAACTTTATAAAGGACACAAGCACAAAGATTTTTTTTTAACTTAAAATAAAAACATGCTTAAAACGTTAGCTCTGTAAGCTGCAAACCTACTTTTGATTTATCGACATTCACCGTAGAGATCTCATGCTCAGATTTCTGAGTCTAGGATCCAAGTAAAAACATGAAATCGCTGAGTGATTAAGAGAGTCTGGTGACGCAAGGTATGATGGAACAGCAGCAGCAGCAGAACTGGAAGCAGGAGATGGCCAGTTCCACTGCGGGGCTGGTGGAAGCCCTCTGGGGGCCTGATCCGGCCCCCGGGCCACATGTTTGAAACCCCTGCCCTAGGGTCTCTATTGTATTCAAGTATATCATTTATATCAATATATGAAAGACATAGTAGCATAATAGTATTGTGTGTTTTGCCCTAACACTGTGTTTCTCTACGTTTGCCCCACCTGGAGACTGGTAACCCCCAAGCAGCTTCGGAAGAGCAGGTCTCCCAACTATCCCCCTTCCCCAGTTGAAATGAAAGAGGAGGGCACACAAAAAAAATCATTACTTTATAATGTAATTAGAGAGGGGTCTTTGGGGATCAGAGAGGGAATTTTGATCAGCTTTCCCCAATTAATACTTTGGAACAACTTCCCCCAGTTACCAAACTATTCATGCATTCAGGGCAACTCCGCATTTTGGGCTAAGGGACGTGCCGAGAGTTCTGCTGCGAGGGGTTCCTCACTTGCTCTGTCTTCTCCCTTCCATTGCAGTCAACCATCCTGGTGTTCCAAGCTCTTGCCCAGTACCAGATGGACATCCCACTCCATAAGGACCTGAATTTGGACGTCTCTCTTCTATTGCCAGGACGCTCTGCTCCGATCAGATATAGAATTGACTACGAAAACGCCATCCTCGCTAGATCAGAAGAGGTACAGAAGTTTTTTGAGAAATTTCTCACTTGACGTTCAGTGTCCAGTTCTAATCCACGTTCTTGTCAGGGCTCAGGGTTGGAGTTCTCGGGAGACAGTGATCTTGTTATATAAATTAGCAGAGAGTAATATAAGCGGAAGTATACACGTGTACAGTTTACCATTAAAAATAAACTTTACTAGAAAGAATTAGGGAAGAGCAGGGGTCATTTGCAGCCGGAACGAGCCGGGATGGCGTTCCGGTAGTAAGAAGCCCCCGCCCCTTCCCTGGCCTGCTCACTGAGGCAGACAAGCCAGGGAAGGCCCTGCAAGCAGTGGGGAGTGCCTTCCCCAACCCACCCACTGAAGCAGGCAATCTGGGGAAGGCCTGGTGAGCCCCCCCCACCTTCCCTGGCCTGCTTCTGTCAGGCAGAAGCACCTGAGATCCTTTCCCCCATTTCCTTCACCCCGCTTGGAGGCAAAGGGAAGGGCGATGTCCGGGGGTGTGTGGTATATGCAAATAAGTTATGCTAATGAGTTATGCTAATGAACTCAGATGCTTCTGCCTGCCAGAGGGGCTGGCACGCCAACCTCTCTGTCAGGCAGAAACACCTGAGATCCTCCCCCACTTCCTTCGCCCTGCTTGGAGGCGAAGGGAAGGGCGATGTCAGGGAGTGTGTGGTATATGCAAATAAGTTATGCTAATGAACTCCTGCACCTCTTTTTGTACGAAATGACCCCTGGGGAAGAGTTACATGTGAAGAAATCAAGAAAAATCTAACTGACTAGTTACATCTTATCTAGTTACTGATTACTCCATGATGGATTCTCTGTTCTGATCTCTAAACAAAGGGAGGAAGAAGACTCCCCCCCAAATGTGTAGATCACAGGTAGTTTCACCAACACATCTATTAGCCAATAGCCAGGGTAAAGGTCACTTCATTATGAATAAGATCTCCCTTTCTAGTGCAAAACGTTCTCCTTGGTATCTCATAGGTTTTAAACTAACCAGCTGGGAATTAGCATACATAAAAAACAGGTTAACTCCTGCATGACTGAAGTAGCTGAACTTGCAAATTCCAGCATATTTAGAATCCTGACTCCTCCAAGGGCCCTTTCTCCCAACCCAGCACGGATCATTCGCTTCCCTGGACTTTGGATGAACTGTACACCTTTCAGTCCGGGGGTCTTGCCCAAGAACCTTGCGTGCTTCTTTAAAAAAAAAAAAAATTAATTCATTTTTTAACCACACAATTACAACAATATTTGACACAAAGAACAGTTACCAGCTCGCTTGAACAATTTTCGCCCCAGTAGCTCCAGGGAATCAAATAGCCTTTACAAATCCAGCTAATATAACCACTTAACACGTGCATCAAACACAGAACAGTTAAAAGAACAGCAACTTTTTGTATAACAGGTTTTTTGGGATTGTCTCACTATTTTCTAGATAACTAATGCTAGGAGACCATACCACTTGAAACCACTTCTGGTACTTTTCTGACTGCACAGCTGAGGAATTATATAAAGTGTGCCCATGAATAAAGCGTTCCCAGATCTTCTCTTGGCAGCATGTTAGCCTGGGAACATATTTTTGTTTCCATTTTTGTGCAATTGTTTTAATCTTTCTTCATAGGGAAAGTGTTCCAACCCTTTTATCACTCTAGTTGCCCTTTTCTGCACTTTTTCCAAAGTTATAATATCCTTTTTAAGATGTGGTGCCCAGAACTGTACACAGTACTCCAAATGCGGTCACACCATCGATTTATACAGGGGCACTATGATATTGGCTGATCTGTTTTCAATTCTCTTCCTAATAATCCTCAGCATAGCGTTGGCCTTTTTATTGCAGTCACACATTGTCTCGACATTTTCACTGAGTTATCTACTACGACTCCAAGATCTCTCTCTTGGTCAGTCTCTTGGTCAGTGTTTCCCAAAGCTATAATATCCTTTTTAAGGTGTGGTTCTCCAAGCTAAGAGGAGCTGTGGTGGCTCAAGTGGTTAAGACGTTGAACTGCAGGCTGTGGAAGGTCAGTAGTTCAGCAGTTCAAGACCCGGGTGCCGCAAGATGGAGTGAGCTCCCGTCTCTAGTTCCAGCTTCTGCCAACCTAGCAGTTCGAAAGCAAGAAACTGCAAGTAGATAAATAGGTACCACTTTGGTAGGAAGGTAACAACGTTCCGTGCGCCTTGGTGTTTAGTCATGCCGGCCACATGATCACGGAAACGTCTTCGGACAGCGCTGGCTCTTCGGCTTTGAAACGGAGATGAGCACCGCAACCCTAGAGTCGGATTCGACTGGCTTTCGAGCAAGGGAACCTTTACCTTTACCTTCTCCAAGCTAAAGAGCCCCAAGCGCTTTAATCTTTCTTCATAGGGAAAGTGTTTAACCCAACCCCCCCCTCAAAAAGCTCCTCTCAGTGGTGGCTGTGTGGTAGCCACAAGCGCTGGCTACACACCAATGTAATGCACAACAAATGTGCGTGTTAATAGTGGACTCATCCCTAAAACGGTGTCCATGATGTCTGGATGCACCTAAGGAGAGACTTGAGACTGGGTTCCAAGGTATAGCGCAGGGGTACTTTTAGAGTCCCAGCTTCCATTTGTGAGTGGCTAAAACTCCCCGTTCCAAATGCTGCATTCAAAATTATGTGATGATGCCTAAGAAGCAATCGATGGGCAGGGAGACGGCCCCTCCCGTTCATTTCAGTGTGACATTCCTCCCCCTTCTTAACCGATGTTTTAATTGCCGTTTGATGTTTTGTGTGTATTGTCAGTCCGTTTTTAAATTGTTTTAGTGATGTGTGTTTTGGGGAGCGGTTGATTTTAACGGCTGTAAAGCGTGATTCATGGTCAAGGTAATGGTATTCCCCGTAGTAATGTATGGCTGCGAGAGTTGGACTATAAGGAAGGCTGAGCGCCGAAGAACAGATTCTTTTGAACTATGGTGCTGGAGAAGACTCTAGAGAGTCCCTTGGACTGCAAGGAGATCCAATCAGTCAATCCTAAAAGAAATCAACCCTGACTGTTCCCTGGAAGGCCAGATCCTGAAGTTGAAGCTCAAATACTTTGGCCACCCAATGAGAAGAGAGCATTCACTGGAGAAGAAGACCCTGATGCTGGGAAAGATCGAAGGTCAAAGAAGAAGAAGGGGACGGCAAAGGATGAGATGGTCAGACAGTGTCATCGATGCAACGAACATGAAACTGAGCAAACTTCAGTGGACAGCGGAAGACAGGAGGGCCTGGCGTGATCTGGTCCAGGGGGTCGCGAAGAGTCGGACTCGACTGTGCGACTGAACAACAACAACAGAGCGTGATTTTTGTCACACACGTTTTAGATTGTTAGTCCATTCAGTGGCAATTGGCCAGGTTAGCCGGTTGAAGGCAGAAAGGCAAAATACAAATTTTGCATATAAATAATAAAATGCATTTGAATCAGGGAAGGTTATGGTCAAGGGTGCCGTGAGAATCGTAGAATCATAGAGTTGGACGGGGCCATAGAGACCATCTAGTCCAGCCCCTGCCCAATGCAGGACCAGCCTAGAGCATTTCTGATGAATAATCCGTCCAGCCTCTCCTTGGAAGCTGCCAGGGAAGGGGAGCACCCCACCTCTTCCCTAGGCAGCCGATTCCACCTTTGAACCACTCTGACCGTGGAATCCAGCTGATACCTTTCTGCATGTAACTTAAACCCGTTGCTTCGGGTCCTCTCCTCTGCTGCCAACTGGAACAGCTCCTTGCCCTCCTCCAAAGGACAGCCTTTCACATATTTAAAGAGAGCCATCGTGTCCCCCTCAATCTCCTCTTCTCCAAACTAAACATTCCCAGGGCCCTCAGCCTTTCCTCGTAGGGCTCCCTCTCCCAACCCCTGATCGTCCTCGTTGCTCTCTTCTGCACTCTCTCGGTTTTGTCCACAAGACAGGTGTTGCTTTCTTTCTTTTACCGATCCCCTGCCGACTTACCGTCTCTTTCACCCGACACCCTGGAACACTGAAAACGAGTACGATACGTGTGAATACAACATGTTGCTTCCTTTCCAGACCAAGATCAACGAAGACTTCACCCTGAAAGCGACCGGCCAGGGCCAGGCCACCATGACCGTAGTGACCTTGTACAACGCAAAACTCCGCGAGGAAGCTGCCCCCTGCAGGAATTTCGATCTGCAAGTGACTACCAGGCCCGTCGTGCTCCGTAAGTCCCGACGGTGGGGCTTTTGAGTGGCTAGAAAAGCTACATGCTTCCTCTTGGGGCGGCGGCTGCATAATTCCTGAGAATTTGCAGCAAGGCGAGTCAGTTGCAACCTGATGGCACTTTTCACACACACATATGGAGATGGGGCACATGCCCTAGTATTCCTGTACATGTATGCCTTACTAAATTATGGGCCAGGATTCAGGTTGCCAACTATGGTTTGGGAGATTCCTGGAGATTTGGGGTCTGGAGCCTCGGGGGGCATGGTTTGGGTAGAGAAGGGATCTCAGGGGGATGTAATGCCATAGACCAGTCCCCAGGGCGGCCATTTTCTCTAGGGGAGCTGATCTCTGTAGTCTGGCAATCAGGTGAAACTCTGGGGATCTCAAGGCCCCACCTGGAAGCTGGCACCCTCCAGTTGGACATTTTCAAGTGGAAACTGGATGACCATCTTTCGGGTCTGTTGTAGGTATGTAGGGCTATCTTTCGGTTTCGCTCCTGCAGAGTGCAGGGGGTCGGACTAGATGACCTGCAAGGTCCCTTCCAACTCTAACATTCTATGATTCTATGACCATCTTTTGGGGCTGTTGTAGGGCTCTCTTTCGGCTTCGCTCCTGCAGAGTGCAGGGGTTGGACTAGATGACCTGCAAGGTCCCTTCCAACGCTAACATTCTATGATTCTGTGACCATCTTTCAGGTATCTTGTAGGGCTCTCTTTCGGCTGTGCTCCTGCAGAGGGCAGGGGGTTGGACTAGATGACCTGCAAGGTCCCTTCCAACTCTAACATTCTATGATTCTATGACCATCTTTCAGGTATCTTGTAGGGCTCTCTTTCGGCTGTGCTCCTGCAGAGGGCAGGGGGTTGGACTAGATGACCTGCAAGGTCCCTTCCAACTCTCACATTCTATGATTCTATGACCATCTTTCGGGTGTCTTGTAGGCCTATCTTTCGGCTCTGCTCCTGCAGAGTGCAGGGAGTCGGACTAGATGACCTGCAAGGTCCCTTCCAACTCTAACATTCTATGATTCTATGACCATCTTTCGGGTGTCTTGTAGGCCTATCTTTCGGCTCTGCTCCTGCAGAGTGCAGGGGCTGGACTAGATGACCTGCAAGGTCCCTTCCAACTCTAACATTCTATGATTCTATATCCAAGTGAGCACGACCAGCTTCAATAAAGAATTAGATTAAAATATGCATACCTACTGCTTATGAGAACTTCTTAGCAAGAGGCAAAGTGCATAGCTTGCGGACCAGTCCTTTCCCCGCCGACGCTGGCGTCAAGTGACAGTCTCTTCCTAGCCGCTCCACACAGTGTGGGTGTGACACAAGGAGGCTAATTCCTCTCTTTCTCTCCAAACAATTTTATAGGCAAGGCAATAGACGGCGTCCTCGGAGCAGTCGAGATCGAAATCTGCGCCAGGTGAGAACGGTGGGCGTTGGAGGTAACTTTGGGTCATTATGGCTGTTTGGAGTCACGGGGGGAGAGGCAGGCAGTTTCGAGCGCAGGAGCACCTCAAGAGACCAACAAGTTTTTTCACGGAGTGGGCTTTCGAGAGGCAAAACTCCCTTCCTTGGATACAAGTCGGGATGGAGATCCCTGAGCTCTTATATCCCAGTCAGAAGGGTGGGAGAAGCAGTTTTTGAGAGACACAGAGAGAGGGAGAGAGAGAGAGAGAAAGAGAGAGAAAGAGAGAGAAAGAGAGAGAGATATGTGTGTTATAGTTGTCCCAAAACCTGTCCTGCCTTGTATGCATTTGCCTATCCCCATGATCAGGGCTCATTTCCTGCCGGAGCGCACAGGAGTGAAGCTCTGGCAGTAAGGAAGCCCAGGGGGCGGGCACGTGCAGCAAGCCCCACCCCTGCTCCCAGCAGCCTCCCTCGCCTTTCCTGGCCTGCTGGCTGACCCAGCAGAGCACTGCCGCAAGCTGGCCCTCGAGCTGCTCCACCACTGCCTGGGCTGTGGCACCTAGCCTGCCCAGGCTCTGCCCATCCTCATGATGGCCCTGGCACGGCGCCTCTGCAGGGCGGGCCCTGGCGACTCCCACAAGGCCTGCAAGGAGCTCCGCCCCGGCCTCCTGCGCCTCCTCAGCCTCCTCCTGTGCCTCTGCACTGCCACCACCCTGGCCCCCTACCTGCTCGAGGCCATGCGCGTCCTCCGTGCCACCCTCCTCGACCCATGAGCAGCCACGCACTTTCCTGCACTTGCCGACGATCCAAAAGAGTCCAGTGGCACCTTTAAGACCAAGGTTTATTCAGGTACAAGCTCTCCCTCCTCTCTGAGGGCAGATCTGCGCGCTCCCTCCCATAGCTAGCAATCCAAAACAGTCCAGTGGAGCCTGAGTGGTGGGCATTGCCTTCCGACACACGTCCGGTGACGTCAGGGGGTGTGGCATATGCAAATAAGTTATGCTAATGAGTTACGCTAATGAGCTCCTGCACCTCTTTTTCTACAAAATGACCCCTGCCCATGATGTATTTGGTCCACTCACTTTCTCCACAGTCCCATGGCGGCTGTGGGAAACTCAGTTTCCCAAGTGCTGCCAGACGTGATGGGGGTTGGGACCACAGTGCTGGAGGAGGAGTGGCATCGCTCCCCACCCCCTGGTTTCCCAAGGCAAAACAGCCCCAGGGTGCTTTTTGCCCCACTGTGGGGCTGCTTGTGCCCTGAATACTGTATTCTATCATGCACCCAGTGTAATCTTAATTTATGCTGGTTTTAGTATTTTAATTTATGCTGGTTTTAGTATTTTAATTTATGCTGGTTTTAGTATTTTAATTTATGCTGGTTTTAGTATTTTAATTTATGCTGGTTTTAGTATTTTAATTTATGCTGGTTTTAGTATTTTAATTTATGCTGGTTTTAGTATATATATATATATATTTGAGTTTTGGTGTATACATTGTTAGCAGCCCTGAAGGGAGGGATATAAATATGACAAATAAATAAATAATAGGGCCCTGTCTACTTGAGGGACCGCCTTTCCCCACATGTGCCCCAGAGAGCACTGAGGTCAGGAACACAGAATCGCCTGGCTCTTCCTGGCCCGAGAGACATCAAGTTGGCTGCTATTAGAGCCAGGGCCTTTTCAGTGGCTGCTCCATGCTGGTGGAATGAGCTCCCGGACAACGTCAGGGCCCTGCGGGACCTTTTACAGTTCCGCAGGGCATGCAAGACTGAGCTCTTCTGCCAGGCTTTTGATTAGGGGGCCGCCACTGGCAAATCCGCCGCTGATGAACATGACGCCGGAATACACCACGGCCCACATGAAACACCGGTTGATATTGCCTTTGTCCATATCTTGCATGCCGCCATCATCATTAGTAGTGTCCTTGTTAGATTTTCAGGAAGTTGTATTTATTTCATTGTGTTTTACTGTGTTTACTGTTTTATTGCTTTTAATGCTGTTAGCCACCTTGAGCCAGTTCCGTGGCAAGGCGGGAGACAAATTGAAGTAATAAATAAATAAATAGTGGTCCCTCTCTGAGCGAAGAAATCCATTCTTCCGAACGCCTCTGAAATGTCTCTGGAATATGTCTGACCCTCAGCTGAACATGTCCCGCCGGCTGCAAATGTGTGCAATTTAAAAAGATTTATACGTCGTGTCCTCCCTCATCCCCTATGAATTATTGTTAGTCCACTGTCTACATGAGTAACTGTAATTATCGCTCAGGGCCAGCAGCTCTGCCGGATTGGGCGATTAAATAAATCGAAAGGTATTATTATTATTATTATTCTGAGCGCATTTCTGCTCCGTCTCCGATTTAAAGGTATCTCCGTAAAATCGATGCCACCATGACGATCATCGACGTCTCCATGCTCACGGGTTACGGGCCTGCCACGGAAGACCTTAAGAGGGTAGGTGGGGCAATCGTGTACTTCACCAGCCTCTTTCCTGCAAAATGGAACGGCTGTTCCTGGCCAGTTCCTCACAGGTGTGGGCTGGCGTAACGGTGTTCGCTGCCATCATTTATGCTTCCTTTATTATTTTGTGTAGAACCTCAGTGTGGCTGTCCACCCTGCACTGGTTCCTAAGCAAGCGTCTTTTATTTCATAGTTGGGCGTGGCCTATTCTGTGGACACTTAAACCTGCGGAACAGGCCCTCAGTGATGAAAAACTGGAAGCTTGGCAAATAAGGGGGGCTGCCTCAGGTTTGCAGAAAAATCTGGAAAGGTTTAAAAAAAGACATTGGGGAGTTTAGGGGGAAAAAAACCCAGACAAAAGCAGTGCCTGCCCTTGCACTGACAGCGGCTCCTGCCTCCTCCGCTGTTGGGGGGCAGTAGTAGTTAATTGGGGGGCTGAGGAGCAGGCAGGAAGCATCGGCAGGACCCGGCCTGGGAGCAGCGAGAAAAAGGAGGAAATAGAGGTACGCGGCCCCTCCCTCTTTGGAGGCTGTTCTCTGAAATTTTATCTTACGCGCTACAAAAGTGATCGCTCTGAAATATGCCATGAGGGAAGCATGGAAGGAAGGGGGGGTGTAATGTGGGCAAGCGGAGTGACAGGTGCATATTTGGTTGCATTTGGGAATGAGCATTATTTTATTATTTTATTTGTTTAGTTTGTATCCCCCCCCGCCAAGGCAGGCTCAGGGAAGCTTACAGGTGATATCTATCTATCTGTCTGTCTGTCTGTCTGTCTGTCTGTCTGTCTGTCATCTATCTATCTGTCTGTCTGTCTGTCTGTCATCTATCTATCTGTCTGTCTGTCTGTCTGTCATCTATCTATCTGTCTGTCTGTCTGTCTGTCTGTCATCTATCTATCTGTCTGTCTGTCTGTCTGTCATCTATCTGTCTGTCTGTCTGTCTGTCTGTCTGTCTATCTATCTATCATCTATCTATCTATCATCTATCTATCTATCTATCTATCATCTATCTATCTATCTATCTATCTATCTATCTATCATCCATCCATCCATCCATCCATCCATCCATCCGTCTATCTGTCTATCTGTCTATCTGTCTATCTGTCTATCTGTCTATCTGTCTATCTGTCTATCTGTCTATCTGTCATCTATCTACCATCCATCCATCCATCCATCCATCCATCTATCTATCATCTATCTATCTATCTATCTATCTATCTATCTATCTATCATCCATCCATCCATCCATCCATCCATCCATCCATCTATCTATCTATCATCTATCTATCTGTCTATCTATCTATCTATCTATCTATCTATCTATCTATCTATCTATCATCCATCCATCCATCCATCCATCCATCCATCCATCCATCCGTCTATCTGTCTATCCGTCTATCCGTCTATCCGTCTATCCGTCTATCTGTCTATCCGTCTATCCGTCTATCTGTCTATCTGTCTATCTGTCTTCTGTCATCTATCTATCTGTCATCTATCTATCTGTCATCTATCTACCATCCATCTATCTATCTATCTATCTATCTATCTATCTATCTATCTATCTATCATCCATCCATCCATCCATCCATCCATCCATCCATCCATCTATCATCTCTCTCTCTCTCTCTCTCTCTCTCTCTAGATATAGATATAGACACACACACACACACACACACACATATACATATATATATGAACATCAAAATATGTTAAAACGTAGAATTTACATAAAACCACAGCATATAAAATCATAAGGACGGCTTACAGGCTATATATATATATCTACACACACATATATACATACGTACACACACACACACACATACATACATACATATATATATATATATATATATATATATATATACACACACACACAGCATATAAAACCATAAGTGCCATTAGACGTGGTGAGTGATGGTGGTATTTCATGAAAGGGTTAAAATGCAGGCTGTGCTGAAAGGGTAAGTTTTAAAGGGGCACCAGTTTAGATGCTAATGGGGAGAGTCCCAGGCCTGGACTCTCTTCCTGTGGATGGGTCTATCAGCAGCTACCAGCCATGGTGCCCAAAGGGAACCTCCACATCCAGAGGCAGTCTGTCTCTGAATCCCAGAGCCAGGAGGCCACGTCAAGGGAAGGCCTGGGAACTCCATGCCCTCTTGTTGGCCCTCCAGAGGAATTGGTTGGCCACTGTGTGAAAGGGGATGCTGGACTGGATGGACCCCGCCCTGGCCAAAGTCCCTTGGCTCTTCTCCCCGGAGCTGTGCATGGGGCAGGATCAGAATGGCATATACTGATCTGTTGCCCTGCTATGTCATGGCCCCCAATGCTCTGTGTCGGGAGCTGCTTTGCAAATCTGACCCCTAGCAAAGAAGCAAAATTCTCTAGGAATCGCATTAGATGTCCATCTTAATGTGGGGCTAAAGCATGTTTCCATGGCATGAGAGAGTAGCCTTTGGTAGATACAGAACGACAAGGTGATTAGATGTGGTGAACATCTTGTTCTGGGTACGGATGTGCAAAACCCCTCTGAGAAACTCCTCTACTCTTCTTCACTAATCGCTTTTCTCTTCCTTGAATACGTCCCAGATGTTTAACCTGAGCAGGAACACACCCCTTCTGTCCAGGCGCTTTGCTTCCCACTCAGAACTGTTTCTTTTCCTCTTGGAAAACTGCTGATGCATTTCCTGATGAGGCCCTTCCAGAGTTTTATCGGTGGCTCCGGGAGGCTCCTGGATAGTTGGTTGCTCTCCTATGCTCCACAGGGCCTCATGTTTTCATTCTGTGTTTAGCTTTCCCAAGGTGTGGACAGATACATCTCCAAGTACGAAATCGACACCGTCAAGTCCGAAAGGGGGAACCTCATCATCTACTTGGACAAGGTGAGTAAGTTCTTCTGTGACCAGCTGCCCGGATGGGGCAGGTGGAGGCGGGCTCAAGGAATCTGCTGTTCTTCTTCTCCCCCTTCCTTCAGAGCACGGGTGCTGTCGGCGGTTGGGCTGCTGCATAAATTAGTTTGCTCTGGAACCCTCCTTCCTGAGCGAAGACAAAAATGTGTGAGCTGGAGGCTAAAAAACTGTGAGCTAACTCACACTAACTCAGCTTAGAGGGAACACTGGTGGGGGGTGTTGGGGTGTGGACTCGGCTCTTTTCACAGCAGGAACTCCTTTGCATATTAGGCGACACCCCCCCTAATGTATCCGATCCTCCAAGAGCTTACTGAGCTCTTCTTACAGGGGCTACTGTAAGTTCTTGGAGGACTGGCTACATCAGGGGTGTACCGCCTAATATGCAAAGGAATTCTTGCTACGAAAAGAACCCTAGTGTAAACCATTTCAGGTTCCCATTGGGAAGAATAAATGAAGCAAATAGACAAATAAGCAAATAACCGGGTTTGCCCCAGATATGACATTACACTGTCCAGGGCTTTTTTGTAGAAAAAGCCCAGCAGGAACTTATTAGCATAATAGGCTACACCCAACAGCAAAAATCATTAGCATATTAGGCCACACCCCTGACAGCACAGCTCATTAGCATAGTAGGCCACACCACCATGGTACGAGAAGTGCGGTCATCCAGCCACACCCACCTTTTGCTTCTTATTCTGTTGACCTTGTTTGTTGTCAAAACCCAGGGGGCTTTTTTGTAGCAGGAACTCCTTTGCATGTTAGGCCACACACCCCTAATGTAGCCAATCCTAATGAGTTTCTGCTGTTGGGTGTGGCCTGTTATGCTAATGAGTTCCTCCTGTGCATGGCCAACTCAGGAGCCAGCCGGAACGCCGTTCCTGTGTGTTCCCGCCCAAAAATAGCCCTGACACTGTCAATGTAGCAGTGATTTTGGCATTGTTCCCCCCCTCCTCCAGCCTACCGAGCAGTGCTGAGGGTCAAGCTGCCGGCCAGGGTTTTCCCATGATAGCGGGAGACATCTCAGCCATGCGTGCACTTCTGTTAAGCCCTCAAGCCCTGTGGATTTCAGGCATCTTAAGAAGCCGGCTCTGTCTGGCTCTCTGCCTTCCTAAGCACCTCTGTGGAACAGCTTTGTCAGGATCACATTGAGAGATGATGGGTATCCGGTGGAAATCTGTCGGCACACGACAATGTATTCTCTTTTTTTCCCCCTCTATGTCCATCCCAGGTTTCTCATGTGGAGGACGAATGTCTGAAATTCAAAGCTTACAAGTATTTCGAGGCTGGTCTCGTTCAGCCCGGATCTGTCACGGTGTACAGCTATTATTCCCTAGGTAACGGCAATCGCTTCTCTCCCTGGCAGGCATTAAACTGTATAATATCAAATGAGCACTTTGCAAAAAGGTTTCCAAAGCTTTTATTGTCGCTGTTTTATGAGTGCAGTCCCACACTCCAAAAGAGGAGCAATGGACAGAAATGCTAATCTCTGGGCGGTTGCAAAAAGAAAAGAAAAGAAATCCTCCATATAAATAAACCTCCAAAAGTACTCAAAGCGCTAAATATAATACTCACAAATTATATACATGATCAGCAATGACAGACATACAAAACCATTGCAGTACAAATCTTCACAAGTCACAGAACAAAGGATTCAATTGCGAATTCCAAATTCAAAAGTCCATTCCATACACCACTGGTAGTTCAGGTGAGTAGAATCCTCTGTACTTGAAGACTTAAAAGTTCTGTTCATATAGCAGCTCAACAAGTTTAGTTCCAGATGACGGGGCGAATCGGTGTTGTAGCACCTCATTTCACCAAGGCTTTATCCAGGATGGAACTGTAACAACTATGAAGTATGCATACAATCACAAACTATTTTAACATTTTTTTTAAAAAAACAACCAAATGCTGAAAACTACATGCCTTAACAAGAGCCAAAATTACTGCATAGTAAAACCTTTCATGTCACTGAGTTCTTCCAAGTGGTTATATGTAGTGTTCCCTCTAAGCTGAATTAGTCTGAGCTAGCTCACAGTCTTTTAGCCTCTGGCTCACACATTTCTGTCTTAGCTCAGGAAGTATGGCTCTAGAGCAAACTAATTTATGCAGTAGCCAAATCACTGGCTCACAACTTTAATGCCGGTAGCTCAGAAAGTAGAATTTTTTGCTCACAGGACTCCACAGCTTAGAGGGAGCATTGGTTATATGCTTAATAACGATTTAATCAAACACCGTTCTTATACATCAAACAGCACTCCAGGTGTCTCTAATAAACATTCAATTACTTCCTATTAAAAAGATAATAACAAATAACATCCAAAAGTCAACCTACATAAAGTATACCATTTACACAAAGCAAGACAAATCCCACTCCTGATTTAAACCATTAGTGGACATTGTATCCAGTTTGAAAATCCATTTCATTTCCTGCTGCAAGAGGACCCTGCCAACATCAACAGAATTAAAAATATGAGGGATGTATTTGAAATTTACAAAAAAATCTCAATGCATCTGGACCATGATTGAAATTTACAAAGTGGTTGACTAGGGGAGCGTCTGTCACTTTGTTCTTAATTCTAGAGCAGTGTTCCAACACCCGTGATTTCACAGGTCTAACTGTACTTCCTACCACACGGGCAGATTATGGCATATACTGTTCTCTTAGAAGAGCAAGTGGTATAGCTCTTTAGTATTAATTAAAATCCAGTTCTTGCTTGCACAGATTCTTTTAGCTGTAGACAGAAGGCACACGCTACACATGTTCTGCATTTTTGGTGACCTACAACTTCAGAAGAATCCTGTCTGGCATTTAAAGCATTTTATTAAAATATCCGTTATATTTTGAGTGTGTCTGAACTCCACCACTTACTTGTTACGTGCAGCCACTGTTATTATGCAGGCCAGCGGAGGATAACTCTTGCTGCAAAATGCACTTTCCTACTGAAAATGGACTGGCCAGTCCCCAAGACTACAACAGTGGGCCATCCCTTTGATTTTTGCAGGGAGTTACAATTCCCTTACGAAAATGGCCTGCCCCAGCTTGGGAAACTTGTGTGGCAAGGCCTGCCCCCTTAATGGATTGCCGTTGCATCGGGTCCACTTGACGTGTCCGCTAGCATCTCTTGGGAGGCACAAGGCATCAGCCTTCACGGATATTCCCCTAAGGACTCGAGAGAGTACGCAGCCAGTGTGAAATGGGGGTGTCTCTTTCTGTTCCTCAAGCTTGAAAAAATGTAATAAATAAAAAGCTTTGACCCAAAACATCGTTCCCCAAATATCTCATTGGTCTCTAACATGCTCCTAGACTCCTATCTAGCCATTCTACTGCAGACCAACACAGGTACCCTCTGAGATGATCTTTCTGCTCCTCTCTCTCCAGATGACCGCTGCACCAAGTTCTACCATCCGTCCCAGGGAAGCGAGCACCTTAATAAGATCTGCCATGGTGACGTTTGTCGGTGTGCGGAAGGTAAGGCAGGGCAGAGCAGGGAGAGGAAATACTATGTTACCAGAGGTGTGGTCATCCAGCCACACCCACCTTTTGCTTCTTATTCTGTTGACCTTGTTTGTTGTCAAAACCCAGGGCTCTTTTTGGAGCAGGAACTCCTTTGCATGTTAGGCCCCTCATGTAGCCAATCCTGGTGAGTTCCTGCTGTTGGGTGTGGCCTGTTATGCTGATGAGTTCCTGCTGGGTGTGGCCAACTCAGGAGCCAGCCGGAACGCCGTTCCTGTGCGTTCCTGCCCAGAAACAGCCCTGGAAATACTGCTTCTGCTCACCAAAGATTTCCAAGGAATTTGTGATCTCCCATTCTGCAAGGCTGGATCTTTGTGTCTTGGTGGCCTTTCGAAGGGTCTGGAGTTGTCTGTTTTTCAGCTCTGCAAATTATGCAGCTTGGCTGTTCAGCCCTGTTCAAATCAACAAGACCTTGTGTAGTTTATAGCACCTGTGATACAGTCCTGGAGGTCTGGTTGCACCAAGCTGTTAGTTATTTTGGAAACTATGTCCGAAGCTGCCCTCTGGGTGCCCCTCCTGCCTTCCCTTGGCTCTGCCTGTGTACTTAGAGTTTGGGGAATGAACAGCCAGCAACTCCTGACACGTCCAGTTTGTAATACCCAGGGGGGACTTCCTAAGCGATCACCTGTGCCTTCATGGTCTTTCTCTCTCTGCTCCCCTCCCAAAGAGAACTGCTTCATGAACAACCAAAGAGACGAACCCGCCGACTTACAGGAGCGAGTTCAGGAAGCCTGCAAGCCAGAAGTGGATTACGGTAACTGCAGCTGGATTGCTGGGTTGCGTGCAGGAGGGAAGGGGTGGTGTTTTTGTCCAGCAAGCCCCCTCCTTGGAAAGGTCAATGGTGGTCAACACCTCAGCTTATCTCCAGAGTTTGCCTTGTGGGCAGCGGCCTCGTGGCATGGTTAACTCCATCTGCACGAGAGGGCTAGAGTTGCCCAACTTTTTATCTATGGCAATCGAGAGTGGGTAGTCTCATGCTGGGGCCTGAAGCTACAAATTATCTGCAGAAAGCAGAAATCAGTTCCCCTGCAGAAAATGGTGGACTCTATGGGATGATACCCAGTGAACGTCCTTCCCCTCCCCCAGACCCATCCTCCCCAGGCTCCACTCCAAAACCTTCACAAATTTCCCAGCCCAGAGTTGGTAGCCCTTTGCAGGTTCCTTGTCTTCACCAGGATGCCCCAGGCTAGCTGCAGCATCCTGTACTAGCTGCAGCCTCCAAACACTCTTCAAGGGTAGCCCCAAGGAGAGCGCATTGCGGTAGTCCAGTCTAGTTGAGGAAAGCAGGTTGGCCAACTGACTACATCTCACCTTCCGCCCCTGCCAACAGGGTGCAAATTCATAATATGGGGCCATACAGGTCTCTACTCTGTCTATTTACTTGCTCAACAGCAAGAGGGGAGGCATATTTGTTCATTCCGGCAACCACAGAGGTGGCGATAAGCACATCTTTCTAGGAACTAATCGGTGCAGAGGGAAATAGGCATGGAACAGCGGTCACTGGGGGTGCGGAGGGGGAGTTATTTGTGAATCCCCTGCCTTGTGCGGGGGGTTGGACTAGATGACCCTGGAGGTCCCTTCCAACTCTATGTTTCTGTGATTCTGTCCTGGTTAGTAGATGGATGGGAGACCACCAAGGAAGTCCAGGTTGTTCCAAAACTGCCTTTGGCCATCTCTTGGCTTTAAAATCCCTTCCGGAGTCAGCATAAGTCAGATCTCAGAAGCTCTCAGAAGTGACGCAGGGTCCGCTCCGGTCAATCCTTGGATGGGAGACCGCCAAGGAAGTCCCGGGTCGCCACGCAGAGGCAGGCAATGGCCAACCGGCCCTGTTTGTCCCTTGCCTTGAAAACCCCACGAAGGGTCACTGAAAATTGGCTGTGGCTCAGTGCCACTTTCCAGCCCCACGTCCCTGAGCCACGTTGGAAGGTTCCGGTACGGCACACCGCCCTGCGCCACCTCCTGCAGTTCTTCCCTTGAGCTGGAGGGGACTTTTAAAAATTTCTCTAGTTCTACAGTGGTGGGGAGGGACCATGAGCTGGGTGGCTTCCTGGAGCAAGTGTGTGTGGGGGAGAGATCTCTGTGTCGAGAGCGGGTCAGTGTGGGCCCGTAGCCACAGCGGGGCATCTCGGGGCTAGGCCCCCCACCATACTGGCAAGGCCCCCCCAAGACTTCCTATTCTGCTCAGGGCCCCTGAGTGGCAATAGGAGTGGCGAAGGAGCCAGATATTCCTGCTCAGCTGTCCGGCACAAGGGTCCAGATTAAATGACCTTGGTTTCGATTAGCCAGTGCCCCCTAAGAAATTTAAATGCCCCCCCCCAACTAAAAAATAAACAAACCCTGGCTACGGGCCTGGGTCAGTGTCCGAACTAATTCCTGTTCCCGGTCTTTGTTTGAAGTCTACAAGGCCAAGCTTACTCGAATCGAAGAAGAAAACGGTTACGACAACTATATGATGGAAGTTCTGGAAGTGATTAAAGAAGGTAAGAATTTCCTTCCTGGAAGGGGGGACCGGGCGACCTCAAATTTAAAAATCGGAGGCATTGTTCTTAAGACTTGCTGTTTTTATTATTTATTAATTAATTGATTTATTATTAATAATTATTTTGGTATCATTATTATTTACAAATTTATTGTTTATTTGTTTAATCTACTATAATTTATAATTTATTAATTATTTTATTAATCATTATTTACAAGTCTGTTATTATTTATTTAATTTATTATAATTATTTATTATGTATTAATTGTTGTATTATTCATCTATTATCTATTATTTATTATCTATTATTTATTATTATTATTTATTATTATTTGTTAGGGGAGGTTACAACATTTAATATAAAACAATAAAATCGAGATTAAAACTATAGACTTAACCCTTAAACAATGATGATCAGACTGCATCACAACTATTACAATGGTGCCCTGGTGTTAGAAAATCAGAGGCATGATGAAGAAGAAGAGAAGAGAAGAGATTAGATTTATACCCCGCCCTTCACTCGGAGTCTCAGAGTGGCTTACAAACTCCTTTCCCTTCCCCTCCCCTGTGAGGCAGGTGGGGCTGAGAGAGCTCTGACAGAAACAGCTCTTTTTCAAGGACAGCTCTGACAGAACTATGGTTTGCCCAAGGTCATCCAGCAGCTGCAAGTGGAGGAGTGGGGGAATCAAACCCGGTTCTCCTAGATTAGAGTCCACACACTTAACCACCACATCAAACTGCCTAGACCCCGTAAGGGATTGCAGATCATATGTATCCTACCTTGGGCAAACCAAGGCGGTTATCAATCTGTGTCCTCGAAGAATAAAGACCATGGTACTGATGGTAACAAAGAGGTAACAGGATGGTAACAGGTTTCATTCTCCATCTCATGGATAAAAATGGTCCCCCCGGTAATTCTTTCAGTTTTGCATTAGTCAATTGATCTGCCAATTAAGGTGAGTCAGGCTCACGGCCGTAATGAAAGTATTTCTGAATGTTTTCATCTGACCCTACCAGGGACTGATGTCAATCCGCAAGCCAGACCCCGCAAGTTTATCAGCCACATGAAATGCAGGGAGTCTCTGCAGCTCCAGGTGAACACGGACTACCTGGTCTCAGGCCACCGCAAAGACCTGTGGCCCACCAAAAACGAGTACGTATTTTACTCCTTTCTTGGATTTATATGAGGAGCTGTGGCGGCTCAGGCGGTTAAGACGTTGAACTGCAGTCTGTGGAAGGTCGGTAATTCAGCAGTTCGAGACTCGGGTGCCGCATGGCGGAGTGAGCTCCCGTCTCTAGTTCCAGCTCCTGCCAACCTAGCAGTTCGAAAGCAAGAAATTGCAAGTAGATAAATAGGTACCACTTTGGTGGGAAGGGAACAGCGTTCCGTGCACCTTGGTGTTTAGTCATGCCGGCCACATGATCACGGAAATGTCTTTGGACAGTGCTGGCTCTTCGGCTTTGAAACGGAGATGAGCACTGCAACCCTAGAGTCGGATTCGACTGGCTTTCGAGCAAGGGAACCTTTACCTTTACCTGGATTTATATCCAGCTTCCCTCACATTGGCCCACAAAACAACTGACAACAGATCGAATTAAGTCATCCCACGAAGACTGTTGAAAACAGCCAGTTGGCCAGGAAGACGAGCACAAGCTGAAAAGCGTCCCGTCACTTTCCACCTCCAGATTTTTCAGCGGCTGTGGAGAACCCCTTTTTCTGCCATGTTCTAATGGCATATACAGAACAGAGTGAACCCCAGAGCAAAGACCACGGTTCCTAGAGCGATGTGGTTATCACCGCTTCTGTGGATGCTGGAACGGACACATTCGCCTCCCCTCTCGCTGCTGAGCAAGTCAATATACAGAGTAGAGACCTGTATGGCCCCATATTATGAATTTGCACCCTGTTGCACTCCCCTCTTGCTGTTCAGAAAGGCTGTTGCCCTGTGCATCTTAGCAGACCAAAGCTCCATTTCGCTAGCTGGGGCAGGACACAGAAGCCCCAAAATTATGCCATTGCGGGTCCAAATTGCATTACATTTTTAATGAATTGGATTAGGAATTTCTTGACCCAACGCTCACTCCACTCAGTCAGATGGCAGGTGCTTCAGGGGACAAATTTGGATTGGGACTGTGGTTCAGGGGCAAGGGGCATCAGCCCCCTCCTCCTCCGTGGATCAGAAAAACAACCCCCGTGGGGATGCCCTTCAAGCCCACTGAGCGGACCGAGAGTCGAGTCAGGGAAACGGGGACCCGAGTCATTAAAGAGAGGTAACCTCTAGTTCAGCCCTTAGAGGGCAGAACATCTAGAACAGGGATGTCGAACTCATAAATGAGACCTTGTCGGGCCGGACCGGACGTGTCATAAAATGTAACGCCAGGTAGCGGAGGTAGAAACTTTATAAAGGACACAAACACAAAGCATTGTTGTTGGTTTTTTTGCAATGTTTTGTCTATTTAACAGTGTCTGATCACTGACACCCCTTGCTCTGAATTAATTGCATCGAAATGTCTGTGCCGTTGCCATCTTGAGTATGCTGTTCAGGGGTGTACCTGTAAGCTACAAGACACAGGGAGGGGTAAACAAACCTGACCCAAAAGCTGGAATCAAGAACCACAAGGGTGAGAAGAAAGTCTAGAGAAGGGCCAATATTAAAAACCTAATTAAAACTTATAATACACAAAAATACATGAATTTATTAGAAAGACAGTTAAAAACATACGTAAGGGCCCAATGAAAGCCTCGTAAAAAAAGTAAAGCTTAAACACAAGGGCCCAATGCACATGACCTGACGCGTTTCCGGCCTATTGGGGCCTTCTTCAGAGGTCAAACAATATCGAGATACACATAACTTAAAATACATATTGCAATAAGGTAACCAAAAAGTGAATATTAGATCAGGAAGAGGAAGGTTAAGCAGTAAGATCTTTTTTCTTTTTTTAAAGAAAATTTATTAACAGGATATAATAGCATGTTCCATATTCGACAACCAATTCTTAACATATCCTTTTCTAAAAGTTTTTATCCCCCCCTCCCCTGGCTTCCAACGATGCTCTGCCCCCATTAACATTTCTATCAATATTCTCTTACATTCAATTCGTTTTCAATATTCAAATCACAAAATTTCAGTATTTTCCTTTTCTATTTATCACTATTAGGTAACTTTTCTATTACAGTCCCTTTTCTTACAGCACTTCTATTATTAATAACTATCAAAACAGAGCAGTCTATTTTTCACATCCCAGTTAGATTCTAAGTAGTCTTTAAAGTCTTTCCAATCTGCTAAGAATTCTTCGTCTTCTCTTCCATGAAGTTTTCTTGTCAGCTTGTCCATTTCAATCATCAAAATCATTTTTTAATCCATTCCCATCTGTCAGGTACCCGCTCCTGCTTCCAAAACTGAGCATAAGTCATTCTTGCGGTTGAAATTAAGTACCACAACAACGTTCTTTTTGCCATTTTAACTTCTCCTAATTTAAGTCCTAAGAGTAACATTTCTGGCTCCTTTTTCAAAGTACATTTCAAGATTTTCTGAATTTCATTATGAATCTCAGTCCAGAAAGTACTTGCTTTGGTTAAGCAGCAAGACCTAAAGACACAAGACAAAGATGTTTGTGAGGCCTCAAAAGAAGAAAAGTCCTGTGTCTGGTGCCAAATGCACAGCTGCTGAATTAGAACATCTTCCAATTTAGGTCCATATAGCACCTGTGTGGCTATCAGAGTCAGAGCTAGAGTGTCCTCCAGCTAATAGGTGCAAACCTATGATGACGCAGCAGCAGCAGAACTGGAAGAAGAAGCAGAAGACAGCCAGGTCCATTGCGGGCCTGGTAGAAGCCCTCCGGGGGGCTCATCGAGCCCCCGGGGCTGCATGTTTGACACTCCTGATCTAGAGGGATTGGGCATCGTGCGTCATGAAATTGCACGCACCACACAGCGGATCCCACCCTCTCTTACACTTGATCCCATGTCTCCAGAGAAATGCAGACCATTTTCAGGCACACGGTTGAGTTTCCTAGCGAGTTTATATGACAGCATGCCTGGCTCATCTCTTCCAGGGATAGGTTTCTTTATCAGTTCTTCGGTCTCTTATCCCTATATCGTCACAGCAGACACAGTGTCTTGGGCACACTAGGGAGCTCGGCTTAGCTGTGGGTCTCGCAGTCTAGCTAGAATTACCGACCTTAGGGTTAGGGTGAGGGCTAGGGTTAAGGTCCGGGTTATAGTCTGGGGTTCTCCCGGAACGAGGAAGGCCTTGGGTTGCAACTGCAATGTGCCGAGAGTGGTGTCTTCCCCCTTGTAAGCGCCATGCGGTATCTGCACATTCCTTCCCTGGGCCCCAATGAGCCACATGAACAGCATTGTGTCCCTTTAAGCTGCGTATATGAGCGGCCGCTCATGAACACAGGAAGCCCTGCTCAGCAGCAGTCCGCAGCCGAGCAGGGTCTCGCACTGCCCGTTGCCCATTTTAAGATTAAAAAGGTAAAGGTAAAGATTTCCCCTTGCTCGAAAGCTAGTCGAACCCGACTCATCTCCGTTTCCAAGATGAAGAGCCAGCGCTATCCGAAGACATTTTTTCTAACTGTCCCTAAGGACAGAATTTTATTAATTTTTTTTTAAAGAAAGTTTATTAACAGGATATAGTAGCATGTTCCATATTCGACTAACAATTCTTAACATATCCTTTTCTAAGATTTTTATCCCCCCCTCCCCTGGCTTCCAACGATGCTCCGCCCCCATTAACATTTCAATCAATATTCTCTTACATTCAATTCATTTTCAATATTCAAGTCATAAATTTCAATATTTTCCTTTTCTGTTTTGACTGTTAGGTAACTTTTCTGTTACAGTCCCTTTTGTTACAGCACTTCTATTATTAATAACTATCAAAACAGAGCAGTCTATTTTTCACATCCCAATTAAGCTCTAAGTAGTCTTTGAAGTCCTTCCAGTCTGCTAAAAATTCTTCGTCTTCTCTTCCATGAAGTTTTCTTGTCAGCTTATCCATTTCAATCATAAAAATCATTTTTTTAATCCATTCCCATCTGTCAGGTACCTGCTCCTGCTTCCAAAACTGAGCATAAGTCATTCTTGTGGTTGAAATTAGGTACCATAGCAAAGTTCTTTTTGCCATTTTAAAGTTTTTTATTAATTTTTTAACACAATAAAACATACATGTAACACAAATGGGGGTAGTAGATTCTCATGATAAATACCTTAACTATGCCTAAATAATAATCAACGTTTGCTAATTTTATAGTAAGTGAGTATAATTCATTTCATATCTCTCTTATTGGGTTGTATAAAAGTACTTTGTCTTGTAAGTCATCTTTCAGTTATTATCCGAAGACGTCTCCATGGTCATGTGGCCGGCATGACTAGACGCTGAGGCACACGGAACGCTGTTACCTTCCCACCGAAGTGACACCTATTTATCTACTTGCAATTTCTTGCTTTCGAACTGCTAGGTTGGCAGGAGCTGGGGCCAGAGATGGGAGCTCACTCCGTCTTGCGGCACTTGGGTCTCGAACTGCCGAACTACAGACCTTCTGGTCTGCAGCTCAGCATCTTAACCTCTGAGCCACCTCATAAGAACATAAAAACATAAGAGAAGCCAATTTTGAATCAGGCCAATGGCCCATCTAGTCCAACACTCTGTCATACAGCGGCCAAAATATACCAGGTGCCATCAGGAGGTCTAGCAGTGGGGCCAGGACACTAGAAGCCCTCCCACTGCTGCCCCCTCCAGCACCAAGAATAGAGTCCATCACCTGCCTCGGACTGAGAATTCCCATCTATACCCTGTGGCTAAGAGCCACTGATGGACTTCTGCTCCATATGTTTATCTAATTCCCTCTTGAAACTCTCCATGCTTGCAGCTGCCACCACCTCCTGTGGCAGTGAATTCCATATGTTAATCACTCTTTGGGTGAAGAAGGACTTCCTTTTATCTGTTCTAACCCGACTGCTCAGCAATTTCATGGAGTGCCCATGAGTTCTTGTCTTGAGAGAAAGGGAGAAAAGTACTTCTTTCTCAGCCTGCTCAATCCCATGCATAATCCTATAAACCTCGATCGTGTCACCCCTCAGCCGTCGTTTCTCCAAGCTAAAGAGCCCCAAGCATTTTAACCTTTCTTCATAGGGAAGGTGTTCCAACCCTTTCTTGCGGCACTCGGGTCTCGAACTGCTGAACTACAGACCTTCTGGTCTGCAGCTTAGCATCTTAACCTCTGAGCCACCTCGATTTTAAGATTACGGGAGTTCTATCCTGCTCAGGATGTGAACCGCTCTGCTCAGTGGGTGGGTGCGGGAATAGAGGGAACATCGATGACCAGCGGAGCGAAGGCGTGAAAGGCTCAGTTCTCCTCTTCCCCTTTCCAGTGTCAACTACCTCATCAGCAAGGACACGTGGATCGAGAAGTGGCCAAGTGATGACGAATGTCAGGAGGACGAATACCAGAACCTGTGCAACGATTTCCTCGAGTTCTCCAACAGACTCACCATTTTCGGCTGTGACAACTAACAACGGAAACGTCGTCCGCGGCAACTGCACGGAGGCGGAACGGAGCCGACGTCGCAGAGAAGACCCCTTCCAGCCCGGCTTTCCCGCTGTGCCCCCAAAATTGTTTTTATATGTACATTTATATAGAGAAAAATAAAGAAGAGATTTCTGACTGTGATGACATGTGAATTGTTCACCCCCAATCCTCCTGTTTTAAGGTGGCTTCGGGATTCAAACAGAAAGAAGGTGCCAGCCATGCCGGTCGGGGTTCCCATTCGCGGCGGGGTACCTGTTGCCGACCGTAGCCCTCATGGCCGATAGTCAGCTGATTTGTGGGTGGAAACTGGGTCCAAAGGAGGGGGCCACGATCATCCTCAACAGACAAATTAAAAAGAAAAAAATTAGGTCTCAGCTACATACAGGAAGTTCTGGCCACAGGGTCCCTGATGATTCATACAGCTACCTGACAGCTTCTTCTTCTTTGAAGTGGGGCAATTGACTGTGTAGAGTTATCTCCCCTGTCCCCAGAAAGTAATTGGGGTTGGTGATACTACTGGAGGAAGCAGGAGACTGTGAGAACTGTCCTCGGTCGAATCTGCATTTGTCTTTCCCACCGGTGTCCCAGCCGACTCCGTCTTCCAAAAAACTGTCTACATTTGCTTTCGTTTTCGCATTTCAACTGTGCTAGTATAATTCTTCCCATCCGCATATGTTTATCGCCCTCTCGTGGCAGTTCCACTGTCATTGCGCCTCCGCACCACTTTAAATGAATCTTCTCCAAACAACTTTCAAACAAGCATAGAGAAAGATGGAGTCCCAGCAGTACGAAACTGATTTTAGAATGCAAATGCAGATTCGACCCTCGTCACTTCTTGCAATCCTCAGAAATGTTATGGTCATCTTACTATAATTCGATAATTTCTATAATTAGATTATTCACAATGTGATTACAAAACAACAGCATCTTTTCATTCATATACACATGCAGACACCTTTCACTCCTACATACTCACAGAATAAGGAGTGCAAGGAAAAGGGACGGGCTTGTGTGTAAAACAGCAACACCGAAGAACTGAATGAGGTCAGGAGCAGGTGGATCGACCTTGCAAGTCACTGCGGGAACTGCCCGGTTTTTAGCTTCACAAGAGCTGCACAGCTGAGATATCTTAATAGCTGGACTGGATAGAGGGAGGGGTAGTGTCTAAACAGCTCCTTCCGAGGATAAAAGCTAAAAAGGTGGGGAGCAGGGAGGAAGCACACGTCTTTTGGGCAGGATTTTCCCCCTATCTTTTGGCGTCTGAGTAAGTTTCAGCTGATTTTAACGACTATCTGTATTTTGGCAACCATTGAAGGATGTTGGATATTTCCCTTTGTTTATCTAATTATTGTTCATCAAGGTTGCCTCGCCTTTTCTTTGATAATAAAAGCACTTTTGCCTGATTTGCCGAACTGGAGTGTAGAGCCTGAAGCCGAGTGTTCTGGCATAGAATCTGAAGCGTGCATCATACAAGGAGATTACACTGAAGAGTCGGGGCCATTTCAGCTTATAAAAGAGACGACTAAGTGGGGACACGATGGAGGTTTAGAAAATGATGCAGTGGACAGACGGAAATTTTCCTGAAGCTGATGGGCAGTAGGTTCAGGACGGGAAAGAGAAGATATTTCTTTACACAGAGAATTGTTAAAACATGGGATTCACTGCCAGCGGATGTAGTGATGGCCGCAGCAATAAATGGCTTTGAAAGGAGATTAGATAAGATTCATGGCAAAGTGGTCTCTCAGTGGCGACTAGCTGTGGTGACTGAGGGGAACCTCCACATTCAGGGGCACTAAATCTCTGAATCCCAGAGCTAGGAAGCAACATTAGGGGAAGGTCGTAGCCTCTCTGCCCTGTTGTTGGCCCTCCAGAGGAACTGGTTGGCCACCGTGCCAGACAGGATGCTGAACTAGATGGGCTATGGGTCTGACCTAGCAGGACTATTATGATCTAACCAATATGTCTTGACTATGTATAGCTTTTCCCTTCCCCAAGATCCAAATGTACATGGTCACTATTACCCAGGGACAAAGTACATGACGACATGGCCACATGAGCCCTTTTCAAAGAGAGTGCGGAACACATGGGAAGGGTCAGACCTGAATGCAAGAAAAAAATTCCCCCAAATAAACACCTTTTTGCAGAAGGGGTTCCGTAAAGTCAGAGCATCGACTGGAGATGCAACTTTCCAGGAACCCGCAGCAACTCTGAGGTTGCAGAAAAAGTCCAAGTGTCACTAATGCTTGTTAGTTCATAGTCCCCTTCCTGTATTAGGACTTCAGGTTCCTCCTTGTTGTAAAGTCAGTCTATGCTGAGTGATGGCTCAGATTTCTCAGATATACAGTTACCTGCTAGTCCTGAGACAGTAACTGAACAGCTGGCTTCAGCAAGCTCTGAGCCAGAAGAAAAACAAGAGATCAGATTACCGGATGATCAGGAGTAACAGCCTACAGCTGACACCGAGCCAACACCTTGTAGATCTGAAGCAGTAAACAAGTCTTCAGCAGCCACTCCCAGCCCACCTAGCTCACCCACACCCTCGCAGCACCAACACTGTCAGAGATGCTTGGAGTTGTAAGAAAGGAGAAGAGGTGTGAGACTCATGGCTCACCACCAGCTGTCAACTGAAAAGACGAAAGGATGACTGGCAAGGAATTGCCTGGGAGTTTAGCTGATTAAGACTTGGCTATAAATTCAGCTGGGAGAAGCAGCCGTTTTGTGGATGCAACAAGTACACTTTGCTCCTGACCCACCGACTTTGCTACTGGATCTCTGTAACCTTGAACCTCAGACTGAACCTGATGACTGGCTTTTCTGGAACCCCTGACCCCGGACTGGACTTGCTGTCTGGAACTCAGTACTCTCCTGCTTGTTTCCCATACTCTGCACATTAGTGTAGAGACACTGGTTTATGTGCCCCAAGTGTTCCATTTTGGTTCTTATCTTCCAATTAATGGGTCCCTGCTGACATTCCCCTCCCCACACATTTTTAGTGTTCTGTTCTCCAGTAATTGGCATCACACTAGGCTCTTAATGTAGGTCTCCCTCCTTATCAAGTTTGCAAATCTCTTGCCAGACACATGTTTTCCTACCTTCATGAGGCGCAAACCCTCTCTAGATAGAAGTGCTTCTTCTTGAAAGTGTAAGCCGTGGTCCAAAAACCCCCAAACCTTTCCTGATGACATCATCTACATAGCCCGTTGTTTATTTCCAGTATGCCTAATGTAATAACATAAGTATGCTAACAGTCAGTTTGGTGACGTGGTTAAGTGCGCGGACTCTAATCTGGGAGAACCGGGTTTGATTCCCCCACTCCTCCACTTGCACCTGCTGGATGACCTTGGGCAAGCCATAGTTCTGTCAGAGCTGTTCTCTCAAGGGCAGTCCTCGAAAGAGCTCTCTCAGCCCCATCTACCTCACAGGGTATCTGTGGTGGGGAGGGGAAGGGGAAGGAGTTTGTAAGCCGCTCTGAGAGTCTGAGTGAAGGGCGGGATATAAATCCAATCTCCTCCTTCTCCTTCTTCAGAACATTTGAAGAGCCTTGCTGGATCACACCAAAGGCCCATCTAGTCCAGCATCCTGTCTCACGAGGTGGGCAACTAGTGCTTTTCCTCCCATTTTGCATTTCCTGTTGTCTCTTCCCACCGTCCAGCAACATACCTGTGGTGTCCCACACTGAGAAATAGCCATGTTATCTTCTGAACCCCCCCCCCCACTTCCTTCGGGCCTCAAATCTGATCAGGAGCAAGTAGCATTGCCAAACTCCAGGCAGGGCCTGGCATTCTCCATTCTTCTTCTTCTTCTTCTTCTTCCTTCCTCCTCCTCCTCCTCCTCCTCCTCACAGGGTGTCTGTTGTGGGGAGGGGAAGGGAAAGGAGTTTGTCAGCCACTCTGAGACGCCTTTGGGCAGTGAAGGGTGGGGTATAAATCCAATCTCTTCTTCTTCTTCTTCTAGGAGCAAATCTCATTGTTCTGCCTCTCAAGTACACGTTTCTTCCTGCAAGAAGCTCTGCCGGGGGAGGGGGAAACTACATTGGAATTAACATTGGAGAAAGGAGGGTTCCTTGGTCCTCTACGTCTGCCAGAGGGGGACTCCCATTTCTTCCTGGAGTTCTTCACCCAGAAGTGCCATCACTGCATTTCCAACATTGGGGGCAAATGTTCTAGTTTTGGGGCAACGCTCTATGGGTTTTTCAGCCTCAAGACCATAGAGTTCTGCCCAAAACTTAGAGCATTGCTCCTGACATTGGAAATGCAATGACATCACTCCCAGGTGATGTCATCACACTGGTGCCATCGGCACCGGACGGGGGCTTCTCAGGGTTGGGGTGTCCCCCCGCCCACCAGCTGGGCCACAGTGGATTGGGGGCCCCAAAATCGGAGGACCCCCTGGCCCCAGTGGGGAAACGGCAACAGAAGAAGAAGAAGAAGAGGAGGAGGAGGAGGAGGAGGAGGAGGAGGAGGAGGAGGAGATTGGATTTATACCCTGGCCGTCACTGCCCGAAGGTGTCTCAGGCCGGCTTACAAACTCCTTTCCCTTCCCCTCCCCACAACAGACACCCCCTGTGAGGCAGGTGGGGCTGAGAGAGCTCTGACAGAAACTGCTCTTTTTTCAAGAACAGCTCTGACAGAACTATGGCTTGCCCAAGGTCATCCAGCAGGTGCGAGTGGAGGAGTGGGGAATCAAACCCGGTTCTCCCAGATTAGAGTCCGCGCACTCAACCCCTGCACCAAACTACACCAGGAAGTTGTCAGGCAGACAGGTCAGGAACATGTGTGACTGTGGATGTTTTGCAGATTTTTCTGGGATCGGAACTTCAGAAGGGACACCTCTGGGGAGAAGGGAAAGCAAAAGGGGGCAAGACCCCTGGCTTCTTCCACCAGGTGTGTAGGGAGGTTAAGACGGGGAGGTAAAGCACTCGGTGCTGCCACCTATCCACAGGATCTCCGCGTGAGAACAGTCTCTGACGGTTCTTCGCTCAACCTAGATGAGAAAATGCAGTTTGTAAACAATCAGGAGGGATGGTGAATTAACCAGCGCAAACGGAGGCTGCCTGGAGTTCCCGGCAAACACGTGCGAGGGGGCAGGGGAGCTGGGGCACTGCAGAGAAGTGACGAAATGTTACGGGAAGGGCCATTGCTTCACAACAGAGGTGCAGGCCAAAAGGGACTTCAGTAACCCGAGAGGGAAATGACCAGTTTTCCACAGGTCAGCCACAAGCAGGGGATTTCTCTGCCATTCAGGGAAACCAGCCAAGGGGGGGGGAGGGAGGGAGGGAGGGAGGGAGGGAGGGAGAGAGAGAGAGAGAGAGAGAGAGAGAGAGAGAGAGAGATTGGATTTGTACCCCGCCCTTCACTACCCAAAGGAGTCTCAGAGCGGCTTACAGACTCCTTTCCCTTCCCCTCCCCACAACAGACTCCCTGTGAGGTAGGTGGGGCTGAGAGAGCTCTGACAGAAACGGCTCTTTTTCAAGAACAGCTCTGACAGAACTATGGCTTGCCCAATCCAACCTCCTCCTCCTCCTCCTCCTCCTCCTCCTCCTCTTCCTCTTCCGTTTTCCTTTTTCTGTTACAAAAACCTGCCTAAGGTTTAGCCTTTATCTGTGAACTCACTCTCCCTAGCCTCTGGTACCAATCCTTCAATCTATAAGTATACAAAAGATAACTTGTCTTGTTTTTCCTTGTGTTATTTCTCACTAAACGAAACCGAAATCCTCTGGGTAGAAATCAAGCCCTCGGTGCTTGAATGGGCACTGCATCCGAACGTTATGTTGAAACACCTGCCCTCACTGAGAGAGAAAGCTGAACAGCAGGTGGATGTGAATTGATGGGAACTGCCAAATTTTCGATGGATATGCAAATATTTGTACTGACCGGGATAGCCCAGCCTAGCCTGATCTCATCAGAGCTTGGAAGCTAAGCAGAGTCGGTCCTGGTGATTATTTGGATGGGAGACCACCAAGGAAATCCAGGGTTTGGTATGCAGAGGCAGGCAAGGGCAAAACCTACCTCCGGACATCCCCTGCCTCGAAATCCCTATGAGGTTGCTGCAAGACAACGGTGACCTGACAGCAAAAAGCAAAAAGCAAATATTTCCTGAATGTTCAGATTGGTATCTGTGAATACGTTTCAGTTCTTCATGTGCTGCAGTTCATACATGACAGCAGGGCTTTTTTCTTGTAGAAAAAGCCCAGCAGGAACTCATTAGCATAACAGGCCACACCCGACAGCAGGAACTCATTCGCATATTAGGCCACACCCCCTGACAGCACAGCTCAGTAGCCTATTCGGCCACACCCCCATGTTACCAGAAGTGGGGTCATCCAGCCACACCCACCTTTTGCTTCTAATTCTGTTGACCTTGTTTGTTGTCAAAACCCAGGGCTTCTTTTTGGAGCAGGAACTCCTTTGCGTGTTAGGCCACACACCCCCTAATGTAGCCAATCCTCATGAGTTTCTGCTGCTGGGTGTGGCCTATTATGCTAATGAGTTCCTGCTGGGCGTGGCCACCTCAGGAGCCAGCCAGAATGCCGTTCCTGAGCGTTCCTGCCCCAAAGTAGCCCTGCATGACAGTATTTGACAGCTGACGTGTTCTGCAAAGAACTATCCCAGGGGGGCTCCTTGGTGCGGGGGAAGCACCTCCTCCTTTTAATCGTATCCGTTACCCTGACTGTTCCCTGGAAGGCCAGATGCTGACACAGAAGTTTACAAGCCACCCTGAGCCTGCCTCGGTGGGAAGGGCGGGGTATAAATTCAACTAATAAATAAATAAATAACGAACTCCCGAGCCTCTTTTTCTACGAAATGACCCCTGGGTGTAGGAAAACAAGCCACCCAGGATGCACTCCATGGTCTAGGCCCGATTTGGCATAGGGGAGAAAATGGAGGCAGCTGCAATCCTCGTTTGGGGTGCTGGTAATCCAAGGTTGTCCCAGTCTGGTCGGTTTTCCCTTCTCCTTGGGACTGTCCTGGCCAGCGGCGTATCTCTTGCCTCAACATAAGAACATAAGAACATCAGAGAAGCCAATGTTGAATCAGGCCAATGGCCCATCTAGTCCAACACTCTGTGTCACCCAGTGGCCAAAATATACCAGGTGCCATCAGGAGGTCCAGCAGTGGGGCCAGGACACCAGAAGCCCTCCCACTGCTGCCCCCTCCAGCACCAAGAATAGAGTGCAGCACCTGCCTCAGGGACTGAGAGTTCCCATCTATACCCTGTGGCTAATAGCTACTGATGGACTTCTGCTCCAGATGTTTATCTAATTCCCTCTTGAAGCCGTCCATGCTTGTAGCTGCCACCACCTCCTGTGGCCGTGAATTCCACGTGTTAATCCCTCTTTGGGTGAAGAAGGACTTCCTTTTATCTGTTCTAACCCGACTGCTCAGCAATTTCATGGAGTGCCCACGAGTTCTTGTATTGTGAGAAAGGGAGAAAAGTACTTCTTTTTCAACCTGCTCAATCGAAAACTCATTGAATAATCTGCAGGATGAGTTGACTGCAGCCTATTCCTGATAGTCTGTCTCAAGTCTTGAGGACTGGATCGACTTGCTGTTGACAACATACTTGATATTGTTTAATATGGTTTATCTTAAGAAGTGGATGTACTTGCTTTAGCCAGTCTGTTGTAGCGGTGAAGTGCGCCGACTCTAATCTGGGAGAACCGGGTTTGATTCCCCCACTCCTCCACTCGCACCTGCTGGATGACCTTGGGCAAGCCATAGTTCTGACAAGAGCTGTTCTTGAAAAAAGGGCAGTTCTTGAAAGAGCTCTCTCATCCATGCCTACCTCACAGGGTGTCTGTTGTGGGGAGGGGAAGGGAAAAGGAGTTTATAAGCCACTCTGAGACTTTGGGAAGTGAAGGGTGGGGTATAAATCCAATCTCCTCCTCCTCCTCCTCTTCTTCTTCTTCCTCTTCCTGTTTTTCTTCCTCTTCTTCTTCTTCCTCTTCCTCCTCTTCTTCTTTCTCTTCCTCCTCCTCCTCCTCTTCTTCTTCCTCTTCCTCCTCCTCCTCCTCCTCCTCTTCTTCCTCTTCCTCTTCTTCTGCCTCTTCCTCCTCCTTCTCCTCTTCTTCTTATTCCTCTTGCTCTTGCTCTTCTTCTTTTTCTTCCTCCACCTCTTCTTCTTCTTCATGGACATTTGAAGATCATGTCTTTCAGTCCATTGAAATTGTGAACTGAGAATCTGTGAAGTCTTTCTTTTGGGAGTGTCAAACAGTAAACGTTAGCTATTGCTTTAAATCTCCAGCCTATTTATTGCAGTTCATGTATTTCACATATTCAATACTGGTGTACTTTTGAGACATATTTGGAGCCTTATGTGATGTTAAGTCATATATGATTGAAAACCCTATGAGCTTGCCATAAGGCGGCTGCGACTTGACACCGCTTTCCCCCGGAACCAAAATGGTCTCCTAGCACAGTTGTCAGTAGCTGATCGCACACACAGGAATCGGCACAGCTGCAAGGTTAGTCCTTCTGACTGGTGAAGGAATCCCAGAAGTCCATTGGACTAGCTTCCTAATTCTGGTTTATTTGTCTTTGGGGGTTATTTTTTGGCCTGCTTAGCATAAAAGACAAACAGCAACAATTTCGACAGCTGGGCAAGTTTGCTCAGAAATCCCCAGGTTGCTCAAACTCCTCCCCGTGCCCTGATTAAACACGGAGCGGTTACCCAAGGGCCGGACTCTGGTGGAGGGGGCTCCCGGGATAAATACCCAGCTCTGCTAGCCGCTCTCCCTAACCCTCCGGATCACCATGGGGGGACCTGCTGCGCTCTACCTGGTGGCCGCCTTGCTGGCCTGCTTCCCCACCGCCTCCTACAGCCAGCTGTAAGTACCAGCCAGGTTTCAGCAGCGCTCCCTTCTCTCCTCCAAAGCGGGGGAGCCATCCTCTGCTGAGGGGAAGCGGCTCAGGTTTCTCCATCCCTCCTTGTCTGAAATTAAGCACTGAGGAGATTCATTGAAATCGGGTTTCTGTTATTTGTAGGGTAGTTTTGTAACTGGCAGTCCGAAAGCAAGAAATTGCAAGTAGATAAATAGGGACCGCTTCGGTGGGAAGGTAATAGTGTTCCGTGCGCCTTGGTGTTTAGTCATGCCGGCCACATGACCACGGAAACGTCTTCGGACAGCGCTGGCTCTTTGGCTTGGAAACGGAGATGAGCGCCGCAACCCTAGAGTCGGATTCGACTGGCTTTCGAGCAAGGGAGACCTTTATCCTTTTGTAACTTAACGACTGTTACAGATCTTCTCATAGGAACTCATTTGAGCTGGGTTGTGCATTCTTCTGGATCTCACGCTGCTCTGTTATTCACCGGTAGTCACAGAACCACGAAAAGGCAAACACCAGAACCAGATCGTACCAGGCCCGTCCCTGGGCAGGGTGGGAGGGGGGCTCTTGGTAGTTGATGATTCGACCCTTAGGCAGGTAGACAGCTGGGTGGCGAACCCGCGTACTGACCGTATGGTGACTTGCCTGCCTGGTGCGAAGGTAGCGGACATTACGCGTGTTTTAGATAGGCTGGTAGATAGTGCTGGGGAGGAGCCAGTGGCCGTGGTGCACGTCGGCACCAACGATGTGGGGGAATGCAGTTGTGAGGTCCTGGAGGAGAAATTTAGGCTGCTGGGCAGGAAACTCAAGGCCAGGACCTCCAAGGTAGCCTTCTCAGAAGTGCTACCTGTTCCATGCACAGGGCCGGAGAGACAGGCACAGATCAGGAGTCTCAATGCGTGGATGAGACGATGCTGTAGGGGGGGAAGGGTTCAAGTTTGTTAGGCACTGGGATGCTTTTGGGGACAAGAGGGAGCTGTACAAAAGGGACGGTCTCCACTTGTCCCGAGAAGGCACCAGGCTGCTGGTGCTCAAAATCAAAAAGGTGGCAGAGCAGTTTTAAAACTGGATAATGGGGGAAAGCCGACAGTAGATGAAAAGTCTCTGGTTCGGGATGGCTCATCTCAGAGAGATGACAGGGTAGCTGTTGCTTTTCTACAGGGAGGCGGATTGGAATTGTCCTCTGAGACTGCGGCTAGTGATATGGAGTACCTGACAGGGTCTTGAGGCAGCAAGAGGAAGCTTGCAAGCTTAACATGTATGGGAAATTATAGGTGTTTCTATACAAATGCAAAGGAGCTGCGGTGGTTCAAGTGGTTAAGACGCTGAACTGCAGGCTGTGGAAGGTCGGTAGTTCAGCAGTTCGAGACCCGGGAGTGCCGCATGACGGAGTGAGCGCCTGTCTCTAGTTCCAGTTCCTGCCAACCTAGCAGTTCGAAAGCAAGAAATTGCAAGTAGATAAATAGGTACCACTTTGGTGGGAAGGTAACAGCGTTCCGTGCACCTTGGTGTTTAGTCATGCCAGCCACATGACCACGGAAATGTCTTCAGACAACGCTGGCTCTTCGGCTTTGAAACGGAGATGAGCACCGCAACCCTAGAGTCAGATTCAACTGGCTTTCGAGCAAGGGAAACCTTTACCTTTATACAAAGTTACTTTTTTCCCACCATAGAGAACAATGGAGGGAATAGGGGCAACCTGTTTGGGGGCCCATAGAATTGGACCCCCTGGTCCAATGTTCTTGAAACTTGGTGGGTATCTTGGGGAGAGACTCCAACAGCTGTCCTGTGAGTTTGGAGCCTCTCCCTCGAACCCCCACCCCTCCAGCCCCCAGAATATACCCTATGTTTGCACCATTGACGCCAATGGCCCATAGGATATAATGGGGCCGAATTGCTGCAGAATTTCTTTCATTCCCTCCTTTACTTCTCTCTTTTTCCTCTTTCCCTCCTTCTTCCCTTCTCTCTTTCTTTATTTCCCACCTTCTTCTCTTCTCTTTTTTCCTCCTTTCCGTGTTTCCCTCCTTCTTCCCTCTCTTTCTTTCCCTCCCCTTTCCTTCTCTTTCTTTCCCTCTTTCCTTCCTTCTTTCCTTCACTCTACTCTCTCTCTTTCCTTCCCTCTTTCCTCCTTCTGTGGCCCAATTCTCATGAGAAGGAGTTTAAACTTTAAACCCCTTCTCTCTTAGCTCCCCCATCCAGACCAGCTGGGGAAGGGAAGGGGAGGCTTTTGAAGATGCCTCCCCCCCTTTTGCTTCCCCTTCTGACATCACTTCTGGTGATGTCAGGGGGCATGGCATATGCTAATAGCCTAATAGCTCATTAGAATACCATATGCTAATGAGCTCCTGCAGCTGTTTTTCTACAAAAAGACCCCTGGTCCTAAGTAACGCCCAAGACCTGGTGAGAGATGTAAAAGTGATTGCACCATTTGGGAACAGTGACCGTAATGTTATTGAGTTAAACGTTTGTATAAATAGGGAATTGGCCAAAAAAGACTGACGCAACCACTTTTAACTTTAAAAGGGGTAACTTCACTGATATGAGGGGACATGTGAGGAGGAAACTGAAAGGAAAAGTAGAAAGGGTCAAAACCATTGGGGAAGCTTGGAGACTATTAAAAACTACAATCCTAGAAGCTCAGAAAAAATATATACCGCAGGTTAGGAAAGGCACAAATAGGTATAGAAAAAAGCCTGCATGGTTAACAAATAAAGTAATGGAAGCTGTAAAAGGTAAGAAGGATTCCTTTAAGTGGTGGAAAGCTAGTCTCAGTGAGGTTGATAAAAGGGAACACAGGCTGTGGCAAATAAGATACAAGTCTGTGATCAGGAAGGCAAAAAAGGGAATATGAGGAGCATATTGCGAAAAACATAAAGACCAACAATAAAACTTTCTTCAAATACATTAGAAGCAGGAAGCCAGCCAGGGAGGCAGTGGGGCCCTTGGATGACCAAGGGGTAAAAGGAGTAGTGAAGGATGACAGGGAAATGGTTGAGAGGCTGAATGCATTTTTTTGCCTCTGTCTTCACTGCGGAGGATGAGAAGTGCTTGCCCACTCCAGAACTGTTGATTTCGGGAGGGGTGATGAAAGACCTGAGTCAGATTGAGATGATGAGAGAGGAGGTCCTACTACTGACAGCTAACTTAAAAACTGATAAATCACCAGGCCCAGATGGCATACATCCGAGAGTTCTGAAAGAACTCAAATGTGAACTTGTGGATCTCCTTACAAAATTATGTAATCTTTCATTAAAATCTGCCTCCATTCCTGAGGACTGGAAGGTAGCTAATGTCTCCCATCTTTAAAAAGGGCTCCAGGGGAGATCTGGGAAATTACAGGGCAGTCAGTCTGACGTTGATACCGGGTAAATTAGTGGAAACTGTTATTAAGGAAAGAATTAGTAAGCACATTGATGAACAAAAACTATTGAGGCTGACTCAGCATGGGTTCTGTAAGGGAAGATCTTGTCTGTTAGTGTTCTTTGAGGGGGTGAACAAACATGTGGACAAGGGGGACCCAATAGATATTGTTTACCTTGACTTCCAGAAAGCTTTCGATAAAGTTCCTCATCAAAGGCTCCTAAGTAAGCTCAATAGTCATGGGATAAAAGGACAAGTCCTCTTGTGGATCAAAAACTGGCTAATTAATAGGAAACCGAGAGTGAGTATAAATGGGCAATTTTCTCAGTGGAGGGTGGTAAGCAGTGGGGTACCGCAGGGATCAGTACTTGGTCCAATGCTTTTTAACTTGTTCATTAATGATTTGGAGTTGGGAGTAAGCAATGAAGTGGCTAAATTTGCAGATGACACGAAGTTGTTCAGGGTGGTGAAAACCAGGGAGGATTGTGAGGCTCTCCAAAGGCATCTGTCAAGGATGGGTGAGTGGGCGTCAACGTGGCAAATGGGATTCAATGTGGCCAAGTGTAAGGTGATACACACCGGAGCCAAAAATCCTAACTATAAATACACGTTGATGGGGTTCAAACTGGCAGAGACTGACCAAGAGAGAGATCATGGAATCGTAGTAGATAACTCTATGAAAATGTCGAGACAGTGTGTGACTGCAATAAAAAAGTCTAATGGTATGCTGCGAATTATTAGGAAGGGTATTGAAAACAGATCAGCCAGTATCATAATGCCCTTTTAGAAATCAATGGTGTGACCTCATTTGGAGCACTGTGTACAGTTCTGGTCACCACACCTTAAAAAGGATATTATAACTTTGGAAAAAGTGCAGAAAAGGGCAACTAGAATGATACAAGGGTTTGAACACTTCCCCTATGAAGAAAGGTTAAAGCGCTTGGGCTCTTCAGCTTGGAGAAATAATGGCTGAGGGGTGACATGATCGAGGTTTATAAGATTATGCATGGGATAGAGCAGGTCGAGAAAGAGGTACTTTTCTCCCTTTCTCAGAATACAAGAACTCGTGGGCACTCAATGAAGTTGCTGAGTGGTCGGGTTAGAACGGATAAAAGGAAGTCCTTCTTCACCCAAAGAGTGATTAACACATGGAATTCACTGCCACAGGAGGTGGTGGTGGCTACAAGCATGGACGGCTTCAAGAGGGAATTAGATAAGCATATGGAGCAGAAGTCCATCAGTGGCTATTGTTGTTGTTGTTGTTCAGTCGCACAGTCGAGTCCGACTCTTCGCGACCCCATGGACCAGATTACGCCAGGCCCCCCTGTCTTCCGCTGTCCGCTGAAGTTTGCTCAATTTCATGTTCGTTGCATCGATGACACTGTCTAACCATCTCATCCTTTGCCGTCCCCTTCTTCTTTGACCTTCAATATTTCCCAGCATCAGGGTCTTCTCCAGTGAATGCTCCCTTCTCATTTGGTGGCCAAAGTATTTGAGCTTCAATTTCAGAATCTGGCCTTCCAGGGAACAGTCAGGGTTGATTTCTTTTAGGATTGAATGATTTGATCTCCTTGCAGTCCAAGGGACTCTCAAGAGTCTTCTCCAGCACCACAGTTCAAAAGAATCTATTCCTCGGCGCTCGGCCTTCCTTATAGTCCAACTCTCGCAGCCATACATTACTACGGGGAATACCATTGCTTTGACCATGCAGACTTTTGTTGGCAGGGTGATGTCTCTGCTATTTATCATGCTGTTTAGGTTTGCCATCGCTTTCCTCCCGAGGAGCAGGTGTCTTTTAATTTCATGGCTGCAGTCACCATCTGCAGTGATCAGGGATCCTAGGAACGTGAAGTCTGTCACTACTTCTACGACTTCCCCTTCTATTTGCCAAGGAGTGATGGGGCCAGATACCATGATCCTAGTTTTTTTGATGTTGAGCTTCAAGCCCACTTTTGCGCTCTCCTCTTTCACCCTGAGCAAGAGGCTCTTTAGGTCCTCTTCACTTTCTGCCATCAGAGTGGTATCGTCTGCATATCTGAGGTTATTGATCTTTTCCCCAGCAATCTTAACTCCAGCTTGTGATTCATCCAGGCCAGCATTTCGCATGATGTACTCTGCATATAAATTAAATAAGCAAGGTGACAATATACATTCTTGTCGTACTCCTTGGTATAGATAGGGACTCTTGGTCTGGGGCAAGGGATGCTCTATATTCTTGGTGCTTGGGGGGGGGGTCAACAGTGGGAGGGCTTCCAGTGTCCTGGCCCCACTGCTGGACCTCCTGATGGCACCTGGTATTTTTGGCACTGTGTGACACAAAGTCTTGGAGTGGATGGGCCATTGGCCTGATCCAACATCGGCTTCTCTTATGTTCTTATGTTCCTCTGGAGGGCCAACAAATTGGCATGGAGGCTGAGGCCTTCCCTGATGTTGCCTCCTGGCTCTGGGATTCAGAAGGATTAGTGCCTCTGAATGTGGAGGTCCTTTCAGCCACCACAGCTAGTAGCCACTGACTGACCTGTCCTCTATGAATCCGATGTAGTGGTGAAGTGCGCGGACTCTAATCTGGGAGAGCTGGGTTTGATTCCCCACTCCTCCACTCGTAGCTGCTGGACGACCTTGGGCAAGCCATAGTTCCGACAAGAGCTGTTCTCTCAAGAGCAGTCCTCGAAAGAGCTCTCTCAGCCCCACCTACCTCACAGGGTGTCTGTTGTGGGGAGGGGAAGGGAAAGGAGTTTGTAAGCCACTCTGAGTGAAGGGCGGGTTTAAATCCAATCTCCTCCTCCTCCTCCTCCTCCTCTTTCCGACCCCCTTTCAAAACTGTCTGTTCCTGTGGCCATCACTACATCCTCTAGTAGCGAAATCCACATTTTAATCATTCTCTGTGTAATGAAGGAGATGCAAGATTACATAGCAGGATTTAACCTACTAAGAACTATACAAAGTCGTGAAGGCATCAGTCCCTAATAATTTGTCCGAGTAACTGTGTGAATCATTTTGTACAGTCCTATCCTGTTGCCTGTGTAGATCTTAAAAGCGACCTCTCCTGGAACTATTTCTTTCTTGACTTTTCCAAAACAAGAGAGTCAGGAAATGCCTCCTACAAGCTACCTTTTCAGTACCACCAACTCGACGCACGAATGCTTTCTCCTCCACAGGTACAGCCTCATAACCCCCAACGTTCTGCGGGTGGAGAGCGAAGAGAAGATCCTCGTGGAGGCTCACGGCCTCATTGAGTCCACGGATGTGACCGTCACGGTCTTCGACTTCCCGCAGAAGAAGAAGGCCTTGTCCCTGGTCAGAGCTACCTTGAACCAAGCAAATGGCATGATGGCGACGCCAAGCATAAAGGTGAGTGTGTGGTGATGGATGAGATAGTGTCATTCATAAATAGGATTGCCGGCTTCCTGGTGGTGGCAGGAAGGTCTCCTGGGATTACAACGGCTCTCCAGGCAAGAGAGATAAGTTCACCTGGAGAAAATGGCCGCTTTGGAAGACACACTCTATGGCATTAAACCCCACTGAAGTCCCTCCCCTTCCCAAAACAAGAGCCGGTTTGGTGTCGTGGTTGAGTGCGCGGACTCTAATCTGAGAGAACCGGGTTTGATTCCCCCACTCCTCCACTTGCAGCTGCTGGGTGACCTTGGGCAAGCCATAGTTCTGACAAGAGCTGTCCTTGAAAGGGTAATCGAGATAAAGAAGCCATGACCAGATCACAGCCAGGATATCTGTGGATGATCCAATTTAGTACGTACACCCTGGGTCATAAGTAGGAGGGGTATGTGGCTCAGGGGCGGAGCATCTGCTTGGCATGCAGAAGGTCCCAGTTTCAATCCCTGGCATCTCCAGTTATAATGGATCAGGTAGTAGTGATGCGGAAGACTTCTGCCTGAGGTCCCGGAGCGCTGCTGCCAGTCTGAGTAGACAATAATGATCTTGATGGACCAAGGGCCTGATTCAGTATGGCAGTTTCATATGTAGGTATGAGCATCTTCATGCCCATACCGGCAGCCACTGTTGTCTGCTGGTTTATAGAATCATAGAATGTTAGAGTTGGAAGGGACCTTGCAGGTCATCTAGTCCAACCCCCTGCACTCTACAGGAGCGAAGCCGAAAGATACTGGTAGAGAGAGTTAGTTTGTGCATATCCTGGAATTAGAAACATAACGTTACCCAGCAGGGCTTTTTTTCTGGGGGGACGCACCGGAACAGTGTTCCGGAACCTCTTCAACAAAATTCTTTTTAAAAGCTTATGAGTTTTCAGTATACAAAAGGAAAACTTCATTTCCCTCTTGAGAGTCCTGGCACCTCTTTTTCCAAAAAACAGAGCCCTGTTCCCCAGCCTAGCAAAACACTCTTTATTGCAGCAAGAGAGGGTTTTACAGCTTGACAAGGGAGAAGGTAAGGGAATAAGGGTAAAAACTTGTTGTGTTGTTGTTGTTGTTGTTGTTCAGTCGCACAGTCGAGTCCGACTCTTCGCGACCCCATGGACCAGATTAAGCCAGGCCCTCCTGTCTTCCGCTGTCCGCTGAAGTTTGCTCGATTCCATGTTCGTTGCATCGATGACACTGTCAGACCATCCCAAACAGGCGCCATTTTAAGAAATCTTGATTCTGCGCATGCGCAGATAAACAAGGCCGCGATATCATGCCTATGCGCATGCGCAAAACTTTTTTTAAAAAAAGAACCCACCGCGAGTGCCTCCTTCAGTGGACGCTGTCTAGACACTCCACAGCAGAAGCAGCGCATGGTAAGCCAATTCCCCCGGGGGATGTCTGGTCGTGTGAGGATGGATTAAAAAGTCGGGATCAAAAATGAGCCGGCATAATGGCGGGATTAGCTGCCCGTCAGGGCGATTCTGCATCTAGCATTGGCTCCACATTTTCTCAACTGGGAGGGGAAAATGCCGCTCAAAACCACATCAAAACCACATCCAAATACCTCGGGGCAATGCCATACTGACAGAGAAATGGTCTGTGTTCTTTGATTATATCAATAAGCTAAATGACGGAACCTTTGCTCTGCCTACGAAATATGTTGATTTTGCATTTTATTAATTTATTTTGTTAACTGTTAGCTTTGTTGTCTTCTTTGATAGCCGTATTTTATAAATGGTTGTAAAATAAAACCACATCCAAATACCTCGGGGCAGTGCCGTACCGTCTGCAGAGTCACCCCTGAATGGCCATAAAACGGCCATAAATCTACGCAGAAGGTATCATAAAACCTGATAAAGAAAGTCAAAGTGGCGTGCAGTGTGGAGGGTAAATCAGGGCCCTTTTTGTTGCAGGAACTCCTTTGCCTATTAGGCGACACAGTCCCTAATGTAGCCAATCCTACAATAGCTTACAGAGCTCTTCTTACAGGGGTTACTGTAAGCTCTTGGAGGATTGGCTACGTTAGGGGTGTGTCGCCCAGGGCTCTTTTTGTAGCAGGAACTCCTTTGCATATTAGGCGACACGCCCCTAATGTCCCGGCTAAGCTGATTATCTTGCTCTTGATCTCCCTGTACAGGTTCCCTCGAAAGACCTGAAGAAGGATTCCAAGCTCAGCCAGTATGTGGTGGTCCAAGCCAGCAGTGCCCAGTTCCAGCTGGAGAAGGTCGTCCTGGTGTCCTTCCAAAGTGGCTACATCTTCATCCAAACGGACAAGACCATCTACACCCCTGGAACTGCAGGTACGCACTTCTGCTCCGCCGGATTTCCCCGCTGGGACGCCAGTAGATCCCCACCTGGGCCAGACCTTTGTTTAGATGCCTCTCTTGACAGCGGGGTCGAAGAGAGGAGGTCTCTTTTTTTTGGCAGAGTGTCAGTTGAAAGATGCTTGAAAGAGGGAGTTCTACTCACACGTCTTGACCAAAGACACTCTACACTGCAGATCTTAACCCATTTCAAGTAGGGGCAGCTGGCACTTGGTTGGGGCCGGTGGGGCTGTCGAGATCCTAGGCTACTAATCTGCCAAGTAAAAACCAAACAACATTCAGATTGTGCTTGGGGTGTGTGTGCCAGCCTCCAGGTGGTTAACAACCACACAAAACCGGAAATACCGCGAATACGGTTGTGTAATCAAATACCCAGAATACTCTGTCACGCTGTCCAAATCACACTGGGGACTACTGTCTTCTTATACAGTTCTACTTATAACCTGTTGTGTAGTGGGTTTGTCGTATTAAGGAGTCAGGAAACAGCGTGATCAACAACACATGGTTTACTGGTACACAACAGAACAGAGAATACTGGCCGCTGGCCAACAATCTACGGTCCCCATGGACCACCCCTAGTTCCCATTGGTGGGTTTGAATTTTCCGCCAAGGTTCCTATTGGTGCCCTGTATGGGGCCAACCTAACAGTTCGAAAGCAAGGAATTGCAAGTAGATAAATAGGTACCACTTCGGTGGGAAGGGAACAGCGTTCCGTGCGCCTTGGCGTCTAGTCATGCTGGCCACATGACCACGGAAACATCTTCGGACAGCGCCGGCTCTTCGGCTTTGAAACGGAGATGAGCACTGCTTTAAAAGAACCTTCTCCGAACAACATTGGTCAAATCCGCATTTGCATTTTTAAATCAGTTGTGTGCTGGTGTGACACCGACTTTCTCTGTGCTTGCTTGAATTCTGTTTGGAGAAGATCCTTTTAAAGCAGTGCGGAGGTGCAATGACAGTGGAGCCACCCCGAAAGGATGATAAACATATGTGGACATGCAAAAGTATGCTAGCACTGTTGAGGTGTGAAAACGACACCAAATATGGACACCTTTTTTGAAGACGGAGTCAAAAGGCTGGGACACTGGTGGGAAAGACAAATGCAGATTCGGTCGAAGCCATTCTCAAACCACCAGACATTTTCTCTCCTGCTCAAAAAGCAGCCAAGAGGGGGCCAACTGGATTAAGGCCCTGGGTTAGGGTCGCCAGTTCCGGGATGGGAAATTCCTGGAGATTTGTGGGGTGGGGACTGGGGAGGGCGGGGTTTGGGGAGGGTCCAGGCCTCAGCAAGGTAGAAGGCCGTAGAATCCACCCCTCCAAGCAGCCATTTTCTCCAGAAGAACAGTCATCTGGACAGGACTTTTTTTTGGTAGAAAAAGCCCAGCAGGAACTCATCAGCATAACAGGCCACACCCCTGATAGCACAGCTCATCAGCATATTAGGCCACACCCCATGTTACCAGAAGTGTGGTCATCCAACCACACCCACCTTTTGCTTCTTATTCCGCTTACCTTGTTTGTTGTCAAAACCCAGGGCTTTTTTGGTAGCAGGAACTCCTTTGCATGTTAGGCCACACACCCCTAGTGTAGCCAATCCTAATGAGTTTCTGCTGCTGGGTGTGGCCTATGATGCTAATGAGTTCCTGTAGGGCATGGCCAACTCCAGAACCAGCCAGAACGCCGCTCCTGTGCGTTCCGGCTCAAAAATAGCCCTGCATCTGGAGATCCGTTTTCATTCCGGAAGATCTCCAGGCCCTAAGACACAGGGAGGGGAAAACAAACCTGACCCAAAACCCTGGAACCAAGGACCTACTCTCCCCACAAACGCCATTTCCCCATTTCTTCTAAATCTAAGGAAATGTCACCTCAGATCCTGGCACTCTCCAGGCCCCACCTGGAAGTTGGCAACGTAAAGACCTGCTGGCATTATTCCTCTCGTCCAGCCTGGGAGGCCATTTAGTCTGGGTCCATTAAGGTCAGAGTCCTTAGGGCGTTAACTCGACATCCGCAGAGCATGAACGTGAGCGAGGTCCACGCAGTCCGTTATTGTTCTTCTCTTCCTCAGTGCGCTACCGGATCTTCCCCGTGGGTTACCGCCTGGAGCCTCTGAACAAAACCGTGATTATCGAGTTTCTGGTGAGAGCCGCGATGAAAGTGTCTGTCCCTGCATTGGTGGGGAAGTGGACCGGGTGTTGAGGCCCCGGGTTTTTTTGCACACTAGGCGCCCTCCCATTCTGGCGCCCCCCCCATGCACCCAACAGTTTTCTGGTGCCCCCCCTCCATGAGCGCCAGCGGTCTGGTTTCAGTTTTTGCCCAAAAACCAGAGCGCTTCCTTGATGGCGCGAGGTGATGACGTCATTTCCGGGACACGACGGAAGTGGCGTAGCCCCTTTGCCAGCAATGTCCCTGGGCCTCCCTCCTGCTCCTGGTAGGTTGCCAAGAGGGACCTAGCCATGTATTTATTTATTTATTTATTTATTTATTATTTTTTTGGTAAATACAATTTATTATTGGATATATTTTTCATGTTCATACAATGTAAACAAACCAATACATACCCATTTTTCTTTCTCCCTCTCCCCCCCCAAACAAGGCTTCCCGCAGTGCTCCAACCCCATTGATATCTCTCTTATTCAATTACATTTACTACTAAACTTATTTTCTTTTACTAATGGTAACAATTCAAAAATCTAGATCTCTTTCCACTTCTCCTCAATAGCTATCAAAACAAATCAAACCACGTTTAACATCCCAATTTTTCAACAAGTATTCTTGAAAGTCTTTCCAATCTCCGAAAAAGGTTTCATCTTCTTCGTTGTTTAATTTTCTTGTTAATTTGTCCATTTCTGCCATAAACAACGTCTTTTTAATCCATTCCCATGTTTCAGGTACTTTATCTTGTTTCCAACATTGAGCAAAAGTCAGTCTGGCTGCTGTAACCAAGTACCATAATAATGTTCTCTTGGCTACATTTATTTCTTCCATTTTAAGACCTAGTAATAACATCTGTGGGTCTTTCTTAAAAGTACATTTCAAAATTTTTTGTATCTCATTGTGGATCTCAGTCCAGTAATTTACTGCTTTATCACATGTCCACCACATATGGTAAAAAGATCCCTCATTTTTCTTACATTTCCAACATTTGTTAGACATACTGTCATTTATAATAGCAATTTTTTTAGGCGTCATATACCATCTGTACATCATTTTATAGCAATTCTCTTTAACATTTACACAAGTTGAAATTTTCATTGACTTTTTCCACAAATATTCCCAAGATGTCATAAGTATCTCATTATTATTTATTTATTATTGACACATATATCCCGCCCTCCCTGCCATACAGCGGCTCAGGGCGGCTAACGACGTAATAAATATACATTAAGATTCCAATAAAACTATCACTATAAAATCATACAGTTTAGACATAACTTACACTAAAAGCTGGCAATCTTCTGATATCTACTGTCCACTAAATGGTGTCATCAAACTCCCGCCCGGCTATAAAGCCTCAGTTGGTGGGGCTGTTGGTACAGTTGGCAATCGGGCCAGGGCCATAAAATCGAGGTGGCACCCTACTTAAAAGCCTGGCGGAAGAGCTCCATTTTAGAGGCCCTACGGAACTGTAAGGGGTCCCACAGGGCCTTGATGTCCTCTGGGAACTCATTCCACCAGTGAGGGGCTGCCACCGAAAAGACCCTGGCCCTCATCATAACCAACTTGGCCTCTTTCGGCCCCAGAAGAACCAGGCAATTTTGGGAGCCCAATCTTAGTGCTCGCTGGGGGACATCCAGGGAGAGGCGGTCCCTCAGGTAGACAGGTCCCTGGCCATATAGGGACCCTGGTACATACAATTGTTCTCTCCGTCTCTGTCTCTCTCACACACACACACTGCCCTGACATGGATGACCCAGACTAGCCAGATCTGGTCAGCTCTCAGAAGCTAAGCAGGGTCAGCCCTGGTTAGTACTTGGATGGGAGACCACAGAGAAAGAGAAGAAGAGGAGATCGGATTTATACCCCACCCTTCACTACCCAAAGGAGTCTCAGAGCGGCTGACAAACTCCTTTCCCTTCCCCTCCCCAGAACAGACACCCCCTGTGAGGTGGGTGAAGCTGAGAGAGCTCTCTCTAGAAATGGTCTTGAGAGAACAGCTCTGACAGGACTGTGGCTTGCCCAAGGACATCCAGCAGGTGCAAGTGGAGGAGTGGGGAATCAAACCCAGTTCTCCCAGATTAGAGTCCGCACACTTAACCACTACACCAAACTGGGTCCAGGGTTGCAATGCAGAGGCAGGCAGTGGCAAACCAACCTCTGTTCGTCTCTTGCCTTGCCCTGGATGGCCCAGGCTAGCCCAATCTTGTCAGACCTCAGAAACTAAGCTGGGTTGGCCCAGGTCAGTACTTGGATGGGAAACCACCAGGGAAGCCCAGGGCAGAGTCAGGCAAGAGCAAACCACCTCTGTTCATCTCTTGCCCTCATGTGGATGTCAGACTCCCGGATAAATCAGCTCCCAGCAACATTCACTCTGAAGAATGATAAGTTTGTTGAGACACTGATAGGATCCAGACTGGACAATGTGTGTGTTAGAACTGAAGCTAAAGGCGTGAAAGGAACAGATATATAAGATTCAAGCAGGGACCCTAAAAGTTTAGGGCCAATCCGTCTTTGGTATTCCACCTGCCAAAACTAATGGTTAGTACACAAACCCCTGTCTCTGCCATCCTCCCCCCAATGTAAGATGAAGCTGAGAGGCGGAAGCTATACTCCAAGGACATCTGGTTTCCCAGAGGTGATAAGCATGCATGTTACTTCAAAGCGACCTGGCTGAAAGTGAAAGCATTTCACACTCTCCCACTGTCCCCCCAAGCTGCCATGGCAACCGAGCTATAAAATGTACAGTACAGGGGTGTCGAACTCATTTGTTATGAAGGCCGGATCTGATATAAATGAGACCTTGTTGGGCCGGGCCATGCGTGTGTCATAAAATGTTCTGCCAGGTAGCGGAGATATAAACTTTATGAAGGACACAAACACAAAGGGTTGTTTTCTTTTTACTTAAAATAAAACCATGCTTCAAACATCAGTACTCTTGCAACATTTTCTTTATTTCACAGTGTCTGATAACTGAAACTCCTTGCTCTTAATTATTGCATCGAAATGCCTGTGCTGTTGCCATCTTGAGTGTGCTGTCCAGGTGTGTATCTGTAAGCTGCACACCTGCGATGACGCAGCAGCAGCAGCAGCAGAACTGGAAGAAGAAGCAGAAGATGGCCAGTTCCACTGCGGGCCACACACACACAAATACACTCATTCACCCCTTCCATGACCAGGGCCGGCTCGCCCACTAGGTGAGCTAGGCACTCACCTAGGGCGCCGGCCCTGCAGGGGCGCCAAAATGCCCCCCCCCTGTGAACAGCCCCCTTCTCGCCCAGCGCCGGCAGCCCTGGCTTTCCTGGGTGCCTCGCAGGTGCAAGGCACCCAGAAAAGCCGGCGCCACTGCTGGGAGGGAAGGGGCAGGCGTTCTAACCCCACCCCTTCCCCGGCTCTCCTGGGCGCCTTGCAGGTGCGAGGCGCCCGGAAAAGCCGGTGCTGGGAGGGAAGGGGTGAGGGTTCTAACTCTGCCCCTTCCCCGGCTTTCCTGGGCACCTCGCAGCTGCTGGGCCATCTCCAGGCCCCACAGGGAGGTTGGCATCCCCGGTGGGGTGGGCGCCCCAGGCTGTCCTGCCTAGGGCGCCCAGACACCTGTGGCCGGCCCTGTCCATGACGGTGTTTTTCTCATCTCGTTCCAGACACCAGAAGGAATTATGGTCCACCAAGCCTCTGTTTCAACAGCCGGACAGCGGAAGAAACCGGGGTCACCCACTGCTGCTGTTTTAGCAAACCCCCAGCCTTTCAACTTACCTGAGACTGTGAGGTAATTTCCCTATGAATATTACTGTTGCAGCCGTCTCTACGGAGGCCAGACTGAAATATCAGCTGTGGGAGAAATATGTCCAGTGCCCTCCGTCTGGCTCTTCTGGTTTCAGATTAAAGTACGAATTCAGATTAAAGTAAGAAGCTCCCACACGCTCTCTCTCCCTATATGAGCCCCATAGAGCACTGAGGTCCAGCAATCAACACCTTTTGGTGGTCTCTGGCCCCAGGAACGTCCAACTTGCCTCGACCAGGGCCCGGACTTTCTCTGCCCTGGCCCCTGCCTGGTGGGATGAGCTCCCGTGGGAGGGCCGCAGGGCTCAGTCCTGGGCCTGTTGTTGTTCAATGTTTTTATAAATGACCAGGAGGAAGACATAGAGGGGATGCTTATCAGATTTGCAGATTTGCAATGTAGGGACGTTTTACCGCCTATGGTGGAGATGTGATAAGATCCAAGGTTATTGGGAAATGGTCCAGAAAATGCTTCAAGCCATTTTGGAGAAACAGGTGGGATTGAGTCCCGAAATATACCTGTTGAATATAGTACCAAATGGATATAGCCAACAGGAAATCTATTTGGTATCTTATATTATAACTGCCGCTCGCTTATTATTGGCAAGGTATTGGAAATCTAGTGCAATCCCCACAAGAGAAGAATTGATACTGAAAGTGCTAGAATTAGCACAATTAGATGAGTTAAGCTTAAAGTTGCAAAATAAAAATGAAAGAGTACATAATAGTAGATGGATGAGAGTGTATAAATGGATAGAGAGTTTAATGAATGTTTAAGACTCTAAGTTATATGCAAACGGTGTAGTTGAAATGTACTGTATTTGTAAGAAAAGGAAAAAAAAAAAGATTTGCAGATGACACGAAGCTGGGTGGGATTACTAATTCTGAAGAAGACAGAGTCAGGATTCAAAATGATCTAGACAGGCTGGAACAGTGGGCTGAGGCAAATAAAATGAAATTCAATAGAGATAAGTGCAAAGTACAAAAAAAATCAAAGGCACAGATATAGAATGGGAGGGACTTGGCTTGACAGCAGCACATGTGAAAGGGATCTGGGTGTTCTGGTTGATCACAAGCTCAACATGAGCCTGCAGTGCGATGTGGCTGTGAAGAAAGCGAATGCAATCTTAGGGTGCATTAACAGAAGCCTTGTGTCCAGATCACGGGAGGTGGTCGTTCCACTTTATTCTGCTATGGTCAGGCCTCACCTGGAGTCCTGTGTCCAGTTTTGGGCACCGCATTTTAGGAAGAATGTTGACAAGCTCGAGCGTGTCCAGAAGAGGGCAACCAGGATGGTGAGAAGGTTGGAATCCAAGTCTTGCGATGAAAGGCTGGAAGAGTCGGGTCTGTTTAGCCTGGGAAAGAGAAGACTTAAAGGGGACATATGATTGCAGTCTTCAAATATCTGAAGGGCTGTTGTGTAGAAGATGGGGCAGATCTATTCTCTCTTGCTCTGGATTGCAAGACTAGATCTAATGGGTGGAAATGACAAGGGAGTCATTACCGGCTAAATATCAGAAGAAACTTTCTAGCTGTAAGAGTGGCTGAGCAGTGGAACAGTCTGCCTCGGGAGGTGGTGGATGCTCCTTCGCTGGACGTTTTCAAGCGGAGGCTAGATGACCATCTTTCGGGTCTGTTGTAGGGCTCTCTTTCAGCTGTGCTCCTGCAGAGTGCAGGGAGTTGGACTAGATGACCTGCAAGGTCCCTTCCAGCTCTAACATTCTATGATTCTATGATCAGGGCCCTGCGAGATTTATTACAATTCCGCAGGGCCTGCAAGATGGAGCTCTTCCACCAGGCTTTCGGTTGAGGCAGCAGGCATCCCCCCCCCGCTCCATGGGCTGGCCCTGTTTACAGCATGGCCCTATTTTATAGCCTGGGTCTGAGACTCTAAACTGTATAGAACTGTATGGATCTCGGGGAAGAAGAAGAAGAGAAGAAGAGATTGGATTTATCCCCCGCCCTTCACTGCCCAAAGGCATCTCAGAGCGGCTTACAAACTCCTTTCCCTTCCCCTCCCCACAACAGACACCCTGTGAGGTAGAAGAAGAAGAAGAAGAGATTGGATTTATACCCCGCCCTTCACTGCCCAAAGGCGTCTCAGAGCGGCTTACAAACTCCTCTCCCTTCCCCTCCCCACAACAGACACCCTGTGAGGTAGAAGAAGAAGAAGAAGAGATTGGATTTATTCCCCACCCTTCACTACCCAAGGGAGTCTCTGAGCGGCTTACAAACTCCTTTCCCTTCCCCTCCCCACAACAGACACCCTGTGAGGTAGGCGGGGCTGAGAGAACTTCTGACAGAAACTGTCCTTGAGAGAACAGCTCTGAGAGAACTTGTGACTGACCCAAGGTCACAACAGCAGGTGCAAGTGGAGAAGTGGGGAATTGAACCCGGGTCTCCCAGATAAGAGTCCGCGCACTTAACCACTACACCAAACTATTCCCAGTCCTATCAAACACTGAGGCATCTGGCGTTTTAAAAGAGTTGTATGTATGTTTTATATGTTTTAATGTGGTTTTAAATTGTATTGTATTTATATGGTTGTATTATATTTACATTGTTGGAACCCGCCCTGAACCCATCAAGGGGAGGGGGGCCTATAAATCCAAATTAATTAATTAATTAATATTTGATCTTTGAGGGCGGGATCCTTGGGGCCAGGCCTGAGAAGGGTTGCCAGGTTGCAAAATTCCTAGAAATTTTCTGGTGGAGTTTGAGGAGGACAGGGTTTGGAGAGGGAGAGGCCTCAGATGAATATAATGCCATAGAGCAGAGGTGTCAAACTCATTTGGTTTGAGGGCCGAATTTGGCGTGTCACACACACACCGCCTGGCCCGACAAATGAAACGCCAGGTATCAGAGACATAAACTTTATAAAGTTGATTTCACATGCCGAATGGCAATAGCAAGGCCGGATTCAGACTGGCAGTTTGAAGCGGGAGTGATTTGTGGCAAGCAAGCCCCAGAACAAACTGTTCCGGGTTTTCCCGGTCACATTGCGCCGACTGATGCGGGAGCATACCGCGGAGGAGGTGTGAGGGAGCGTTCACACTGTTTGCCCAAAGGCGTGGCTGTAAGGCACAGCTTTCTGTTTCGCTAATCTGGAGATACGCGCTTATGTGCATGAGCGCTTATGCGCACGAGTGCATATGCGCATGAGCACACAATCAAAATCGCGGATTTTAGCATTCACACTGTGTTGGTGCGGGATATACGCGGGATAGACACACTTTCCGGGGTTTGATACCACTTTTAACAGGTATCTTTTTAACTCGGGAACAAAGCGTTATGAGACAGGTTGAGTACGGCTGGGGAATGCCGGACAAATGTGCCTGTGTGAACACCCCCTTTAATCCACTTGTGAAACATTGCTGAAATGTGCCTCTCTTGGGGCAAACTGCCAGTCTGAACTCGGCCCAAGTGAATGACAATAGGAGGCTTGATTGGATTAGGTGTGATATGCAAAGGGATAGTGGGTGTGGAGATATCAGCATTGGTAATGAAACAGGAAACCTAAACCCAATTCAGTCCAGGAGGATTCAGTCCAGTAGGATGCGAAGAATAAATGGATATAAGTTTGACATTAGAAACCACAACATTCAAAAACCAATGGGGGAACATTTTAACATTCCAAGATATTTAGTTGCTGATTTAAGAGTATCAATTCTCTTACAAAGGAATTTAAAAGGGAGGTTAGAAAGAGGGACTGCTGAATTGCAACTGATAATGAAGCTCAAAACAATGCATCGTCCTGGACTGAATTGAGACCTAGGTTTCCTGCCTCATTACCGATGCCCGCTATTATCATTCAGCATCTGAACTCACTCTCCAAGAAGAAGAGATTGGATTTATAGCCTGCTGTTCACTTGGAGACTCAGAGTGGCTTACAATCACCTTCCCTTCCTCTCCCCACGACAGACACCCTGTGAGGTCGGTGGGGCTGAGAGAGCTCTAAGAGAACTGCTCTTGAGAGAACAGTTCTGAGAGAACTTTGACTGACCCAAGGTCACCCAGCAGCTGCATGTGGAACAGTGGGGAATCAAACCCAGTTTTCCAGATTAGAGTCCACCACTCTTAACCACTATACCAAACTGGCACCAAGATATAAGGACAGAAGGACTTACATTCTAGCTGTCTCTGAAGAAGTGAGCAGCACTCAGGAAAATTCATATCCTGCCACAAATTTTGTTAGTAGTTAAGGTGCTGCTGGACTCTTGCTCCTTTCCATTAATAAAGATTGCAAGCTGTGTTGTTAGCTTTTTCTTCTTTGCTTTTTTTCTAATGTTAGAAATGGGGAGGGGGATCCCTCAAAGTGAACTAATGTGTTGATTTCAAACTGGGCAAAATCCACTCAGTGCTAGTGATAATAATGAAGCATTTAAAAAAGCAAAGGGGGGGGATGTTAATGTGAAGAAAGGCAGCCAGCGAGGTGGGAGGGGACAGAGGGAGAGGTGTTGAACTGGAACATATGGAACACTAAATGTATTTTTAAATCCTTAGCCATCTACTTCCGGTCAAAAACAATGGAATCCAATCCAAGTTTTGTAATTCTTAATCAGGGTCTTTTTGAAAGAAAATAAAATCCCAGATAGATACAGAGAAATCTATCTAATCTTTAAAAAACCCTTTTCAGAATAAGCCAAAATAATTTCCTTTTAACTCCCCTTTCCCCTTATCCCAAAGCATTTAGCAGAGCAGGGTGATCTCAAATTGTGCTTCTCAGGAGAAACACCCCCCCCTCTGAAGAAGAAGTGTGCACACACACACGAAAGCATGGTGTAGGGATAAAGGGTAGGGCTGGGAAACCCAGGTTCAAATCCACTCTGCAATGGAAGCTTGCTGGGTGATCTGGGGCCCATCATCAACTTTCAACCTAACCTACCTCACCAGGTTGTTGTGGGGATAAAATGGAAGACAGTGGAATGATGCATCCTACTCTGATTCCCTATTGGGGAGGAAGGGGGGATATAGGTAAAATAAATAAATAAATAGATGGACAGACAGGAGGATTTTCTCTCCTTATATATAATCCTTTTTTCGTGTGACACTTTTCTGAACATTCCACACACTCCCACAGCCTTTGGCTCCCTGATCTGTCACTCAGAAGCTGTTCCTATCCACTGGCTGTGTTGCCTGAGTCTCGCCTCCAATATTCTAAACAGTTTGCTGCTCCTCTCCCCCCAATAGCCAGTCGGAACACACAGATCATTTGCATATGCGGCTGGATTAGCCTTTGCCTCTAAAATTCTAAACAGTTTGCTGTTGCTGTTGGGAGTCATTGGCTGAGGTCAGACGGGCAATTTGCTCCGGGAGCCAGTCGCGGCAAAAAAGCCCTGGAACAAACTGTTCCGGGGTTTCCTGTTCACACAGCCCAGTCTGCTGCCAGAGCATACCGGGAGGAGGCGCGCAGGAGCGTTCAGACTACTGCCCCGGAGGCGCGCTGTATGAGGCTTTTCCCTGTTCAATCAGCGATGTGCGCATGCGCATAAGCGCATCCGGCCAATTGGGGGAGGATCCTGTTGCGCCAGCATCGCATTGGGCAGTAGAGCGGAGCACAGTCAGGAAAGGTTGCTCCCGGCTTATCAGTGGGGCGTTCATACTTCCAGGAAGCAGACAAACGTGGGACACGGGTTCTTCGGGGATTTGCTACTGCTTTTATGAGGTATCTATTAAATGTGGGAAGAAAGCAGAACAGCCCAGGTTGCCTACAGGTGGGGAACGCCAGGCAGATGTGCCTGTGTAAACGCCCCCTTTAATGCGGTTTTAAAGCATCACTGAAAGCGTCTGCCAGGGCAAATTGCCAGTCTGAACTCAGCCATTGAATGTGCCCTGAGGTAAAATACATATCCCAATTTCCCCTTAAATGGTCACTGGAGTTGCCAAAATACCGGAGAGCCAGTTTGGTGTAGTGGTTAAGTGCACGGACTCTAATCTGGGCGAACCGGGTTTGATTCCCCACTCCTCCACTTGTACCTGCTGGATGACCTTGGGCAAGCCACAGTTCTGTCAGAGCTGTTCTCTCAAGACCATTTCTAGAGAGAGCTCTCTCAGCCCCACCTACCTCACAGGGGGTGTCTGTTGTGGGGAGGGGAAGGGAAGGGAGTTTGTAAGCTGCTCTGAGACACCTTTGGGTAGTGAAGGGCGGGGTATGAATCCAATCTCTTCTCTTCTTCATCTTCTATCTTCCGCTGCCCTCTGGAGTTTGCTTAATTTCATGTCGCATCGATAACACTGTCTGGCCATCTCATCCTCTGCCGTCCCCTTCTTCTTTGACCTTCAATCTTTCCCAGCATCAGGGTCTTCTTCTCCAGTGAGTGCTCCCTTCTCATTTGGTGGCCAAAGTATTTGAGCTTCACCTTCAGGATCTGGCCTTCCAGGGAACAGTCAGGGTTTATTTCTTTTAGGACTGAATGATTTGACCTCCTTGCAGTCCAAGGGACTCTCAAGAGTCTTCTCCAGCACCACAATTCAAAAGCATCTATTCTTCGGTGCTTGGCCTTCTTTATAGAAAAGTATATTATACTGTGTATAATAGATGTATGTTCAAGGTAGATCAATTTTGTCCTTTTTATATTTATATTTATTTATTTTTCTATACTCTTAATAAATATTGGTGTCAAATATGATCAAAAATAGGTTTCACCCAAACAAAACATCAAAATGCAGGTTTACATTGAACAGAATGTAAACCTGCATTTTGACGTTTTGTTTAGGTGAAATCTATTTTCGATCATATTTGACACCAATATTTATATATCAGTACAGAAAAATTTTTAAAAAAGAAAAAGCACAAGATTGATCTACCTTGAACAGGCATCTATTATACACAGGGCTGTATAGTTTTGCACATCTCCCTAACACTGTGACCAATCCTCCCTCTAAGCTGCAGAGTCTTGTGGGCAAAAATTCTACTTTGTGAGCTGCTGGCATTAAGGTTGTGAGCGAGCGGTTTGGCTACTGCAGAAATTAGTTGGCTCTGGAGCCCTCCCCTTCCTGAGCGAAGACAAAAATTTGTGAGCTGGAGGCTAAAAAACTGTGAGCTAGCTCAGACTAACTCAGCTTAGAGGGAACACTGACTGTGACCGTCATTACTTGTATTTACTCACCCGGAGGCTGGAAACCCTAGAAGGCGAGGAGGCAGCAGGAGAAGGGGAGAGTCTGTGGGGGGCTTTCAGGAAAGGGAAAGAGGACATAGTGGGGAAGGGGAAAATGAGATGCCCCCCGCAAGTCCCTGTAGGTCCCCACTTGTATTTCAATCAAATGTGAAGCTGTCCCGTGAAGTGTTGGAGATGCCAGATTTAACCCCATCACCAATCAGTCCTCCGTTTTCTGGGCAAGTTGTTCTGTTCCAAGCCTAAATTAATTTTTTTCTGTGGATGAACATCACAGAGACATGCAGACTACCCCCGCACAGTAATACCGTTCCAGATTCAGAGAAGTCTGGGGACGACGCTACTTTCATGTTTATTGTCACCAAGCTGGCAAAACAGAAGCGCTAAAGAATTCACCCTTCCTGATTTTTTTTTCTCTCCTCTAGCTTTGGGACGTGGACGGTGACGGCCAAGTACGATGACGCCCCCCAGCAGACTTTCACCACAAATTTTGAAGTCAAGGAATATGGTAAGAATGGCCGATTCTGGCTCAGCCGCATCTCCTCCGCCTGATCCCAGGATGCATGAACCCCTTGACTCTTCCCCAGGCAAGACTCAAGTATTGTCCTCCTAACCCTCGGCGTGGCAAATTGCAAGTAATGTCTGGAGACACTTGGTCACCTCTGGTCTGCAAATCAATTTGCAAGTAAATTGTGAGGAGCACCCTTGAACATGGCGGGAGGGGAGAGTTCAAGTTTTGAATTGTTTATTAATCGTCAGAATTGCATTAAGTGCACGGACTCTAATCTGGGAGGACCGGGTTTGATTCCCCACTCCTCCACATGCAGCTGCTGCTGTGACCTTGGGCCAGTCATAAGTTCTTTCAGAGCTGTTCTCTCAGGAGCAGTCCTCGAAACATAAGAACATAAGAGAAGCCCATGTTGGATCAGGCCAATGGACCATCCAGTCCAACACTCTGCGTCACACAGTGGCCAAAATATACCAGGTGCCATCAGGAGGTCCACCAGTGGGGCCAGGACACTAGAAGCCCTCCCACTGTTGCCCCCCCAAGTACCAAGAATACAGAGCATCACTTGCCCCAGACTGAGAGTTCCTATCTATACCTTGTGGCTAATAGCCACTGATGGACCTCTGCTCCATATAAGAACAGAAGAGAAGCCAGTGTTGGATCAGGCCAAAGGAACATCCATTCCAACACTCTGCGTCACACAGTGGCCAGAAATACCAGATGCTCTCAGGAGGTCCACCAGTGGGGCCAGGACACTAGAAGCCCTCCCACTGTTGCCTCCCCCCCCAAGTACCAAGAATACAGAGCATCCCTTGCCCCAGACCGAGAGTCCCTGTCTATACCTGGTGGCTAATAAGGGCCACTGATGGACCTCTGCTCCATCTGCTTATCCAATTCCCTCCTGAGGTCATCCATGATTGTAGCTTGCTACCACCTCTTGTGGCAGTGAATTCCATGTGTTAATCACTCTTTGGGTGAAGATGGATTTCCTTTTGTCCATTCTAACCCGACTGCTCAGCAATTTCATGGAGTGCCCACGAGTTCTCATAAGTTCACCCTACCTCACAGGGTGTCTGTTGTGGGGAGGGGAAGGGAAAGGTGTTTGTAAGCCGCTCTGAGACTCCTTCGGGGAGTGAAGGGTGGGGTATAAATCCAATCTCTTCTTCTTCTTCTACCTCTTCTTCTACCTCTTCTTCTACCTCTTCTTCTACCTCTTCTTCTTCTTCTTCTTCTTCTTCTTCTTCTTCTTCTTCTTCTTCTTCTTCTTCTTCTTCTTCTTCTTCTTCTTCTTCTTCTTCTTCTTCTTCTTCACCTATCTGTACCTCCAGGAGGGCTGGGTTTGGGGAGGGAAGGAACTGTGATGGGGTATAATGCCCTACAGTCCCATCTCCGTCGCCTGGAGATCAGTTCTAACAGTGGGAGATCTCCAGCCGCTACCTGGAGGTTGGCAGCTGTGGTATACTGAGACAGAGGCAGTGTCTCAACAAGTGATTTCTTTATTCTGCTTTATTCAGCAACAGCAAGCACAGAACGATGCAGCTATATACGACTTGAACTAGTGAGGCCACACCCCCTAGCACAGTAATGACTAATTACAATCGAGAGCTTTAGGACCAATGGGATTCGTTCCCGCCGAAGGTCAGAGTCTTTCCGGGATAGGTCTGTTACGCAACAGCAACCAATCCAACTGCAGAATACCTGAGAGTCGGTGGACCTTGGGCCTGAAACTCTGGTTTAGGTTACATTGCATAACACATAAGCAAATACATAACAGCAGCCCCGTTAGAAAACTGAGAAGATTTTCAGGGTATTGAACTTTCTGGAGTCAAAGCTCCCTTCATCAGTTTTGGAGAAGGGAGCTTTGACTCTCAAAAGCTTGTTCCCCCCCCCCATCTTCTCGGTCTCTAAGGTTCTTCTGGATTCGAATCTCGCTCTTCAATGGCAGACCAACCTGGCTGGGTCATGGCTAAAACTCTCTGCGAGCAGAATGCAGCCTAGCCTGGCAGGTGCGCAGAGATTCTCGGCTCATGCCACGGTTCCCTTCAATTGCAAGCAGATCTCTGAGGTCATCCAAAGAGAAGTGTCACTTGACGAAAACTGGACATTTTCAGCAGAACAAGCTTCAACCGTGTTGACTGCATTTTGGCAACGTTCTCAGCATCCCCGGTATCGTACTAAAACAGGGATCCCCAAGTGGGTGCCATGGTGCCCGCTGATGGCTTCCCTGGTGCCCACCGAGTGTTTTTAGAAAATGGGCAGGGCCTTTTCCCAACAAGGCTTCTGACTGGCCATCGGAGAGTTGATTGCCTGCGCACATTTTTAAAAACGTTGCTTTGGTAGCAGCTGCCAGCACAGCACAAGAACGTGCCGTCATGGCTCAGGTGGGGGTGTCACCTGACGCTGCCACCACTCTGGAATTAAGATCCCTTGAGAAGGCCCAGAGCACCCTCCCAAGACCTTCAGACCTCCCTTTTGGCCAAATAATAGGTGTGAGGACCAGGCAGAGTAAATAACAAGGAAAAGGTTTATTTTATAGTAGGTCAAACTGCCAACCTAGCAGTTCGAAAGCAAGAAATTGCAAGTAGATAAATAGGTACCACTTCGGTGGGAAGGTAACAGCGCTCCGTGCACCTTGGTGTTTAGTCATGCCGGCCACATGACCACGGAAACGTCTTCGGACAGCGCTGGCTCTTCGGCTTTGAAACGGAGATGAGCACTGCAACCCTAGAGTCGGATTCGACTGGCTTTTGAGCAAGGGAACCTTTACCTTTACCAAACAAACAAGGTGCAGGAATAATAACAGTAAGTGGGTGAAAAGAAAAGGAATCAAATGCCCTAACGTGTTTGAATATATACTGTCCCTAGCTCACTACCTCCAGTGACCTTAGACTACTCACCCTTCCCTCAGGATGAGGGTTTCTTCCCCACAGCAGCCTCCCTTCTGGCCCTGTTCCTTGGGAAGAAGAACAGCTTCTCCTCTGGCACCAGTTCTTTTATTCCCCAGCCCTCTTCTTCCCTATTGGTCAAAATCGGCGCCAAAACTTCCCAAGGCCTTCTGGGGTTTGTAGGCCCAGCCTCTCTTACTACTAGACAGGCTCCCTGGGCCTCCTAGGCCTCTGGTGGCACAGCCCAGATCATAACACCTGCCCTGTGTGACTGAAGGTTAGGGGTGCCAGTGGGGGCAGTGGTGGGCGCAGGGGATCCACCAATTTTTTTTGGCTCCTCCCAGACGCCGGCCAGTTGGCTGGTGGGGAAGCCCTGCCCCCAACGGTCATCCGTGGCCCCACTTGAAAAGAGCGGGCCCTGTACGTGCCTGCCCTGCAAGCCACGAATCCGTGGCTTGCAGGGCAGGCACGTGCAGCACCCGTTCGTTTCAGGCACATGCTTGTTTCAGGAGCACAAAGCACCCATTTTTTTTCAGGCAGGCACAGACTGTGCCCACTTTCCCCCCACCATTTAAAGGGAAGGCATGGCATGCCGCCCCTGACGTGATGACATCACTCTGCGTTGCGTCATCGTGTTGGGGACAGCCACGCCCACCCACTCCTGCCACACACCCAAATCCTCCCGCCGGGGAGAAGATTGGACCTGGCGACCCTACTGAAGGTATGCTGTGGTAGCCATTTTATGGCTGGCTCCGCCTTCTGTGGCAGCCATTTTGTGGCTGTGCCCACTGTGGGAAACAAAAATAGGTCTGTGTGTCTTTGGAACCCTGGCCCCTCCAAGTAGCAACGCAAACCACTCAGAAAAGAACAGTCAGTCAGGATTATCTTTTTTATTGCTTCATGGCGCCATAAAGGGAGTACAGACAAACTCAACTCCACATTCCCAAAAACATCCGTTTATCATAGAATCCTAGAATCCTAGAATGTTAGACTTGGAAGGGACCTTGCAGGTCATCTAGTCCAGCCCCCTGCACTTGGCAGGAGCATAGCCGAAAGTTAGCCCTACATACCTACAACATACCCAAAAGATGGTCGTCCAGCCTCCGCTTGAAAACGTCCAGCGAGGGAATGTCCACCACCTCCCGAGCAGTCTGTTCCACTGCTCAACCACTCTTACCGTTAGGAGGTTCCTCCTGATTTTCAGCCGGTATCGACTCCCTTGTAATTTCTACCCAGTACATCTAGTCTTGCAATCCAGAGCAAGAGAGAATAGATCTTCTCCGTCTTCTACATGACAGCCCTTCAAATACTTGAAGACTGCCATCATGTCCCTTCTAAGTCTTCTCTTTCCCAGGCTAAACATACCCAAGTCTTTCAGCCTTTCCTCATAAGACTTGGATTCCAACCCTCTCGCCATCCTGGTTGCCCTCTTCTGGACACACTCGAGTTTGTCAACATCCTTCCTAAAGTGTGGTGCCCCAAACTGGACACAGGACTCCAGGTGAGGCCTGACCGTAGCAGAACAGAGCGGAACTACCACCTCCCCTGATCTGGACGCAAGGCTTCTGTTAATGCATCCTAAGATTGCATTAGCTTTCTTCGCAGCTGCATTGCACTGCAGGCTCATGTTGAGCTTGTGACCAACGAGAACACCCAGATCACCTCTGTCCTGGCCAGAAATCCCTGCCCCTCCTCCTTTCACTGGATTCAGAGCTTACGCTCTTTCAGCTCCGCCTACATCACACACAATATAAGATACAAGACTTCTCCTCCATCATCATGGATTGTATGTGCATTTAAAATAGCTCATTAAGTAAACAAGGCAGGTTAGGTAATATTCAGTAGCTAAGTAGGCCTGTGTGATTGATTACAGTTTATGTATGTCAAGGCTATTCCTTGGCTTCTAAATTCTTTACAATCCCCCCTCCATCTTTTCTCTAAATTCTTTACAAACCTCCCCCCCCCCCCGCTTCTCTGCAAGGCCCATAATCCTGCCATTGTTCTTATGCATTTTAACCATGTGCTTCCCTCGCCACCATACCGTGTGCCAGAATTCCAGAGGTGCCTAGAGGCTCAGAAAAGTTGCTGGCCCTTGTAGTGGAATCTCAAGCTAACTGTTCGTTCCTCTTTTCACCAATGGTTACAATCTCCTCTTTCTCTGTTTTCCTTCCAGTGCTACCAAGTTTTGAAGTCACTTTGACCCCGTGGGAGAAGTTTTATAACATGGATAGAGACAAGGACTTCAAAGTGTCTATCAGCGCAAGGTGGGTGTGATCCGCTCTGAAGGCGAAGGAGGGTTAATCTGATCTGTAGGACATCAGATCATCTTATATGATGTATATGCGTATATATATATTATCAGGGCTATTTTTGGGCAGGAACACACAGGAACGGAGTTCCGGCTGGCTCCCGAGTTGGCCACGCCCAGCAGGAACTCATTAGCATAATAGGCCACACCCAACAGCAGAAACTCATTAGGATTGGCTACATGAGGGGTGTGTGGCCTAACATGCAAAGGAGTTCCTGCTACCAAAAAAAGCCCTGGGTTTTGACAACAAACAAGGTAAACAGAATAAGAAGCAAAAGGTGGGTGTGGCTGGATGACCACACTGCTGGTAACATGGGGGTGTGGCCTGATATGCTAATGAGCTATGCTGTCAGGGTGTAGCCTACTATGCTAATGAGTTTCTGTTGTTGGGTGTGGCCTATTATGCTAATGAGTTCCTGCTGGGCTTTTTCTACAAAAAAAGCCCTATATATTATGTATATACAATATATATTATAGAGCCAGTTTGGTGTAGTGGTTAAGTGCGCGGACTCTAATCTGGGAGAGCCGGGTTTCGATTCCCCCACTCCTCCACATGTAGCTGCTGGTGTAACCCTGGGTCAGTCACAGTTCTCTCAGAGCTGTTCTCTCAAGAGCAGTTCTCAAGAGAGCTCTCTCAGCCCCACCTACCTCACAGGGGGTTTCTGTTGTGGGGAGAGGAAGGGAAAGGAGATTGTAAGGAAGGAGAGGGCCCATTTGGTGTAGTGCTAAGAAGCGCAGACTCTAACCTGGGAGAACCGGGTTTGATTCCCCCACTCCTCCACTCGCAGCTGCTGGATGACCTTGGGCAAGCCGTAGTTCTGTCAGAGCTGTCCTTGAAAACAGCAGTTTCTCTCAGAGCTCTCTCAGCCTCACCCACCTCACTGGGTGTGTCCGTTGCGGGGAGGGGAAGGGAAAGGAGATTGTAAGCCGCTCTGAGACTCCGAGTGAAGGGCCGGGTATAAATCTAATCTCTTCTTCCACTTCTGTATGTGTATCTGCAGCCTTATCCCGAGCATGTTTACTTAGAAATAAATCCCTGTGGCTTCCTGGTAAGTAGACATCGTGTCCGATCCACAGGACTAAATGGACGGGAGTTCCCTAAAATCAGTGCAGTGAAAGTCCCAAGTCCGCTTCCCAGACTGTGCTTCATCACGCCTAGAACTTTATGAAAGACCCACATTTGAGAAAGAGGCCTGGTCCTGAAGTCCTCTTGTGGAAATATTTATTTATTTAAATTTTAGTGACTGGCCCAGGGTTGCCCAACGAACTTCTGTGGCAGAGTGGGGGTTCGAACCTGGGTCTCCCAGCTGCTACACCACAGTGGCTCTCGAATACGTTCTGTATGATGATGTCGTCTGTCTTTTTATATAAATAAATAAATAAATAATAAATAAATAAATATGAGGCCACCATCAACAGATTCTCCCAACTGGCATCTCTGCCAATTACTCAGTTCAGCTTGTACAAGCCCACAGAGAGCTTAAGATGTCAGCACCTCTGAAGGATGAGCCAGTCTGGTGTTGTGGTGAAGTGCACGGACTCTAATCTGGGAGAACCGGGTTTGATTCCCCACTCCTGCACTCGCACCTGCTGGATGACCTTGGGCAAGCCACAGTTCTGATAAGAGCTGTCCTTGAAAAAGAGCAGTCTCTGTCAGAGCTCTCTCAGCCCCACCTGCCTCACAGGGGGTGTCTGTTGTGGGGAGGGGAAGGGGAAGGAGTTTGTGAGACGCTCTGAGACTCCTTTGGGTAGTGAAGGGCGGGGTATAAATCCAGTCCCTTCTCCTCCTCCTCCTCCTCCTCCTCCTCCTCCTCCTCCTTCTTCTTCTTCTTCTTCTTCTTCTTCTTCTTCTTCTTCTTCTTCTTCTTCTTCTTCTTCTTCTTCTTCTTCTTCTTCTTCTTCTTCTTCTTCTTCTTCTTCTTCGTGTAGTGGTTAAGTGCACAGACTCTACTCTGGGAGAACCGGGTTTGATTCTCCACTCCTCCACTTGCACCTGCTGGATGAACTTGGGCAAGCCATAGTTCTAGCAGAGCTGTTCTTGAAAAAGAGCTGTTTCTGTCAGAGCTCTCTCAGCCCCGCCTCCCTCACGGGGTGTCTGTTGTGGGGAGGAGAAGGGAAGGAGATTGTAAGCCAGTCTGGGACTCCTTTGGGTAGTGAAAGGCAAGGTATACATCCAATCTCCTCCTCCTTCTCCTCCTCTTCTCCTCCTCCTCCTCCTCCTCCTTCTCTGCTTCAGAAAGGCAAGATGTAAATTTTGTAAATCAATAAAATAAATAAATAACATAGTTCCCTAAATTTAGCTTTAGAAGTGGCGTGCAGGTAAGAGGCGATCTACTGCCCATCGCCTTTTCTTGCTGTGATTCCCTGTCATACCTGTTTTTGCTTCCGTCCCTATCCAACATGACCCTGAGTGAGAGGAAACTTGCCCAGAACAATGGAGTGAAAGGAGACCAGAGTGCAGGAAGCTTCTGTTCCTTCTATCTGCTTTCTTTTCTTAAAATCTGGAAACTATGCACTCCCATAGACTTTATGGGAGGGCATAGTCCGATCTCATCAGGTATCAGAAACTAAGCAGGGTCGGTACTTGGATGGGAGACCACCAAGGAAGGCTCTGCAGAGGAAGGCAAGGGCAGACCCCCTCGGCTTCTCACTTCCCTTGGAAGCCAATGGGCTGATTGTGCACTGGAATGATCAGACAGAGGAAAGTCCGTCCTTGGCCTGTCGGCAATCAACAGCACCGGACTTTCACCGGTATCATTTAGCTCCCTGGTGGGGCTAAATGGGTTGATTATGGAAGCAGCCCCTTTCCCAGATGTTGCTGTCTGATCGTTCCCTTTAAATCCACCAGGTACCTGTGCCTGGGGCGGATGTAACATCTGAACGCGACTCCAGACAGAATGTTCCACCTATAACTTGTGACTAAGAGCCGCTGATGGACCTCTGCTCCCTATGTTGATCCAATTCCCTCTTGAAGCTGTCCATGCTTGTAGCCGCCACCACCTCCTGTGGCAGTGAATCCCATGGGTTAATCACTCTTTGGGTGAAGAAGGACTTCCCTTTAAGAACATAAGAGAAGCCAATGTTGGAACAGGCCAATGGCCCATCCAGGCCAACACTCTCTGTGTCACACAGTGGCCAAAAATACCAGGTGCCATCAGGGGGTCCAGCAGTAGGGCCAGGACACTAGAAGCCCTCCCACTGTTGACCCCCCCAAGCACCAAGAATACAGAGCATCCCTTGCCCCAGACTGAGAGTTCCTATCAATACCCCATGGCTAATAGCCGCTGATGGACTTCTGCTCCCTATGTTGATCCAATTCCCTCTTGAAGCCGTCCATGCTTGTAGCTGCCACCACCTCCTGTGCCAGTGAATTCCATGGGTTAATCACTCTTTGGGTGAAGAAGGACTTCCTTTTATCTGTTCTAACCCGACTGCTCATCAATTTCCTTGAGTCCCCACGAGTTCCTGTATTGTGACAAATGGAGAAAACTACCTTCTCTACCGTCTTGATTCCAATGCATAATTTTGAAAATCTTCTCCCAGTTTCCTCTATGGGGAGGAAGTGAAAGGCGTGGCCTTGGTCCTCTTTGGGGTGATTGCAGACGGCAAGAAGCTCAGCATTCCCGACTCCCTCGACAGAATTCCGGTAGGGAAGACGCAACTTGGGTCCTGCGTGTTGGTGTGAAAGCCCACTGCTGGCTCCCTCTGGGGCTGGCTGGGACGGAGTGGCAAATGGTTTCCATTTTTTCCCTTTTCTTTCAGATTATCAATGGCAAAGGGGGAAGGGAAGCAGTACTAACAAAACCCACACTGCTGAAACGGTTCGCCAGACCTGAGGATCTCATTGGGCATTTCCTCTACGTCTCTGTGACTGCGATGACAGAATCTGGTGAATGCAAAAGACTTTAGCTTCTTCTTCTTTTGTGTGTGTGTGTCTGTCCACTTGGACATTTTTCAGCTGAAAACCCAAGCCAAGGTACATTCACACTCCCTAGGCCCACGCCTCATTGGCTTAAGAACAACAGAAGAGCCCTGCTGGATCAGACCAGGGAGGGTCCATCTAGTCCAGCCTCCCATCTCACACAGGGGCCAGCCAGTTCCTCTGGAGGGCCAGCAACAGGGCAGGGAGGCCGAGGCCTTCCCCTGAGAAGGACACCAGAAGAGCCCTGCTGGGTCAGACCAGGGAGGGTCCATCCAGTCCAGCCTCCCATCTCACAGTTCCTCAGGAGGGCCAACAACAGGGCAGAGAGGCTGGTCTCTTCCTGAGATGCTGATGGCTGGAAGCAAGGGAAGGCCCATCAGGGTACTTGCTTGGGTGGATGACCATCCCTGGCCGTGTGGGACCCTGGATTACATCAGCATGGGATGCTTCCATCCCTCCTGAGTTGGATTCTTGTGTTGTTAGAGAATGGAACAAGAATCTGAGAGAGCCAGCATGAGGTAGTGGTTAAGAGCAGGGGACTCTAATCTGCTGGAACTGTAATCTAGACTACTGTAACACTCTCTACATGGGGCTGCCCCTGTCGCAAATTCGGAGGCTGCAGCTAGAGCAGAATACCGTGGCCAGGCTCCTGATGGGCCTTCCCAGATGGGAGCACATCTGGCCTATGCTGAAGACGCTGCACTGGCTGCCAATGGCATACCGAATTCACTTCAAGGTGCTGGTACTTACCTTTAAACCCCTATATGGCCAGGGCCTGACATACCTGAGGGACCGCCTTTCCCCATATATACCCAGAGAGCACTACGGTCGGGGGGTCTCAAAATCAACTGACAGTTCCAGGCCTCAAGGACGCCAGGCTTGCTGCCACCAGGGCCAGGGCCTTCTCAGTGGTGGCTCCATACTGGTGAAATGAGCTCCCGGAAGAGATCAGGGCCCTGTGGGATCTCTTACAGTTAGTTCCTCAGGGCCTGCAAGGTGGAGCTCTTCCACCAGGCTTTCAACTAAGGAGCCACTTTCACTACTACCACCAACAATCGTAGCTCTAGATCCCGGCCCTTAGCTCTGACATCTGGCCGGTGCCGCCACGTGACTTAGGAAGACCACTGAGCTGAAAAACTGTCTGTATGCACTCTCCAGTACGGCCATCTTAAGTAATTACTGAAACATTGCCAGCACTTTATGATTTTATTATCTTATTTGTAATTGAATTGTGTAAATGATTTTATGTGGATTTTAATGGTTCCTATGTACCAACCAATGTAAGCCACACTGAGCCTGCTCACAGGGAGGGCAGGGTACAAATTAAATTATTATTATTACTAGGAATAAGGCCCGTTGTGGAAATAAATACAACGGGCTCTAGAAAGAGGCTCTGGGAGAGTGCCCCGACTTTGGGCACTCAGTGACAATTTGCTGTGGCAATCTCAGCAGGGTATAATGACAGAGTCCACCACTTTCTCCAGAGGAACTGATCTTTGCTACCTGAAGAGCAGTAGTAATTTTGAGTGCTCTCCAGCCCACCCCCAAGATTGGTAACAGTGGTTCCCCAGGAGGGAGTGGCTGGTTTGGAGGGTGGAGTCTATGGCATTGTACCTGTCTGAGGTCCCACCCCTCCTCAACACTCACCCTCTCCAGGTTTGACCCCTCAAATCTCCAGGAATTTCCCAACCTGGAGTTGACAACCCTATCTCCCTCCCAGCCAGCCATCAACCTACCTTTAGTTTTCCATCTCCTCCCCCCTCCCTCCTAGAGAGCAATTGTAATTTTGAGTGATCTCCAGCCACCACCTGGAGATTGGCAACAATGGTTCCCCATCAGGGAATGGCTGGATTGGAGGGTGGAGTCTATGGCATCATGCCTGTCTGAGGTGCCACCCCTCCTCAAACCTCACCCTCTCCAGGCTCCATCCCTCAAAACTCCAGGAATTGCCCACCTGGAGTTGGCAACCTGATCAGGACTGGGCCCAATGAGTTTTCTCCCAAAGGCCAACATAGGTGTGGAAAGGGCCTTTTATTGACAGAGGAGAAAGTACAGGTGCCAACTTTGATTAGGGAAATACCTGGAGATTTGGGGGGGTGGATCCCGTGGAGGGCAGCATTTGGGGTGTGTGTGGAAGGACTCAGCAGGGTATAATGCCATAGAGTCTACCCTCCAAAGCAACCATTTTCTCCCGGGGAACTGATCTCTGTCATCTGGAGGTCAATTGTAACAGTGGGAGAAAAAGCCCAGCAGGAACTCATTAGCATACTAGGCCACACCCAACAGCAGAAACTCATTAGCATATTAGGCCACACACCCCATGTTGCCAGAAGCGTGGTCATCCAGCCACACCCACCTTCCGCTTCTTATTCTGTTTACCTCGTTTGTTGTCAAAACCCAGGGCTTTTTTTGTAGCAGGAACTCCTTTGCATGTTAGGCCACACACCCCTAATGTAGCCAATCCTAATGAGTTTCTGCTGTTGGGTGTGGCCTATGATGCTAATGAGTTCCTGCTGGGCGTGGCCAACTGGGGGGCCAGCCGGAACTCCGTTCCTGTGTGTTCCTGCCCAAAAATAGCCCTGGAATTAGTTATAAAATGTTACATTCCCCTCCCCAAGAACTGGGGCTTCACTTCCTTATCAGCATCTCTTTCTCGCTTTGGCAGGCAATGACATGGTGGTCGCTGAACAAAGCGACATTAAGATCGTGACCTCTCCTTATGAAATCCACTTCACGAGAACCCCCAAGTACTTCAAGCCAGGAATGCCGTATGAACTGACGGTACGGTACTATTAATTAAAGTCTCTTTTCTTCTTACGGCCCAGTCTCGGTGTTCAAACAGACAAATTGAAGAATGAACATCTCAGTCCGTCTGTACAATGCATGCCTCAATTTGCCTCGGGGCCAAGCAGGAAAGTGAGTGTGCTTGGCTGTGGCTTTTCCTAAAGGAAACGTTTTCTCCTTGAAAACACTGATGGTGGGTGGGATCCAGTCCCGAAGAGCAAAACGGAGGGGGGGTTGAAGGGTTAAACCTCTTCTCTTTCCCCGTGCACAGCTCTGAGGCAAATCGAGGCTGCCCTATCCTGCAGGTTGAGGTGGATGGACTAAGAGCGTGATCTGCATCTCGACGGGTTGAGCCCACAGGATCAGTTTAAACCTGTGTTAAAACTAGAGCAGCAGTCATATTGTGGAATTCATGTGGAATTATATTTCGATATTCCAGATGAAGGGGGGAAGAGGTTTCCGTGTGTTTCACACTGGCGCTTTGCGGTGTTCTGATTTCTCCCAGGTCTTCGTCACCAACCCTGATGGCTCCCCAGCCCCAAATGTCCCAGTGGTATCAGAGCCCATCGTAGTGGAGGCACTTACCCAGAGCGACGGAACTGCCAAACTTTTCCTGAACGTGCCAGCAGACAGCCAACAGCTGGGAATCACCGTGAGTCGTTTAGAGATTGTGCCGAGTTTCACTCCAGTGCACTTGTGTTTGCGGCAACGGCATAAGAGAAGCCAATGTTGAATCAGGCCAATGGCCCATCTAGTCCAACACTCTGTCACACAGCGGCCAAAATATACCAGGTGCCATCAGGATGTCCAGCAATGGGGCCAGGGCACCAGAAGCCCTCCCACTGCTGCCCCTCCCCAAGCACCAAGAATAGAGTGCATCACCTGCCCCAGACTGAGAGTTCCCATCTATACCCTGTGGCTAAGAGCCACTGATGGACTTCTGCTCCAGATGTTTATCTAATTCCCTCTTGAAACTGTCCATGCTTGTAGCTGCCACCACCTCCTGTGGCAGTGAATTCCATGGGTTAATCACTCTTTGGGTGAAGAAGGGCTTCCTTTTATCCGTTCTAACCCGACTGCTCAGCAATTTCATGGAGTGCCCACGAGTTCTTGTATTGTGAGAAAGGGAGAAAAGTACTTCTTTCTCAACCTGCTCAATCCCACTCATAATCTTATAAACCTCGATCATGTCACCCCTCAGCCGTCGTTTCTCCAAGCTGAAGAGCCCCAAGCGTTTTAACCTTTCTTCATAGGGAAGGTGTTCCAACCCTTTTATCATTCTAGTTGCCCTTCTCTGCACTTTTTCCAATGCTATAATAATCCTTTTTGAGATGTGGCGACCAGAACTGTACACAGTATTCCAAATGAGGTCGCACCAATGATTTATACAGGGGCATGATGATACTGGCTGATTTGTTTTCAATTCCCTTCCTAATAATCGCCAGCATAGCGTTGGCCTTCTTACACAAAGCCAGTGTTTTGGGGGCATTTGTGAGCTTCTAGCACAGGGCCTCTTGCTCAGTGTCCAGTGTAAGTCGAGCAGATGCAGTTCACCCTAGCAGAAGGGATGGAAGGACCCTTCCTTTTATTCAGAAATCCACCTTTCTCCTCTATTTGTGCACCGGGGAGAAATATGTGCTTTGACGCTAGGCCCCGTAGAGGACTGTACCTGTGCGTAGGTAAGTTTGTGTGAAGTCTGATGGGTGGGAGGAGGTATATGTGTATGACTGTGCTTTTATTTATTTTATTAATTCGATTTATACCCCGCCCTCCCCGCGAGCGGGCTCAGGGTGGCTTACAGTAGTGGCACGAGTTGCCAATAAAACCATATAAAACATATAAACAAAACTAAACAATTAAAACCATAAAATCATAAGGTGCTATTAGTTAACCGTACAGTGGCGTGCTACAGATGTCTCCAACAGCTGAGTTCCAGCTCAGTGTCGTCCCGAGTCGTTCGATGGAATGAGCCAGATGTTAAAGCTGAGGGTCGTTCCACCAGTATGGAGCCACCACTGAGAAGGCCCTGGCCCTGGTGGCAGCGAGCCTGGCGTCCTTGGGGCCTGGAACAGTCAGTCGATTTTGAGACCCCCCAACCGTAGTGCTCTCTGGGGTATATGTGGAGAAAGGTGGTCTCTCAGGTATGTCGGACCCTGACCATATAGGGCTTTAAAGGTGAGCACCAGCACCTTTTTTTTTTTTCGGCCCCCCCGAAGGGGATTTTTTATTGCTTTTTTGTAATACACTACAAACTACAACTAAAGAAAAAGGGAAGGGGACTAACACTAGGGAAAAAGAAAAGTAAACCCGCACTAAACTAAAAACCCAAGAGTAGGAGATCATTAACCCAGTTAGAATCTATGTTAGTGCGATATTGTTAGTAAACAATGAATGCTGTGAGTTACTATCTATCTCTCCCTGATTAAAGGTTAGCTGATTACTTGTTACGGGAGAATTCTAGAGCATCCCCCAAACTTGCTTCATAAAGGCAATTTTCAGAGTCCTTCTGCCTTTACTTAGGCTTTCTATCCCTAAATGCATACGTTGGTTTTCGGGCACTGGCACCTTCTTCCGCAGCCAAGTCTTCGTCCGTCTCCGAGGGTGTGGAGCCACTTGAACCAGTTTCACCATCTTCTTTGGTTCCCAGATGGCGTTTGAGAAATTCTTTAGCCTTGTGCACAGTCAGTCTTCTCTCTCTTGTTATGCATTTTAAAGATGACCCCTTCTGGGACCACCCATTTATATGCAATTTGATTGGTTTGGAGAAAGAGTATTAAGTCTTTGTAGCCTTTCCGTTTTTGACGGATTTCAAATGGAATGTCCTTTAGAGTCTTGATAGTAACCTTCCCCATTTTCAGTGGAGTTGCTGATGACGCTTTTAAAATTGCATCCCTAATTTGTCTTCTTGAAAATCTGACTGATATTTCTCCAGGTAGGCTATTCTTTTTGGTGTAATTAGAGTACACCCTATATGCTGCATCCATATCGTGCATTATTTCTTCTGCTTTCAAGCCTACTACTGGTGCAATAAGATCACTAAGGTGCTTCTTCAGGTCTTCCTTCAGAGATTCAGGAACTCCCTGGAATCTTTGGATCATATTAGCTTTTTCCATTTGCAGAGACAACAGCCTGTTTTTCTGATGATTTTGCTTATTTGTTATTTGGTCCACTCTTTTCTTCAAAGTCTTGTTTTTGGTGTGCATCTCTTTCACTACTGCCATCATCTGCTCCGTCTGTTTAACCGTTTCAGCCACCTGGAGCTGCTGCGCTGCCAAAGTCTGATTGAGAACAGTTAACTGCTGGTTAATACAAGCAAGTTGATCCATAACAGGCTTGAGCGTATCCGCTAGTACTCTCATGACATCCATTCCCTTGTCTTCCGGCCTCGGACTTTGACCGCCCATAGGTTTCAGTTTCACTCCTTTCCTCCCTGCACCCGACATCTTGGACGATTGTTTACAAAAGCCAACCACTTTTTCACCACCTCTGAAAATCGCTTATGCTTCAAATCCGCTCTGGTAAGTCTCGCAAAACAAGCCACACTTTCAGTTTTTCCCCACCCTCTCTCTTTTTCTGCTACTTTTCTCGCTCACGGGGGGAGATTCCTCCGCTCTCCATTTACCGATATAGAAAGGGGGCAAAGGATTTTCCAGTTCTTTCAAAATTCGTTAACATCCAACTCTCATTCATCGTCGGCCACTTTTGAACTCACAGAAATCTCCGCCAATTGCCTGATCTCCTCCGCTTGTCCCAGTCAACCTAGCTAGAGCCATGCGGCCACACAGCGGTAGGACCATCAGGGCAAAGGAGCGCCTCGATTCACCGGCATTCCACCATTGAAGAGGCTACTCCTTCAAAGCCCTATGGCTTGGAACCCTACCCAAGGGTTCCGTGGGGGGGCCACATCAGTAGCCCCCCGCTGAACCGCTGGTGTGCAAATCGCTCTCCCAAACCTTGGGGAGAGCGACTGCCATCACCACGCCATAAAATGGAAGAGCACCAGCACCTTGAAGTATGCTATTGGTAGGCTGTGCAGGGCCTTCAGCACCCTCACTTCTTTGAGGAAGGATGTGACAGAAACCCTAAAACTTTGCTAGGGCTCAAGAGCATCACCTAGAGCATCTGGGATCTTGGACCCCTGGGAGTTTACATTAGAGTAACCCATTCATTTCCATTCCACTTTGACCATCCTGCCAGTCTGGGGTAGTGGTTAAGTGCGCGGACTCTGATCTGGGAGAACCAGGTTTGATTCCCCACTCCTCCACTTGGACCTGGCTGGATGACCTTGGAGGAGCCATAGTTCTGACAAGAGCTGTCCTTGAAAGGGCAGTTCTGGAGAGAGCTCTCTCATCCCCACCTACCTCACAGGGCATCTGTTGTGGGGAGGGGAAGGGAAAGGAGGTTGTAAGCCGCTCTGAGGCTCCAAGTGAAGGGCAGGGTATACATCCAATCTTGTCTTCTTCTATTTAATCCCTTTTGGGCAAAGGACAATCTGATTTGGGCCAGACCACCTATTTGTCATGGAAGTTCAGAGCCATAGTGACTAAAGGGAATCTCCACATTCAGAGGCAGTCAGGGCCAAGAGGCAGCATTAGGGGAAGGCCTCGGCCTCTCTGCCCTGTTGTTGGCCCTCCAGAGGAATTGGCTGGCCCCTGTGTGAGACGGGAGCCTGGACTGGAAGGACCCTCCCTGGTCTGACCCAGCAGGGCTCTTCTGGTGTCCTGATCAGGGGAAGGCCTCGGCCTCTATATGCCCTGTTGCTGGCCCTCCAGAGGAACTGGCTGGCCCCTGTGTGAGACGGGAGGCTGAACTGGATGGACCTCCTGGTCTGACCCAGCAGGGCTCTTCTGGTGTCCTGATCAGGGAAGGCCTCAGTCTCTATATGCCCTGTTGCTGGCCCTCCAGAGGAACTGGCTGGCCCCTGTGTGAGACGGGATGATGGACTAGAGGGACCCTCACTGGTCTGACCCAGCAGGGCTCTTCTGATGTCCTTATCAGGGGAATGCCTCGGCCTCTACATGCCCTGTTGCTGGCCCTCCAGAGGGACTGGCTGGCCCCTGTGTGAGACGGGAGGCTGGACTGGATGGACCCTCCCTGGTCTGACCCAGCAGGGCTCTTCTGAGGTTCTTCTCAGGGGAAGGCCTCAGCCTCTCTGCCCTGTTGCTGGCCCTCCAGAGGAACTGGCTGGCCCCTATGTGAGACGGGAGGCTGGACTGGATGGACCCTCCCTGGTCTGACCCAGCAGGGCTCTTCTAGTGTCCTTCTCAGGGGAAGGCCTCGGCCTCTCTGCCCTGTTGCTGGCCCTCCAGACAAACTGGCTGGCCCCTGTGTGAGACGGGAGGCTGGACTAGATGGACCCTCCCTGGTCTGACCCAGCAGGGCTCTTCTGGTGTCCTTATCAGGGGAAGGCCTCGGCCTCTATATGCCCTGTTGCTGGCCCTCCAGAGGAACTGGTTGGCCACTCTGTGAGATGGGAGGCTGGACTAGAGGGACCCTCACTGGCCTCAGCTCCCACCACCCCAGCTGATCCGCATTATAGCTGAATACCTCCAAATAAAAGCTGTGGGGGGGAATGGCTTTTATTAGGGCTCAGCTATACCAGTAGCTGATCAGATTCTCAGAATCTGTATTCAGCTTAAATAATACCAAAAAATATCGGTACGGTATTTAAACAATAATGATATTATTTATTTATTAATCAATAATACAATGATATTATTTATTTAAAATGATACTATTAAATAATGCCCACCAGATACCGGTAAGGCATTTTTCAGGTATTTCTTTTGGCTTGGTTAATGCTGAAGGTATGCCCCTAGTACCCAATGACCCTGGAGCCCTATCGTGGACCTTTGACCTTAGACCATCCCTGTAAGAATATGCAGGCCATGCAAAAAACTTGGTAGATGTCCATTTCCCCAGGATCAGAGCCAATTCCTTCCTCCCCACATCTTTTTTCCCCCAGCAGAAATTGAAGCGGAGGTTCCATTTTCCTTGTGATGGAATTAAAATGATGCCATGGGTGCTTTGGGATTTGACTGACACCTCTCTCTCTCTCTTTTAGGTCAAAACCAGACACCCAGATGTCCAGGACAATGCACAGGCCAGCAATACCATCTTGGCCAACGCCTACCAGACCCAGGGACAGTCTGGGAACTACCTCCATTTGGCCGTCATAGCCAGGGAGCTCAAGGCTGGGGATAACTTGCCAATCAATTTCATTGTGAAGACCAACAACCCAAACGTGATGGACCAGATCCATTATTTCACCTACATAGTAAGTGCGGGGGGAAATCCAAGGGCCGAACCCCCTTCTCCTTTTTAATTAATTCTTACGTTCTCTGGAAGGAGCCCTGGTAGCCAAAGACCCTGGAGGGCTGGGAAATCCTTATATCTCTAGGGAAACCGTGCCCTAGTAGCCAACACCTCCGCCAAAGGAAGAGAATAGGATGGCAGTGCATTGGCTAAGGGCCAGACGACAGATTACACAGCAACCCCATGCTTCCTTTTTGTGTATGTTGCTTCCCCGGTTCGCCAGTTTGCACCAGGGAAAGGACAGACAGGAAGGGGTGCTTAACCCTTCCCCTGCCGCCTGCTTTCCGCCTGAAATCCCCCCCCCCCCAGCTTCTGTTCCTTCCATAGGGGGTATAGAGCAGAAGCTTCTTGGGAAAATGTAAACACTTCCTCGTGGCTGTATCTAAGGTTAAACTGCAAAAAAGGGCCATGTATTTATTTATTTATTTTTCACATTTATATCCCTCCCATCCTGTAAATGGGCTCAGGGCAGGTTACAACATTTCCAAAAATGCAATAATTTTTTTTTATCCTAAAACACATTATAAACATATAAAATCGGTAGTCGTAGCTTGTCATGGGGAGAGTCCAGCCATTTAAGAACACAATCTGTGGTTGTTTTCCCATAATTCCAGCAGCGATGCCAGCCCATCAGCAGTCACGTTTCTTGTAGCATTCTAATATGTTGAAATCTACCTGGAATTCAACTGAAAGAAAAGTAATTCATGAAGAAGAAGAAGAAGAAGAAGAAGAAGAAGGAGAAGAAGAAGGAGAAGGAGAAGAAGAAGGAGAAGAAGAAGAAGAAGAAGAAGAAGAAGAAGAAGAAGAAAAAGAAGAAGAAGAAGAAGAAGAAAGAGACTGAATTTATACTCTGCCCTTCTGTTGTGACTGAATTTATACCCAGCCCATCAGCAGTCACGTTTCTTGTATCATTCTAATATGTTGAAATCTACCTGGAATTCAACTGAAAGAAAAGTAATTTATGAAGAAGAAGAAGAAGAAGAAGAAGAAGAAGAAGAAGAAGAAGAAGAAGGAGGAGGAGGAGGAGGAGGAGGAGGAGGAGGAGGAGGAGGAGGAGGAGGAGGAGGAGGAGGAGGAGGAGGAGGAGGAGAGACTGAATTTATACCCTGCCCTTCTGTTGTGTGTGTTTCTTTAAGAGGACTGTATATAAGTTGGGAGCAGGAAATGGGAGTGGTTGTAAGTTACAGATGCATTTTATACTGTGAGACTGAGATAATAGGGTTGCTGAGTGAGAAATACCTTTTGGCGGGGGAGTCCTGGTTCTGTTCCTGATGTCACCCAGAAGTGATGTCATCACATTGGGCGTGTTGGGGGCGAGACCACTATGATTTGAGGGAAAACCATAGAGTTTTCCCTCGAATGATAGAGCGTTCCCCCTCAACATGACGCCTCCGGGTGATGTCATCACACCGGGCACGTCTCCATGCTCCTGGCATTTGGGGGGCGGAGTTCCACCAGCAGCCTGATGCGGGCCGGCAGGGAAAGAACCCTTTGAGTGGGGATTTCCCCACCCCCCCGGGGGACCTGGCAACCCTACTGGAATCTCTTCTGTCACCTACACTCTATTCTCTACAGCAGTGGTGTTGAACTTGCCACAAGGACCAGATTTGACATGAATGTCACTTTGTTGAGCCAGGCCATGTGTGCAGTAAAATGTAATACCAGGTATGTTGTGTGTTAACTGGGATAAGATGGCCACCACTGCACGGCCTGACCATGCGGTCCAACAAACCAACAAAGACAATAGCCACTTCGGAACCGTAGGCGCACCAATGGGCTCACCCGGATCTGAAAGTAGCCCTATTGAATTGAATAAGGCCAATCACGGGTGATGGGTGTGGGTGTGGTGAGGGGCACAAATATAAGCCAGGCACTCCCTGGCCCAAGTATCTTTTGTTCCTGATGTAATCCAATAAACAAGAGCTGATTCACTATGCTGAGTCTCCGACCTTAGTACTTTTCAAGGTACCGGAGATATTTTACCACTGGCTGTGACCATACCCCTCCTCAGCAGAGCTCAGAGCCAAGCCAACCCTCCTAGCCCTTTATGGTCGCCAACCCTGAAGATCTAGGGGAAGACATTGGGGAAGGGCCTGCATTTGGGGAAGGGAGGGACCTCAGCAGGGGGTCCTAATTTGGACTGTTTTCCCCCCAGTTGTTCGTGGGCTGGATAAGGGTCCTGGTTGGGCTGTATATTTGACATGTCTGCTCTAGAGAGAGCTTTGGTTCGAGATCTTCTGTGGTGAAGCCACAAAACCACCCTATTGCCATATCGCATGGCATTGATATGAGACCATATTAAAATAACTGTTGTCACCATCCGTAATGTATTCATTTACAGCCAGCTAGCACTTTAAGTTTTGGATTGTTTTTAGATGGTTTTATTCATGTCATAATTGTTCTCAGGGGTCATTTGGGGCCGGAGCATGCCGGAGCACCACTCTGGCAGCTCAAGAGCAGGCACAAATGGTGGCGGTGGCAAGCCCTGCCCCCAGACTCCTTCCCGCTAGAGTTGCGCCGCAGAAAAAAAACCCACCGTGGCGTCTGATCGTGTAATGGCGGGTCAACTTCCAACAGCACAAATAGCCACGCCTTCCCCCCACATTATCTGGCTCGTGTGACTGGGACCTGAGAGTTTTTAATGAATTTTAAAAGGTTGGTCCTGATTGGGTAGTGTGATGTGTGCTATTCGCTTATTGGAGAGGGTCTGTCTAGTGTGACATTTAAAAAGCGGCTCACTTTATGGATAGTCTTATGCATAAGGGCTGAGTCATAGAATCTTAGAATGTTAAAGTTGGAAGGGACCTTGCAGGTCATCTAGTCCAACTCCCTGCTCTCTGCAGGAGCACAACCAAAAGATAGCCCTACAACATACCCGAAAGATGGTCATAGAATCATAGAATGTTAGAGTTGGAAGGGGTCTTACAGGTCATCTAGTCCAACCCCCTGCACTCTGCAGGAGCACAGCCAAAAGAGAGCCCTACGACATACCCGAAAGATGGCCATAGAATCATAGAATATTAGAGTTGGAAGGGACCTTGCAGGGCATCTAGTCCAACCCCCTGCACTCTGCAGGAGCGTAGCCGAAAGATAGCTCTACATATACATGCCTACAACATATGCGAAAGATAGTTGTCCAGTCTCCACTTGAAAACGTCCAGCGAAGGAACATCCACAGCCTCCCGAGGCAGGCTGTTCCACTGCTCAACCACTCTTACAGTTAGGAAGTTTCTCCTGATATTTAGCTGATAACAACTCCCTTGTCATTTCCACCCATTAGATCTAGTCTTGCAATCCGGGGCAAGAGAGAATAGATTTGCTCCATCTTCTCCATGACAGCCCTTCAAATACCTGAAGACTGCAATCATGTCCCCTCTAAGCCTTCTGTTTCCCAGGCTAAACAGACCCAACTCTTTCAGCCTTTCCTCGTAAGACTTGGGATTCCAACCCTCTCACCATCCTGGTCGCCCTCTTCTGGACATGCTCGAGCTTGTCGACATCCTTCCTAAAGTGTGGTGCCCAAAACTGGACACAGGACTCCAGGTGAGGCCCGACCATAGCAGAGAAGAGCGGAACTACCACCTCCCGTGATCTGGACACCATACTTCTGCGAATGCCTCCTAAGATTGCATTTGCTTTCTTCCTAGCCACATCGCACTGCAGGCTCATGTTGAGCCTGTGATCAACCAGAACACCCAGATCCCTTTCACATGTCCTGCTGTTGGATTTTGAGCTCATGCTTTCTGGAGCTGAGTAGTTCTGACAGAATCTGGGCTCATTTGAAGAGGAGAAGCTGCATATATATTGAGTGTTTAGGTACTGTGCCCTGCGGAACTGTGAAAGGTCCCGCAGGGCCCTGATCTCCTCTGGGAGTTCGTTCCACTAGGTGGGGGCCGCCACTGAAAAGGCCCTGGCCCTGGTAGTAGCCAGCTTGGCCTCCCTCAGGCCAGGGAGTGTCAACCGATTTTGAGACCCAGACTGTAGTGCTCTCTGGGGCATATACAGGGAAAGGCGGCCCCGTAGGTATGTTGGACCCTGGCCTTATAGGGCTTTAAAGGTAAGAACCAGCACCTTGATTGAAACGGATTCGGTATGCTATTGGCAGCCAGTGCAGTGTCCTCAGCACAGTCTGGATGTGCTCCCACCTGGGGAGACCCATCAACAGCCTGGCCAGGGCGTTCTGCACTAGCTGCAGCTTCCGAATCCGCGACAAGGGCAGCCTGGCACTTCCATGCCAGCAGAGGAGTTAGGGTTGCCATCTCTGGGTGAGGAAAGTTCTGGAGATCTGGGTGTGGATCCTGGGGGAGGGTATTAGTTTGGGGAGTGGGGGTGGGGGAACACCTCGGTGGTCTATAATGTGAAAGGGATCTAGGTGTTATGGTTGATCACAAGCTAAACATGAGCCTGCAGTGTGATGCGGCTGTGAAGAAAGCTAATGCAATCTTAGGATGCATTAGCAGAAGCATTGTGTCCAGATCACGGGAGGTGGTAGTTCCGCTCTGTTCTGCTATGGTCAGGCCCCACCTGGAGTCCTGTGTCCAGTTTTGGGCACCACATTTTCGGAAGGATGTTGACAAACTCGAGTGGGTCCAGAGGAGGGCGACCAGGATGGTGAGAGGGCTGGAATCCAAGTCTTGCGAGGAAAGGCTGAAAGAGTTGGGTCTGTTTAGCCTGGGAAAGAGAAGGCTTAGAGGGGACATGATGGCAGTCTTCAAATATTTGAAGGGCTGTCATGTAGAAGATGGAGCGGATCTATTCTCTCTTGCTCCGGATTGCAAGACTAGATCTAATGGGTGGAAATTACAAGGGAGTCGTTACCGGCTTAATATCAGGAGAAACTTCCTGACTGTAAGAGTGGTTGAGCAGTGGAACAGACTGCCTCGGGAGGTGGTGGATGCTCCTTCCCTGGACGTGTTCAAGAGGAGACTGGACAACCATCTTTTGGGTATGTTGTAGGTATGTAGGGGTTTCGGCTGTGTTCCTGCAGAGTGCAGGGGGTTGGACTAGATGGCCTGCAAGGTCCCTTCCAACTCTAACATTCTGTGATTCTATGACCATCTTTCAGGTATGTTGTAAGGCTGTCTCTCGGCTGTGCTCCTGCAGAGTGCAGGGGGTTGGACTAGATGACCTGCAAGGTCCCTTCCAACTCTAACATTCTGTGATTCTATGATACCGCCCACCCTCCAAAGCAGCCATTTTCTCTGAGGGAGCAGATCGCCGATCAGTTGGCATCCTAGCAGTGCTATATGTGCATTCCACCATGCACGTCATGCCAGTGACCCGCAGTCACAAGCAATGCTCCCCTCTAAGCTGCGGAGTCTTGTGAGGAAGAATTCTCCTTGGTGAGTGACTGGCATCAAAGTTGTGAGTGAGCGATTGGGCCCCTGCATGAATTAGTGTGCTGAGCTAAGGCAAAAAATGTGTGAGCTGGAGGCTAAGAAACTGTGAGATAGCTCACACTAACTCAGCTTAGAGGGAACTCTGGTCACAAGCCCCATAGAGCGCAAGGGAACTCCAGGAGTTTTCCCAGCACTGAACAGTGCGAATCCAGCATTACCCAAGCCCCTGCCTCTTCCCTCTTACCATGGCACTGTCTCTGATTCTCCATCAGATCATGAACAAAGGAAAGATCTTCAAGACTGGGAGGCAGCCCAAGGCCGCAGGGCAGCATCTGGTGACGATGTCTCTGCCCGTCACCCCGGATCTCATCCCCTCTTTCCGAATTGTGGCTTACTATCAAATCGAAAACAGCGAGATCGTGGCTGACTCGGTCTGGGTGGATGTGAAAGATACCTGCATGGGAACGGTAGGTGCAGTTCCTGTAGCTGGGGGGTGGGTGGGGAAGGGAGGAATCAGAACAGAAGGGGGAAAAAGGGAATGCATAAATTCCAATTGTGGCTGATTCTGTCTTGGGTGGATGTGGAAGATACCTGCATGGGAATGGTAGGTGGAGTTGCTATAGCTGGAGGGTGGGGATCAACACAGAAGGGCGAAAAAAAGAATGCATAGATCCAAAATCTGGCAAAGCCCACCCCTCTCCAGATTTGTTTCAATTCTGATTAGAAAGGGTTCAGACCAAGGAAGCCACGGTCAGATGCAATGCCTCCCTCTAAGCGGTGGAGCCTTGCGAACAAAAATTTGCGAGCTGCTGGCATTAAAGTTGGGAGCGAGCGATTTGGCCGCTGCAAAAATCCGTTTGCTCTGGAGCCCTCCTCCTTCCTGAGCTAAGAGAAAAACATGTGAGCCGGAGGCTAAAAAACTGTGAGCTAGCTCACACTAACTCTTATGTTCTTATTATGGAGCAGAAGTCCATCAGTGGCTATGAGCCGCAGGGTATAGATGGGAACTCTCAGTCTGGGGCAGGTGATGCACTCTATTCTTGGTGCTGGAGGGGGCAGCAGTGGGAGGGCTGCTAGTGTCCTGGCCCCACTGCTGGACCTCCTGATGGCACCTGGTATATCTTGACCGCTGTGTGACAGAGTGCTGGACTAGATGGGCCATTGGCCTGATTCAACATTGGCTTCTCTTATGTTCTTATGTTCTTATGTTCTAAGCTTAGAGGGAACACTGGTCAGATGTATTTAACATGTGCCAGTTCCTCATTATCAGACAGGCTGCCACACAGAATATTACACAGGTATGCTTTTGGGGAATACGTGGACTTTAAGAGTGCGTGCCCTGGACATCCCTACGTACAACAGGCAGGCCTGGATCAGGTCCCCAGTCCCCACTTACCTTTCTTTTTTCCTTGTAGAGAAGTTGAGGATGCCTTTTAAAAATAGTGTTTATGCAGACTAGAGGTCTTCAGGTTTCAGACCTGCTCTCCCAAGTCTCAAGATCTTATCAGAAACTAAGTCAGAGTACCTTTAAAAAGAAATAAAATTTAAAGAAAGCTTGTTTTTGTTGACTCAGTTGTATATATTGGTAAATGCACGCCCTTGGGCGCTGAATGTTGGGGCGCTCCTCCCACCTATACCCCCCTCCAAATCTATACAGATAGCAAATATTGCTGAATCTATTAGTTGCTGTAGGTTTTCCGGGCTGTGTGGCCGTGGTCTTGGCATTTTAAGACCTGACGTTTCGCCAGCAGCTGTGACTGGCATCCTCAGAGGTAGAACAGAGGTATAACAGAGGATGCCAGTTGTGTGGCCGTGGCCTTGGCAGGGGAGCTGTGGCACAGTGGATATATCCCACTGCTTAATAAGTAAACATCTGAACTGTTGTCAGTTCTAGCCCCACGTTGGTGTGAGCTGCCACCCTGTGTCCCTAGCTCGTCGTCTACCCAGCGATTCGAAAGCTTCAGCAAGTAGATAAAATGGGTACCACTCCTTAGAGAGGGTGGGCACACCAACCCGCCCCCCCCCGTGGGGGAGGTGTTAGCTAATGACGGATCGTCCTGCTACAAAGACCAGAAGCCATGGAAGAATCTTCTCGGCATCAAGAAGCCCTGCAGTGGGCTGATCTGGCCAGGCGGTGGCAGTATGGCGCTGCGACACGAAGAGTCCTGAAAGCCTGACGTCACTAAAGCCGGCTGACTGAAACGCCGATCAGAACATGACAGGTCCGAAGGCAGAGATGAATCCTCTGTTAGCTGCAAGCGTGTGCGGAATTAAAGAATTCCATGTTGTCCTCCCTACCCTTTATATAACATTGTTAGTCCCATGTCTCAAAGAGTAACTGTACATCGCTCAGAGCCTGCAGGGTGAGCGATTAATAAATTGAAAGATGATGATGATGATTGTAGGACCTGACATTTCGCCAGTAGCTGTGACTGGCATCCTCAGAGGTATAACACAGAGTACTCCCTCTTTCTGTGTTATACCTCTGGGGATGCCAGTCACAGCTACTGGCGAAACGTCAGGTCCTACAATGCCAAGACCACGGCCACACAACTCGGAAAATCTACAGCAACTAATGAACTCCAGCCGTGAAAGCCTTCGACAACATATTGCTGAATCTGTTGGAGGTGCTGGTATCATATAACATAGAAGACTAGAAATATATGCTGGACTTAAAATGCAATCCTTTGCTGGATTGTTCCGATCTGGACCCACTAATTTACAACAGCAGAATCAGAGAACTGGAAGGGGCCATACAGACCATCGAGTCCCACCCGCTGCTCAACGCAGGATCAGCCTAGAGGTGGGGTGTCGAACTCATTTGTCATGAGTGCCGAATCTGACATAAACGAGACCTTGCCGGGCCGGGCCACGTGTGTCATAAAATGTAATGCCAGGCAGCGAAGATAAAAACTCTATAAAGGACACAAAAACAGAGGTTTTTTTTTTTTAAACTTAAAATAAAAACACGCTTAAAACATTAGCAGTCTTGCAATATTTTGTTTATTTAACAGTGTCTGATCACGGACACCTCTTGCTCTGAATGACTGCATCAAAATGTCCGTGCTGTTGCCATCTTGAGTGTGCTGTTCAGGTGTGTATCTGTCAGCTGCAAGTCTACGATGACGTAGCAGCAGCAGCAGAACTGGAAGAAGAAGCAGGAGACAGCCAGTTCCATTGCGGGCCTGATAGAAGCCCTCCGGGGGCCTGATCCACCCCCCCGGGCCACATGTTTGACACCCCTGCTCTAGAGCATCCCTGACAAGTGTTTGTTCAGTTGCTGCTTGAAGCCTGCCAGTGAAGCTGTCTCACGCAGGGGCCAGCCAGTTCCTCTGGAGGGCCAGCAACAGGGCAGGGAGGCCGAGGCCTTCCCCTGATAAGGACACCAGAAGAGCCCTGCTGGGTCAGACCAGGGAGGGTCCCTCCAGTCCAGCCTCCCGTCTCACACAGGGGCCAGCCAGTTCCTCTGGCAGGTCAGCAACAGGGCAGAGAGGCTGATGCCTTCCCCTGATAAGAACCCCGGAGGAGCCCTGCTGGGTCAGGCCAGGGAGGGTCCATCCAGTCCAGCCTCCCGTCTCACGCAGGGGCCAGCCAGTTCCTCTGGAGGGCCAGCAACAGAGCAGAGAGGCCGAGGCCTTCTCCTGATAAGGACACCAGAAGAGCCCTGCTGGGCCAGACCAGGGAAGGTCCATCCAGTCCAGCCTCCCATCTCTTTTTTTTTTTTTTTTTGGTAAAACTCTCCTAAAAAGGAGAGAATTTAATTCTTTTTATAAGAAAAGGGTAGGGTAGACAGATGGGGAAAGAAAAAGATGGAGTGAAGTTTTTTCTGTTAAAAAGGGTTAGTTTTAATTAGTAATCAATACCATTTTTGGCATCTATCACGGTTAGAAGATCTTCTTTTTAACTTTGCAAAGTCCAAAATCACTCTGTTAATACAGTTAGTAAAGTCCATTGGGGTTAGTAATTAAACAGCTCCTTACAGATGTTACACAAACAGTCCTCAAGGTGTCTTCTTTTTAAGTCTCTTCCAATTATGGATTGAGTCCTTTTTAGCCTTGATGCCTTCCGTTCCATCACCTCCTTCCCCTGGGCTGCTGTCTTCTTCACTGCTTGTCCCAATTTTGAGTGCTGTGTCTTCCTCCATGCTGGCGTGTCTCTTCAGAAGTTTTTGCATTTTAAAGATGTAGTCCATCTTCTTTCTTTTCTCTTTTTCCTTGTACTTCTGGCCTTCAAATTTCCAGGGCTCCATAGACACTACACATGAGATTAGATCTCTGATATGTTGCCTGCTATGCTCAACATCCCCTTCTACTGGCAGAGTATTTTCTTTTATAAAAGCGGAATAGGCTTTGGGAGCCATGTCCACCTCTTCTTTTAATTCTTTCACTTCACTGCCAGTTAGGGGTGCCAAGACATTCGTCAAGGTAGATCCGAGATCTTCTTTCTCTTCTTCTTTTACGCCCTGAAAACTTAGAATCAGATTCGATTTCTGTTCAATTTCCACCATCTTCCTTGTTGTTTCCGATATCTGTTTCTGTCGACTGATGAGAACACTTTCCAATTTAAGCAAAGTTTCATTGATTTTCTGCATTTGCTCCAGCAGAGGGCACAGTATCTCCTTTTCCTGTTGATTGACAGCGAGCTCTGGGGGGGGGCTACCCAGACCGGAAGTCCCTCCCCTCTTCTCTTCCTGTTTCTGCAGGACTTTTTCCATTGTCGACATTTTGTTTTTTTTTGTTTACTTTTACAAAGTTCGTGCTGCATCCCCCAGGAAGCTAATAGGATCGTAATCTTCCATACAACCCCAATGGTACCTTCACCAACACTTTTTTCTCTCTGCCCCCCTTCGCGCTCCCTTTATAGATCTTGCTTCTCAAAAGGGGTGGGGACTCCTCCCTCCTCCCATACGCTTATACGCTTGCGGGGGGGTTCAAATTTACGCTTCGAAATAGATCTTCAACTCACGATTCGGTGCCACTTCTTTTTATGTTAAATCATAGCGCTGGCTTCACTCCTGGAAGTCGGTGGCGCTGCTAAGTCCCATTACGGGCACGACGCAGCGGGGCCGATTGGGGCGGGGAGAAAGCCTCAATTTCCCGGCTGTCTGCCGGCAAAGAGGCTACTCCCCAAGCGCCCCGGTTTGGAGCCTTTGCCTAAGGCTCACTAGGGTCTTTCGCACGTGCGAAGACCCCCCCTAACTGTGCGTGGGCTAATCGCCTCTGGGAGCGTCCCGAGAGGTGGCCGCCATTCGCAACGCCGAAACCGAAACCCCAGCCTCCCATCTCACGCAGGGGCCAGCTGGTTCCTCTGGAGGGCCAGCAACAGGGCATATAGAGGCCGAGGCCTTCCCCTGATAAGGACACCAGAAGAGCCCTGCTGGGTCAGACCAGGGAGGGTCCATCCAGTCCAGCCTCCTGTCTCACAGTCAGGGGGCAGCCAGTTCCTCTGGAGGGCCAGCAACAGGGCAGAGAGGCCGAGGCCTTCCCCTGAGAAGGACACCAGAAGAGCCCTGCTGGGTCAGACCAGGGAGGGTCCATCCAGTCCAGCCTCCCGTCTCACACAGGGGCCAGCCAGTTCCTCTGGAGGGCCAGCAACAGGGCAGAGAGGCCGAGGCCTTCCCCTGAGAAGGACACCAGAAGAGCCCTGCTGGGTCAGACCAGGGAGGGTCCATCCAGTCCAGCCTCCCATCCCACGCAGGGGCCAGCCGGTTCCTCTGGAGGGCCAGCAACAGGGCATATAGAGGCCGAGGCCTTCCCCTGATAAGGACACCAGAAGAGCCCTGCTGGGTCAGACCAGGGAGGGTCCATCCAGTCCAGCCTCCTGCCTCACAGTCAGGGGCCAGCCAGTTCCTCTGGAGGGCCAGCAACAGGGCAGAGAGGCCGAGGCCTTCCCCTGATAAGAGCATCAGAAGAGCCCTGCTGGGTCAGACCAGGGAGGGTCCATCCAGTCCAGCCTCCTGCCTCACACAGGGGCCAGCCAGTTCCTCTGGAGGGCCAGCAACAGGGCAGGGAGGCCGAGGCCTTCCCCTGAGAAGGACACCAGAAGAGCCCTGATGGGTCAGACTGGTGAGGGTTGATCTAGCCCAGCATTACATCTCACACAGCAGCCAAGCAGTTTGTCTGGCGACCAGCAACAAGACATAGATTGAACCAGGAGCTGGGGAGATATGGCTGTGCTCTTGTTTAGCTTCTTGTTTAGAAGAAGAGGAGATTGGATTTATACCCCGCCCTTCACTACCCAAAGGAGTCTCAGAGCGGCTCACAAACTCCCTTCCCTTCCCCTCCCCACAACAGGCACCCTGTGAGGTAGGTGGGGCTAAGAGAGCTCGCTTGAGAACTGCCCTTGAGAGAACAGCTCTGAGAGAACTTGTGACTGACCCAAGGCCACCCCAGCAGCTGCATGTGGAGGCGTGGGGGATCAAACCCGGTTCTCCCAGATTAGAGTCTGCGCTCCTAACCACTACACCAGACTGGGAGCTGCGTAAGACATCCTAAAGGACTCAAAAGCTTGATCCGAGATCAGGAACCATGCTTCTTCCCCACAAAGACTTCCAACCAGGCCCTTTCCCTAATTCCAGAGATCATCCTCACTGTCACCTTTGTTCAACAGCTGGTGGTGTCAGGTGCAACTCAGGCGGATGATAGAATTCACGCCCCTTCAAAGATAATGTCTATCAAGCTGGAAGGAGACGCGAATGCAGCTGTTGGCCTGGTGGCTGTCGACAAAGGCGTCTACGTCCTCAACAAGAAGTACAAGCTGACCCAGGCAAAGGTGAGGCAGGGCGTGCCCCGTGGCGGGAACACCCAGCGTGGATCATCTCCAACTGTGGCACGCGCTGAGTCTGCCCCGGTCGGTCCTCGCATTGGTGTCTTTTGCACGGCAGATCTGGGACACGGTGGAGAAGAGCGACATCGGATGCACAGCCGGCAGCGGCGGTAACCACGTGGGAGTGTTTCTGGATGCCGGGCTGGCCCTGGAGACCAGCAACAAGATCTCCACACCCCAAAGATCAGGTATTTCATCTATCTATTTGGTTACGTTATTTATAGTCCTCCTGTCTTGCCTGGACTGAAGATGAAGGAGGAGATTGGATTTATACTCCGCCCTTCCCTCAGAGGCTCAGAGCAGCTTACAAACTCCTTTCCCTTCCTCTCCCCACAACAGACACCCCCTGTGAGGGAGGTGGGCCTGAGAGAACTCTGAGAGAACCGCTCTTGAGAGAACGGCTCTGAGAGAACTGTGACTGACCTGATGCCCCCCAGCTGGCCACAGGTAGAGGAGGAGCGGGGAATCAAACCCAATTCTCCAGATTAGGGTCTGGTGTTCTCTGTCTCATATTACGCAGATTACATGGAATGAGTCAATACAGTCGACAGGATGGGGTGTTATTCAATGAGCAGGGCAACAGGATTCCGGTTGTAGAATCAACCGGAAATCTAGAAACAGAACGGAGGCGAAGCATAAGTATTAACATCACACATTAAATGAATGCAAAATTCCATGGCAGGATCCTAATTTCAGCAAGCGATATATACATATATATACATATATACTGGGGTCTTTGTCGGGGGGGAGCACACCAGAATGGAGCTCCAGCATCTTCCGAGGGCAGAAAGGCTCCCGCATGCCAGTTTCGGCCTTACAAGCTGATTCGGAAGTCTTTGGGCCAGCCGAATGTCATTTTCAGCCCCATTATAGCCTATAGGCCATTGAAGTCAATGGTGAAAACATAGGGTATATTCTGGGGGCTGGAGAAGAGGGGGTGTGAGGAAGAGGCTCCAAACTCACAGGGTAGCTGTTGGAGCCTCTCCCCAAGGTACCCGCCAAGTTTCAAGAACATTGGACCAGGGGATCAAATTCTATGGGCCCCCAAACAGGTTGCCCCATTCCCTCCATTGTTCTCTACGGTGGGAAAAAGGTTACTTTATTCCCACAGTGCTGTTAGTAGCTCTGGGGGGGAGGGGGTTTGGGGGAGAGGCTCCAAATTTTCAGGGTAGCTTCGAGAGCCTCTCCCCACATACACCCCCACGTCTCAAAGCAATTGGACCAATGGGCCTAATTCTATGGGCACCCAAACAGGTTACCCCCATTACCTCCATTGTTTCCAATAGGGAAACCCAGCCAGCAGCACTTAAGGCAGGCAAGCAGGCAGCACCAGCAGTCAGACTCTCTCAGAGAATCTCAGGGAAAGTGAACTGTCTTGGGAGGTGAACCCATTCAAGAAGCTCATGATGGTATACATATCCATTGTATGTATTCTCACAATGACCCTGCGAAGTCGGTTAGGCTGTCTTTTTCCCCACTGGGGCAACAGCAACTTGGAACTTCCAGTTTCCAGTCTGAACGTGGCAGAAGGAGAAAGAAGTGATTAACCCCCTCCTGGCCTTGACCCTAAAGCAGAGGTGTCGAAATCATTTGTGATCTGACATAAATGAGACCTTGTCGGACCGGGCCATGCGTATGTCATAAAACGTAATGCCAGGTAGCGGAGATATGAACTTTGTAAAGGACACAAACACAAAGGTGGTTTTTTTTACTTAAAACAGAAAACATGCTTAAAACTAGGGCTTTTTTTGTAGAAAAAGCCCAGCAGGAACTCTTTAGTATAATAGGCTACACCCAACAGCAGGAACTCATTCACATATTAGGCCACACCCCTGACAGCGCAACTCATTAGCCTATCAGGCCACACCCCCATGTTGCCAGAAGTGTGGTCATCCAGCCACACCCACCTTTTGCTTCTTATTCTGTTTACCTTGTTTGTTGTCAAAACCCAGGGCTTTTTTTTGGTAGCAGGAACTCCTTTGCATGTTAGGCCACACACCCCTCATGTAGCCAATCCGAATGAGTTTCTGCTGTTGGGTGTGGCCTGTTATGCTAGTGAGTTCCTGCTGGGCGTGGCCAACTCGGGAGCCAGCCGGAACTCCGTTCCTGTGCGTTCCTGCCCCCAAATAGCCCTGCTTAAAACATTAGCTCTGTAAGCTGCAAACCTACTTTTGATTTTTTGACAATTCACCACAGAAATCTCACGCTCAGAGTTCTGAGTCCAGGACCCAGGTTAGGACATGAAATGGCTGAGTGATTAAGAGAGTCTGACAAAGCAAGCTATGATGCAGCGGCAGCAGCGGCAGCAGAACTGGAAGCAGGAGATGGCCAGTTCCACTGCGGGCCTGATGGAAGCCCTCCGGGGATCTGATCCGGCCCCTGGGCCGCATGTTTGACAACCCTGCCCTAAAGTCAAGAAGGGAAAAGAATGTCAAAACTGCTTACAACAGAGGGTTGCCAAGCTGCGACCTGTAGCTCTGAACTTCGAAAGAGCAGCCATCGGGGTTCCCTGCCATGCATGGGAATGTTATATGTGAGTTCAGTGGCTATTAGCCACAAGGTATATTAACACATGGAATTCACTGCTGTAGGAGGTGGTAGTGGCTAAAAGCATGGATGGCTTCAAGAGGGAATTAGATAAACATCTGGAGCACAGGTCCATCAGTGGCTCTGAGCCACAGGGTATAGATGGGAACTCTCAGTCTGGGGCAGGTGATGCACTCTATCCTTGGTGCTGGAGGGGGCAGCAGTGGGAGGGCTTCTAGTGTCCTGGCCGCACTGCTGGACCTCCTGACGGCACCTGGTATATTTTGGCCGCTGTGTGACACAGAGTGTTGGACTGGATGGGCCATTGGCCTAATCCAACATTGGCTTCTCTTATGTTCTTAATTTCTGGGGCAAGTGATACTCTGTCTTCTTGGTGTTTGAGGGGGGCAACAGTGGGAGGGGCTTCTGGTGCCCTGGCCCCACTGCTGGACCACCTGATGCCCCCTGGTATTTTTGGCCGCTGTGTGACAGAGTGTTGGGCTGGATGGGCCACTGGCCTGATTCAACATTGGCTTCTCTTATGTTCTTATGTTCTCTCCTACGTGGGAGTAGGTCCAGTTCACCTCTTACTTCTGAGAAAACGGGCACGGGATCAATGCGCACAGAAACTGGAATCCAGCAGAGTTTCCTTTCAAGCTGGCAAAATTATTTTGTGTTCTTGCCTCCCCCTCCCATGTGCCGTTTCCCCCCATCCCAGATCCAAAGTGCCAGCAGCCCGCGAGACGCCGACGCCGCTCCTTGCAGCTCCTGGACTCCAAGGCCAGCAAAGGTATGTGGGAAGGACCGGAGCCTGGCGGGCTACCCCATGAGGTCCAAATGTGATGAGCGATGGCATGAAAGGCACGTGAGACTGGAAGCTTGCTTGTATCCAAAGGCTGCTTGCGTTGGAATGCATGCAGTGGAGGTGATGGGCAGTAGATTCAGGACAGACAGAAGAAGAAGAAGAAGAAGAAGAAGAAGAAGAAGAAGAAGTTGGATTTATACTCCCCCTTTCACTACCCAAGGGAGTCTCAGGGTGGCTTACAATCTCCTTTCCCTTCCCCTCCCCACAACAGACACCCTGTGAGGTAGAAGAAGAAGAAGAAGAAGAAGAAGAAGAAGAAGAAGAAGAAGAAGAAGAAGAAGAAGAAGAAGAAGAAGAAGAAGAGGAGGAGGAGGAGGAGGTGGAGGAGGAGGAGGAGGAGGAGGAGGAGATTGGATTTATACCCCACCCTTCACTACCCAACGGAGTCTCAGAGCAGCTTACAAACTCCTTTCCCTTCCCTTCCCCATAACAGACACCCTGGGAGGTAGGTGGGGCTGAGAGAGCTCTTTTGAGGACTGCCCTTGAGAAAACAGCTCTGAGAGAACTATGGTTTGCCCAAGGTCATCCAGCAACTGCGAGTGGAGGATTGGTGAATGAAACTCGGTTCTCCTGGATTAGAGTCCGCGCACTTAACCACAACACCGAAAGAAAATACTTCTGGACGCGAGTGATTAAAATGCGGAATTCAGTGCCAGTGAAGGTAGCAATGGCCACAAGGACAGACATCTTTTTTTTATAATATGTTTTTATTACATTTTTTAAATGACCTTCAATTTATAACAACAAAAACATAGCAACATCATAATATATCAACCATAAATCAAACAGCTGCGGATAACATATAATTTGGCTATGATACCGCCATTAAGTAAACAAACAATTCAGTAAAGCTATATCCTTACATCTATGTGGTAACTTGGTCATTATTCTTGAATGAGAAGAAATATATTCAAAGTATGAAAACCATTTTTCATAAAAGTTGTTCTTCTTCAACATACATTGAGCAACCAATACCTGTGTAGCTATCTTATCTGCCACCAACACATCCCATATTTTAGAACACCGATGGCTCAGATCTGGAACTCCATCTTGATTCCACTTTTGTGCCAATAATGACTTCGCTGCAAAAAGCATGAATGAGATCAATTCAATTGTTTGTTTTGTTAGTATTAAATTTGGCCAGTGATTTAGTAGCACAGATTCCGGAGTATTTGGGATCAGCGATGGCTCAGTAGTTTTATGAATTTCTGTCAAAATAATTTTCCAATAATTGAAAATTTTAGGGCAAGCCCACCAACAATGTATAAAATTTCCTTTCTGTCCACAACCCTAAGCAGAGACATCTTTAAAAGGGGATTAGATGGATTCACGGAGAAGAGTCCATCAATGGCTGCTAGCCATGGTGACTGAGGGGAGCCTCCATGTTCAAAGGCAGTCAACCACTGGATACCACTGCCAGGAGGCAACATCAGGGGAAGGCCTCAGTTTGGTCATTTTAACTTCTGGGGAGCGTTCAGGCTGGATTTAATCTAGAACCCACTTATTTGACTCCTTGGCAGTCCACGGCTTCCAACACCGCATTTCAAAGGAATCAACTTTCTTCCTGTTCGTTTTCTTCATGGTCCAGCTTTCACACCCATCTATAGTGATGGGTAATACAGTGGCATGAATTCACTTGATCTTGGTCACCAGTGACACATGAAGGACTTTTTCTAGCTCCTTTGTGGCTGCCCCTCAATCTCCTCCTGATTTCCTGGTCTCAGTCTCCCCTTTGGTGGATGATGGCGCTGACGTCAGACCATCCCGAACGGGCGCCATTTTAAAAAAAATCTTGATTCTGTGCATGCGTGAATAAACAAGGCCACTGTATCACGCCTATATGCATGCACAAAAAAAATGTGCATGTTGTTGTTTTTTAAAAAAGCCACCGCGAGTGCCTCCTTTGGTGGAAGCCGTTTAGACACTCCACAGCGGAAGCAGCGCGTGGCAAGGCGATTCTCCGGGTGATGTCTGGTCGTGCTCGGACGGATTAAAAAGATCGGGATCAAATGTGAGCCGGCATAATGGCGGGATTAGCTGCCCGTTTGAACGCACCCTTTAACAGTCTTCCGGTTTCTTCATTGTCCGCCTTAAAGTTGTGTACTTCTGGATCTCCCTGGCCCAGAAAAGGCAGCTGGGTTCATTCCTCCAGTAGGGTTTCTCCAAATACCTGCCGTCTCCTGTTTTGAACAGTAGGGCAAGGTCGGTGCAGAGAAGGGACGGTTCCCCGAAGTTTCACCGAGGCTTGTGTGTTTCAGTGGCCCAGTATCAGGACCGGCTGCTGCGGAAGTGCTGTGAAGACGGCATGCAGGACAACCCCATGGGCCACAGCTGCGAGAAGCGGGCGGAGTACATCCTCGAGCAGAACGAGTGCAAAGCGGCCTTCCTGGAATGTTGCCGACATATCAGGAGCATCCGGGACGAGAATGCGCGGGAGGAAGAGCTGATCCTGTCAAGAAGCAAGTAGAGGGTTCCGGGTTTCTTTTGGGGCTAGGGGAGGGACGCAGCATAGGGTTGGCACATTCTTGGAGATTTGGGGGTAGAGGCTGGGGGGGCAGGGACCTCCATGGTGTACAATGCCTCTGAGGCATCTGTTTCCTCCGGGGGAACTGGTCTATCGTCTGGAGATCACTGGCAGGGCCGGCTCGCCCACTAGGCAAGCTAGGCGCTCGCCTAGGCCGCCGGCCCTGCAGGGGCGCCAAAATGCCCCCCACCCCGTGAAAAGCCCCCCTGGGCCACCCAACGTTGGCAGCCCCGGCTTTCCTGGGTGCCTCGAGGCTGCAAGGCACCTGGGAGAGCCGCGCCGCCGCCCCTGGGAGGGAAGGGGGGGGCTTCTAAGCCTTCCCCTTCTCCGGCTCTCCCGGGTGCCTCGCAGCTGCGAGGTACCGGAGAGAGCCGCTCTGCCGCCGCTGGGAGGGAAGCCCGCCCCTTCCTCAGATCTCCTGGGCACTGGGCCATCTCCAGGCCCCACCGGGAGGTTGGCATCCTCGGTGGGGTGGGCGCCCCAGGCTGTCCTGCCTAGGGCGCCCAGACACCTGGGGCCGGCCCTGATCACTGGTGATTCGGAGAGATCTGCAGGCCCCACTTGGAGTTTCATCAAACGCACGGGAAACACGGCAAAGTCAGACAAACACGAAGAAACACCGTGCTGGAACAAAACACACTCTGCTAACATGCACTTGTGTCTTTGTCAGGATCCTTCGTTCAGATCACACAACGCAGGGCTTCATAAGAAGAATATGTTTATTGGTGAATCGTAACTAAAGACACGTGTGCAGCTTGTGTCAGGAATGGCCGTGGATCATGGAGGCCCCTGACTTATAGTGAACTCAAACAACCCCCCTAGACTAAGTGAAGCCCATGAATACAATTCACGCATGCGGGCAAAGCAAGCAGGCAAAAGGGTAAAAAAAACAAGTTAAAAGCCATTGATTCCCCGTGTCGTGTCTTGCAGCTGGAGGCACCACAAGGTCAGCGTAATGAGAACATTACAAGCAGTAAGACAGTACTGATGAGAGGCTGAGGGGAGGAAAGTACTCCCTTGCATTCCGTCCCAATGACAGGGCTACCTGACAGTCCTCATAAATTGATTTAAATACAATAGAGGCCCTAGTGTATCCTATACATATTCATTATAATACAAAAACCTAAAGCATATTATATATCTACTACCAGAAAGCTACAGAGACCTATTCCAATGCTGTAGAGACTATCTTGCTCCTGGTAAGAGACTGATGAAGGTTGCAACAGTCATCAATGATGAGAGATGCAGCTGGCTGTTAATGTTCTCCACAAAAAGTGATTCAGCAAGCATCAAAAGCAAGCATGGGAGATGCAGCAGTTTTTTGTATTATAATGAACTAGGAGAAAGGCCCGTTTGCAGAAAGGAATGCAACGGGCTCTAGGAAGAGGGCCTGGATGAGTGCAGGGTCCTGTAGCAATCGCCAGTGGGCCCCCCCTCCCGGGCCCTCCCTGGCTTTAAATGCCTCCCCGGTCCCTTCCTGGCTCAACTGCCTCGGCGGGCGGGCCAGGAGGGGGTGGGGGCCCTCTGGGAGGCTTTTCCTGCTCGCCCGCTTTGGGGGTGGGCAGGAGAAGGCACGGGGAGGGGTTTAAACGTCTCCCCGGTCTCTTCCCAGCTCACCTGCCTCAGCAGGCAGGCCAGGAGGAGACAGGGGGGCCTCTGGGAGGCTTCTTCTGCGTCGCCCACTTTGGGCCTGCAGAGCGTCCTTCCCACTTGTTGTCTGGCACCACACTGAGGCAGAGACGCTGGCTGCTGCTTCTGTGGTGGGCGGGACTGCAGCAACCCAGGCACCGGATTGGCACACCATGGGAGTGACAGTCCAGGCAGCCAAAGGCTGTGGAAGCGTGTGGAACTTTGAGGCAAGAGGGACACGAAAACTCAAATATATATATGAGGAGAGATATGTATAAGATACACTAGGGTCTCTATTGTATTTAAATCAATCTATGAAGACCCAAGTGCATATCAGTAGAGTGTGTTTTGTTCCGACACGGTGTTTCTTTACGTTTGTCCCACTTGGCAACCCCAGGTGAAAGATTTTATTTATTCATCCATTTATTTATTTATTTTTCGTATTTGTATCCCGCCCAGCCCGTGAGTGGGCTCAGGGCGGGCCACATCAGCTTAAATAATACAGTAAGGTTTAAAACACAATAAAGCATTTACATTGTAAGCATTTATAATCAGTAGTTACAGCCACTGGTAGAAATTCCGACCCATTAATTCTGATGGATATGGCCGGTTACCTATGGATGGATGGATGGATGGATGGATGGATGGATGGATGGATGGATGGATGGATGGTAGGTGGGAGACTGCAACCTCGAGGAGGCCATCTGTGGATGTCCATTGCCTCAACCAAAAGCCTGGCAGAAGAGCTCCATCTTGCAAGCCTTGTGGAACTGAATCAGATCCCGCAGGGCCTTGATCTTGGCGGGGAACATGTTCCACCAGGTAGGGGCCAGGGCAGAGAAGAATTATATTTTTCTCCGTATTTTTGGAGGCGTGCTGTGAAAATTTCAACAGTGCATCTGAAATTGATATGGCAGCTTCTGGGGTCACCTTAAATGGATTTTAGGGTTTTCTGGTCAGTTGTTCTCTCTGGGACCTTTCACTTTGACCTGAGAGAAGAACTTTTGAGCAACTCTTTTTGTTCCTAATAGTTTGCTTCCCTATTTTCTTACGTGAGAAACAGGGCAGCTGACGGGCTTGAACGCCCGGGCCCTGGCCCTGGTTGAGGCTAGACGGACATCCTTTTGGCCAGAGACCACCGGGAGATGTTGATTACTAGAGCATAAAGCTCTTCGAGGCATATACGGGAAGAGGCGGTCTCTTAGACATGTTGGTCCCAGGTCGTATAAGGATTCATAACTGGATTCATTCCTCTGTAGGATTTTCTCTGAATATCACCTGCCTCCAAGTGGAAGATTTGGCTGGTATGTCTCTCAAACATGCCAGGAAGGAAGTGCAAACTCTTTTGAAGGGCTTCTCATTTATATCTGCCAAGGTCTAACAGAGCCTTACAAGCAACAAGACAGAGGAAGAGGGAAGGAAAGATATGGGGGTCCCAAGGGACAAAGAAGCACACACGCACACACAGCTGGGGAGAAAGGGTCCTGTGCAGGTATCTGCCCACCTGTCAGGGCAACGAGACATCTACCCTGCTGGCCACACCCAAAGTCGGTAGCCACTGATGAGGGGCTCACCTCTCCAGCCCTGTTCCACACCCCCTGCATAAATGAGGGCTTAGAACTCCTGCCATCCACAGAAGCCAAGGGTTTCCAGTCCCCTTGTCAATAGGGCTGCCAGGTCCCCTGGGAGGGCAGAGGTTCCCCCGCTAAAAAAGTCCCCAATCCACCGGTCTGGAAAAGGCCGGCGAGGGGAACCTCACCCCCAAAGTGCCCAGTTTGGGCCGACGTGCCCGGTGCGATGATGTCACCCGGACGTGACATCATCACGCCGGGCACATCACTGGCTGACGCTCTAGCAATCAGCCTGAAAACTCTATGATACCATAGAGTTTCCAGGCTGATTGCTAGAGCGTCAGCCGGTGATGTCCCGACGAGGAACCGAGTCTCCCCTGCTATTACCTGTGAGTGACTTGGCAGCCCTATTTGTCAAGCAAATCTCTCCCTTCAAGCACCACAGAGGGGTTCCGGGGCTTTCCGGGGCCGCTCGCCTCCCCTGATGCTGAGGACGGGGCCATTTCTGAGGAACCAAGCCTGTACTGTGATGTAAATATACCCAAGTAGCTCCAGTCTGGAGAGGGAGCTCTGTAGGCATTGCCTCCAGGGGACCTGGGCTCTGTAGTCTGGAGACCAGGGGTAATTCTGGCAGATCTCCAGGCCCCACCTGGAGGTTGGCAACCCCTCTAATGACAAGAAGAAACCAACTCTTTTTGTCCAGGTTAGGAACTAGGTTACCTTCTGAAGCCATGTTTCCTCTGGCAGACCTATCTCGCCTGACCGCTCATCCAACCGGTGAAGAAATTAAAAAATAGCTATTCCCCCTGCCCGGAGTCTCTGAAGACTGGCCTCAGAAATTAAAAAATAGCTATTCCTCCTGCCCAGAGTCTCTGAGGACTGACCTCAGACAGAGAAATCCCTCTTCCTGTTATTCACTTCGGATCATTCCTTTCTGATTCCGGAAGGTTCCAAGGTGGACATGAGTCAGAAGGGGCTTTTTGACTTTCTAGGCCAATCCACTGACTCATCTATGACCGATTTCCCACAAGCCGCTGTGCTGCCCTTGGGCTTCCCTTTCCCCCGAAACTAAGTGTTCCCTCTAAGCTGAGTTAGTGTGAGCTAGCTCACAGTTTTTTAGCCTGCAGCACACAGATTTTTCTCTCAGCTCAGGAAAGAGGGCTCCAGAGCAAACTGATTTATGCAGTAGCCAAACCAATCGCTCACAACTGTAATGCCAGTAGTTCACAAAGTAGAATTTTTGCTCACAAGACTCGACAGCTTAGAGGGAACATTGGACCATACTGAGGAATAAATTCTCCTGTGGTATCAATGCGCTACCAGCAAGCATTGTCTAAGCCTGGGCCTGCTTTGCTGTGCGTTCACAGTCCATGGGAGGCACGGAGTGCCAACTCAGAGCGTTCCGATGTCCAAAACACCTGCAAACGAGTGAGATTCCAGTTCTGGTGTCTCCATGGTGTCGAGAGAGTCCAAGAAGCCACTTGATTCCTTCCATGTTAGATCTCTAGAATTGCCAGCCATGCGTGGAGAGATGATAGCCCCAGATATGTCAACGTTTTAGCCAATCCCTCCCCCACCTTGAGAAAACAAGGCTGTGAGCAAGCCCCCCCCCCCGGGCTAAGCTGGTGTCTCTTGGTTTCCCAGGTGAACAAGATGATGATTTCGCCACTGATGACGAGATTACCTCCAGAACCCAGTTTCCTGAGAGTTGGATGTGGCAAGTGGAACATCTGGATGGAACTCTCAATAACCGCGGGTACCTGCCTTTTTGTCTTCTGCGGTGTAGCATTGTTCGTCACTCGAACTAGTCATTTGAACGGGTCCGACAGTCATTCTCTCTCCACAGAGGATGCCGAGAGCTGTAATGGGGGTGTAAGGTTCTGAGTTCGAGACGCATATAGTGATCATCTCATAGTTTTTGAAGGCTTTCACGGCCGGAGTTCATTAGTTGCTGTAGATTTTCCGGGCTGTGTGGCCGTGGTCTTGGCGTTGTAGGACCTGACGTTTCGGCAGTGGCTGTGACTGGCATCTTCAGAGGTATAACACAGAAAGAGGGAGTACTCACCTTGACACAGAGAGTACTCCGTCTTTTTGTGTTATACCTCTGACGATGCCAGTCACAGCTACTAGCAAAACGTCAGGTCCTACAGTGCCAAGAGCACGACCACACAACCCGGAAAATCTACAGCAACTAATAGTTCATCATTTATTAGTGATTCAGCTGACTCTAAAAATACCGTAGCTGGACAGAAGCCCTGCTTAAATCTGTGCACAATACCACACACACACACACACTCCCTGTGACAGATTATTTATAGTGCGACTCTAGGTCTATAGGTTCCTGTCAGGATCCTAGCTTGTTCTCCGGGCTATTTTTGTAGAAAAAGCCCAGCAGGAACTCATTAGCATATTAGGCCACACCCAACAGCAGAAACTAATTAGCATATTAGGCCACACCCCTGACTGCACAGTTCATTAGCATATTAGGCCACATCCCCGTGTCGCCAGAAGTGTGGTCATCCAGCCACACCCACCTTTTGCATCTTATTCTGTTTACCTTGTTTGCGGTCAAAACCCCAGGAACTCCGTTGCATGTGAGACCACACACCCCAAATGTAGCCAATCCTAATGAGTTCCTGCTGTTGGGTGTGGCCTGTTATGCTAATGAGTTCCTGCTGGGCGTGGCCAACTCGGGAGCCAGCCGGAACTGCTGTTCCTGTGCGTTCCTGCCCCAAAATAGCCCTACTTGTTCTAAGTTTCAAGCTTGGTCAGTCTGTGTCGGGCCCAGGACATAACAGGGGGGCAGGTGGTAGTGGCGTTAAATTTATATGCAGCCTCTTGTCGCCAAGTGGTCTCGAGGCGGCTAACAACAGCTAAGATATTAAACAGACACCAATTAAAAACGTAATACAAATAAAACTAAAAGGCAGCCCATATAGACAGACCAGACTAATGGAAAGCTAAATGGAAGAGCTCTGCGTTACAGGCCCTGCGGAACACAGGGCTCTTCCGTATTCTGATTTTCATCACTTGTGTGTTCGTATTGCTTCAGGGTCATCGTCCCCCTCGCCGCCAATGTGTTCTGCTCTCTCTATTCATCCCAGAGGGAGCAAAACACATGTGGAAAGGGGGGGGACACACCCAAAGCAATAGGGACAAATGAGTGACAGAAATGACAATGCAGAAGAGCCCTTAGATAAGTCCCGTAGGGCCCACATACCATCTGACGTAGGATGAGTCACCACGAAGAAGGCCCTTGTCCTGGTAGATACCAGGCGAATATCCCAGGGGCCAGGCACCACAAGCAGGTTGAAGAACACAATATGTTTTTTTTGGGGGGGACATGTTGGAAGAGGCAGGGTATGAAGGTCCCAGACTGTTTAGGGCAGGGGTGTCAAACATGCAGCCTGGGGCTGGAGCAAGCCCCCGGAGGGATTCTATCAGGTCCGCAGTAAAACTGGCTGTCTTCTGCTTCCTCTTCCAGTTCTGCTGCTGCTGCGTCATCGTAGGTTTGCAGCTTACAGGTACACACCTGAACAGCGTACTCAGGATTGCAGCAGCACAGACATTTTCATGCAACCATTCAGAGCAAGAGGTGTCCGTTATCAGGAACTGTTTCAATAAACAAAATATTGCGAGAATGCTAATGTTTTAAGCATGTTTTTAATTTAAGTTAAAAAAAACAACCCTTTGTGTTTGTGCCCTTTATAAAGTTTATATCTCCGCTACCGGGCATTACGTTTTGTGACACGCGTCGCCCGGCCCAACAAGGCCCCATTCATGTCCAATCTGGCCCTCATAACGAATGAGTTCGGCACCCCAGTTTAGGGTTTTAAAGGTCATCACCGGCACCTTAGATTTGACCCAGAACTCGAATCAGCAGCCAGTACAGCTGTTTCAAGACAGGACAGATAAATCTCTCCAGGGCTTGTGCTTTTATCTCTGGGATGTGTCCTCTGATACTACAGAGCGGTGTTGCTGGCAGCGGGTTGGGGAAAGCAGGGAAGCCTGCCGTGTTTTGCCATGAGAATCAGGCTCCGTTGTTGTTATGTATTGGGACTGAAACATTCTACTAGAGACAGGCTGAGCTTGGAGTCTTAGAACAATAGCCCACCAGGTCTCTGGAAATAACCAACCAAGAAGTACTGTTATATAAATAGCCTATCGTTGGGAGTGGGGTGTGTTTGTGAGTGGCAACTGCACACTATTTAATCAGGGTTGTGACCCTGGAGTCTTGTCTTTATTATTGTTGTTGTTGTTGTTGCTGCTGCTGCTGTTGTTGTTATTATTATTGTTGCTATTATTGTTGTTGTTATTGTTGTTGTTGTTGTTGTTGTTGTTGTTATTTAACTGCCCCTAGGGGACAGAATTTTATTTAATTTTTTTTTTTTGCAAAAAACATTACACAACGAACAAACACACAATAACACAATGACACATAAAACACATACGGGGGTAGCACATTCTCGTAATTAATGCCTTAACTATGCATAACAGTCGATTATATAGCACGTGAGTATACCTTGTTTCATTCACTTCTCTATTGTACGGTTATCTAATACATATTATCTAGTAAATTGCCCTCTCCTCATATCCACCAACGTTAGAGTCTTGTCTTGTTCTTGCTGAAATCACTAATAAATAGAGCTGATTTTTATATTTATGTATGTATGTATTTATTTATACTTTCAATTTATATTCCCCCTTCCCCACATGGGCTGGCTCAGGGTGGCTTACAACAGGTTAAAATATGACAGAATAAATACAATAAAACATTGATGCATCGACAAAGCAATAATCTAAAATTCAGACAAGCAATCAAATCTGTAGATAAGGTGCTGTTGCACGTAGATGGCGGTAGCCTCTCCAAGGCACTGTGGCCACACCCATCTTGCAGGCCCTGCAGGTCACTGTGGCCACACCCAAGAGCTCCATCTTGCAGGCCCTGCGGAGCTCCATCTTGCAGGGCCCTGATGTCTTCCGGGAGCTCATTCCACCAGTGTGGAGCCACCACTGAAAAAGCCCTGGGCCTCGTTGTAGCCAGCCTGGCTTGTCTGGGGCCTGGTAGGGCCAGGCGGTTTAGGGAGCTCATTCCACCATTATGGAACTGCCACTAATAAAGTAGAGCTGATCACTAGACTTGGGGTCTGCGCCTTAGTGCAACCCACCATTTAACAGTTGTCCTCCATGTTCTGGGAAGGGAGGGGGGAACATTCGCCTGCCTCCCATTTTCTTCAGCAGCCTCGTGTCTCGTCCCAGCTCGAGACTGCACCTCTGGTCCACACTTCTGCCTTGGATGGGTCTGATGGGGCACCTTCTCTTTGCATCTAGGCTCTCATCCAAGACAGTGCCGGTTTTCCTGCAAGATTCCATCACAACCTGGGAAGTGCTGGCCGTGAGCATTTCAGAGACTAAAGGTAAGGACTCCTGCACACCAGGCATCGGGGTTGTGTCTGTGTGGCTGAGCAAACAGTGACGAGCTTACGGCCTGCTTTGGAAAAGGCAGAGGAGGCGAAAGGGGTAGTTGAGGCATAACCCTGTTTCTTCTCCCCCCCCCACATTCGTCTCATTCCAGGGGTCTGCGTGGCTGATCCTTATGAGATCGTAGTGAGGAAGAATTTCTTCATCGACCTGCGGGTGCCTTACTCGGTAGTGAGAAATGAGCAGGTGGAGGTTCGGGCTGTCCTCTACAACTATGAGGAGCAACCCATCAAGGTGAGCTTGGGGATTTTGGCAGGAGGGAATGCATTCGGAATGGAGGGAGCTTGCATCTGACCTCTTCCTAATTCTAGGGATTCTGCTAGGTTCTCTTGTTTGTTTATATGTTTAATTAATATCCCACCCTCCCCGCCAAAACAGGCTCAGGGTGGCTAGCATAGACATGTAAAACAAATTAAAACAAGAACACACACAAAAGAACCTCCTCAGGAAACAGGAAACCTCCTCAGAAAATGATCCATAGACAAAAGAACCTCCTCAGAAAAAATTTGAACCCACCAGTAGAACTATGGGGCGTTCCCCCCTGCAATGTATATAGTTGGCCTCCGGCTGTTGTTGTTTGTCTTTGTTTGTGTGAAGTACTAATAAACGCATCTTAGAAACTGTCATTTGTACTCATTGGGTGATTCCGCACTAGACCTTAAATCCTGGTTTAACCCTGTCCCCAAGCTTACATTCTACACTACACATGAGTTCACGCCTGTAATTATCTCGGGGTATTTTTACATTCTACACTAAACTCGAGTTCACCCCTGTAATTATCTCGGGGTATTTTTACATTCTACACTACACACAAGTTCACGCCTGTAATCATTTTGGGGTATTTTTACATTCTACACTACACTCGAGTTCACCCCTGTAATTATCTCGGGGTATTTTTACATTCTACACTACACACGAGTTCACACCTGTAATTATCTTAGGGTATTTTTACATTCTACACTACACTCGAGTTCACCTCTGTAATTATCTCGGGGTATTTTTACATTCTACACTACACTCGAGTTCACCCCTGTAATTATCTCAGGGTATTTTTACATTCTACACTACACTTGAGTTCACTTCTGTAATTATCTTGGGGTATTTTTACATTCTACACTACACTCAAGTTCACCCCTGTAATTATCTCAGGGTATTTTTACATTCTACACTACACTCGAGTTCACCCCTGTAATTATCTTTGTCACACTCTCGTTGCGCCCCGGGGTGTATCCAGCCAGTGGCCGTGACACTGAGTGTCAGGGTAAGGAGGACGGTCCTGGGAGCCGAGGCTGGCTTAAGGCTGGAGGAGACGTCGAGGCCTCAGACGATAGGGGACGGGGTTAGCTTCACCCCTGGTGTCCCTCTGCCCTTGTGTCCTGGAGTCTGCCTGCCTGACTTCCCTTCGTCTCTCTCTCGCTCTGCCAACTTTCTCGGCCTTGACACGTTTTTCCTCCCTGGCCTCTCCATCTCTGCCTCCCCTTATACTCCCTGCCCCGCTCCCAGCACCACCCATCCTCCTCATTGCCTCTGCCCCTCATCAAGCCCCACCCTTCTTGATAAGCTATGATGCCCTCCCAGCGTCCTGGGAGTGGCCGCTGCTGTGCTGGCAGCGGTCTTGTTGGCCTAAGGACCGCACCGCTGCCGCCGCTGTCCCAAACCTTTGGGAATGGAACACCTGCTCCGCCATCCCTCTCTGGTGCTCTTCGTGGGCCGCAGCTCTGGGGCCATGCATGCCCGGCTTTCTCCGTTTCCTTCGGGCCATCTGTAGCCGTGGTGGGACGACCAATTTTTGGCTGGGTGCCGGGCTCCTTCTTGGGCGAGCAGGGATGCCCCGGCTCCCCCCGGGCTCCATGCCCCTCTTCGGATAAGTGCTCTGGCTGGGCCACGGTTGGGGGGTTCGGCCGTCATCCCGGGCCCCCAGGACCGAGACAATCTTGGGGTATTTTTACATTCCACACTACACTCGAGTTGACCCCTGTAATTATCTTGAAGTATTTTTACATTCCACACTACACTCGAGTTCACCCCCGTAAATATCTCGGGGTATTTTTACATTCTACACTACACTCGAATTCACCCCTGTAATTATCTTGGGGTATTTTTACATTCTACACTACACTCAAGTTCACCCCTGTAATTATCTCGAGGTATTTTTTGTCTCCACATTACATTGCAGTCACCCCGGTTTCACCCCACACTTGTCCTAGGATAAATGGATGCTGTTATAACCAGGGGTAAATGTAAGATATTGTGTCACAAGTTGAACTCTGATAAAACTAGGGATGAGATCCAAGTGCGGAGAGGACCATTGACTGAAGGGACTATCAGCCATGAATACTCTGAGGCAAAACAAACAAAAAACAGACCAAAAAACCTGGGGGATTTTGGGAGGAGGAGGAGGAGAGATTGGATTTATATCCCACCCTTCACTCTGAGTCTCAGAGCAGTTTACAGTTGCCTTTTCCTTCCCCTCCCCATGACAGACACCCTTGAGGTCGGTGGGACCGAGCGAGCTCTTTCAAGGACTGCTCCTGAGAGAACAGCTCTGAGAGAACTTGTGACTGACCCAAGGTCACACCAGCAGCTGCATGTGAAGGAGGAGTGGGTAATCAAACCCAGTTCTCCCAGATTAGAGTCTGTGCTCTTAACCACTACACCAAACTGGATGGAAGAAGTGCTGTCTTTAAGCCACATTCAAAAGAGGGAGACAACTGGTGGCATTCGTTTCCACAGTGGTCCAGTTTGAAAGGCAGATATTTCTCAAGGGGTTCCTTGGCACACAGTCCTGCCTACAAATGAGGAGGCTTTGTGGAGAAGTGGGCTGGTAAAGATTTTGTTTGGACTGGTGAATTTTAGGGATGTGCCCTTCTGGAGCTGTAGTCTCACCTTCACGCCCCTGAAGCTGATTATGTTAACAGCTGTGATAGGTGCGTATTGGCCAGTATCTGTAATATCACCAGCTAACTTCCTCTCCAACCCCTGAAGGAGGACTTCTGAAGGGAAATGTTGTCAGTAACATGAAGGGGGTGTGGAAAAGCTGGGCACAATAGCAGAAGCAAGATGGGAGAGGCTGACCTATTCGTTGACGGAACTTTCAGTTTGTGAACGAGCACAAGTGGGCTCACATTATCATGGAAAGATCCTGCCATCACCCCTGGAAACCTAAGATGTAATTTGGTTGCAGGGGAGAGTGAAGGCTCTCCATGGCTTCCTTCTCCCATATTTTCAAGAGGTTGGCTAACCCCTTCCCCCTCTTTCTCGGCAGGTGCGGGTAGAGCTGGTCCACAACCCAGCTTTCTGCAGTGCTTCCACCGCCAAGCGAAGATACAGGCAGACTTTCTCCATTCAAGGCCAGTCCTCCAAGGCGGTGCCATTTGTGATCGTCCCTCTCCAGCTAGGACTCCACGACATTGAGGTCAAAGCAGCTATCCAGGGCCTGAGTGCAGGGGATGGTGTCAAGAAGAAGCTGAAAGTTGTGGTACGTATGAAGTTGGGTGTCAGTGCTCAATTGTTCATTGTGCTGTGTTTGTTATCTTGTCCCTTGCTTTGCGCATGCGTAGCTATGCTGGCTGTAATGTGGGAGAAAAACTTTCCTGCCGCCTTGTCTTATCACGGTGGCCTTGGAGTATAGGCTTTGGAGCGTTTCTCAGTCTGGGGAATTTTCCAGTCCTGTGCGACCAGGTGGTGGGGGTAATACTCCCGAGCATTAAGTAATCCTCCCGCCGGGAGTTTCCCGTGCATGCGCTAAAAGTTCTTTTGCTAGTTTGGCTTTGCATCACACTATATCAATGCTTGCCTGAGTCATGCTGCCATTCCTGACAATAACAGTATTACTGTGGGCATCAGCACTATATTCCAATAAAGCTTCTTATTATCTGAAGAATGCCTGGATCTACTCACTATTGAGCCTGACATTGGGGCCTCCGATGACCCTCGGAGAAAGAAAGGCGGCAATGAGCCAGTGTGACCATCCTCCTGAAAAGTCCCGCCTCCCCTCCGGCGCTCTGAACCAATCCTTGTGATTTAGGCCCGGTGCCAATCCAAGAGATTGTCAGCCAGTCAGAGCCCACGGAACTCCACTGGCGGGGGGGCCGGACTGAGCCAGCCTCGGTATAAAAAGCGGGAGTCGAAACCTTCTCTCCTCAGACAGGGAGTTTGGTGGCTCCAGACAGGAGTGTCGGCTTGGCCAGGCTTCCGTTTGGCTTTCTAGTTAGGGCTTGGGGGTCGGCTGAGGGAGGAAGAAAGCTTATTTTTGTCGTACAAATAAGCAGCCCGTTCCGGGCCCGTCATTCCTGACTGGTGTGTGTAGATCAAGATGGGCGGCCGTGTTCGTCTGTCTGCAGCAGAGCCAGAGTCCGGGAACACCTGAAAACTAACACAATTTGTGGCAGGGAAAGAGCTTTCGTGGCCACGGTGGCTTGGAGGTTAAGATGCTGAGCTACAGACCGGAATCTCTTCTTCTCTTCTTCTGCTGTCAGCTAAGGTTGCTAAATACAGGTCAGGAAATTCCTGTAGATTTCGAGAGTGGAGCTTGGGGAAGGAAGGGCCTGGGGAAGAGAAAGACCTCAACAGGGCATAACACCACAGAGTCCACCTTCCAAAGTTGCCATTTTCTCCGGGGAAGGAGTCTGGAGATCAGGTGTGATTCTGGGAGATCTTGGCTGAGTTCAGACTGGCAGTTTGAAGCGGGAGCCAGTCGTGGCAAAAAAGCCCTGGAACAAAGTGTTCCGGGTTTTCCCGGTCACACTGTACGAACTGATGCGGGAGCATACCAGGGGGAAGCATGCGGGAGCATTCAGACTGCTGGCCTGGAGGAGCAGCTGAAAACGGATTTTCCCTGATAATTCGGCTATGTGCGCATGTGCGCATGAGCGCATAAGTGCATCTGGCTGATTTGGGGAGGATCCCGTTGCACCGGCACCGCATTGGGGTAGAGCAGAGCACAGCCAATCTTATTTATTTATTTTATTTATTTTTAAATGTATATCCTGCCCTCCCCTGAGGCTCAGGGCGGCTAACAAGGGGCATAAATGCCAGGTTAAAACAAACAAATACAGTATAATCATATCGCTGCTGCCTTATGTGCAGCACGGGTTGCTCCCAGCTTTTCGGCTGAGCGTTCACACTTCCAGGAAGCGGAATGAAGTGGGATGAAGGCACTCTCCGGGATTTGCTACCGCTTTTACGAGGTATCTTTTAAACACGGGAGCGAAGTGGAACAGCACGGGTTGACTACGGGTGGGGAACGCCAGGCAGATGTGCCTGTGTGAATGCCCCCTTTAATCCGCTTTTAAAACATGGCTGAAACGTGGCTGTAGCAGGGCGAACTGCCAGTCTACACTCAGCCCTCCAGGCCCCAACCAGAGGCTTGCAGGCCTAACGTAATGCCAAGGTCAGCTTCTCTGTAAACTGAAAATTTCGACTTTCAGAGCACCGAGCCCTGTTAGATGGAGCCTAGGGATGCCAGCCTCCAAGTGGGGCTTTGGAGATACCTGGACTTTCAGCCCACCTTCATAGGGTTGCCAGATCCTGACTAGCTGCTGGCAAGGGGCTCCTGGCTGGTCTCTAGGATCTTCCGGCGTGCATGTGAAGCACAACCGCCACAGCGACATCGCTAGGATTGCCAGATCCCTTACCTGCTTTTAGCGAGGGAGAACCTCCTGCTCCAGGACTTTTCGCGTATGTAGCGCGTGCTACAAAGACGTCACCCGGAAGTGATGTCACTCACGCTAAGAACGTCTCTGGGGTCACTCTAGCATTCGTCCTGAAAACTATGATACCATAGAGTTTTCAGGACGAATGCTAGAGCGTCCCCTGGTGACATGCCCAGCGTGATGATGTCACCTCTGGGTGATGTCATTGTGCCGGGCACATCGGCCCGATCCGGACACTGGGGGGTGGTATTCCCCCACTGGCTGGATGCAGGCCGGTGGGTTGGCAGCCCTTTGAGTGGGCAAACCTCTGCCCCCCCGGGGGAGCTGGCAGCCCTAGACGTGACCTAGAAGTGATACCATCATGCTGGGCATATCATGCAAGGGACCAGTGTTCCCTCTAAGCTGAGTGAGTGTGAGCTAGCTCACAGTTTTGTAGCCTCCAGCTCACACAATTTTGTCTCAGCTCAGGAAGGATGGCTCCAGAGCAAGCTAAATTCATGCAGTAGCCCAATCGCTGGTTCACAACTTTAATGCCAGAGTAGCTCACAAAGTAGAAGTTTTGCTCACAAGACTCCACAGCTTAGAGGGAGCATTGCAGGGGACGCTCTAGCATTTGGCCAAAAACTCTATGGTGACCATAGAATTTTTAGCCAAATGCTAGAGCGCCCCCTGCACGATGTGCCTGGCATGACGACGCCACCTCCAGGTGACATCATCGCACCAGTCACGTCAGGTGTGACAGGGCTCTTTGGCAGTGGGGCTCCCCTGCTGGTCAGCCGGCCGGATGCAGATTGGGGCCACTGAAAGCAGGAGAACCCCTGCCTGCACCAGGGGGGTGGCAACCCTACTCCAGACCACAGAGATCAATTCCCGTGGAGAAAATGGCTGTTCTGGAGGATAGACTCTATGGCGCTGTATCCCATGGAGGTCCCTCTCCTCCCCAGCCTCCATCCTTAAGGAGTTCCCCAAGCTGGATCTGGCAACCCTATTCCCCATCCCTCACCAGTGCCCAACCTAACGAAGCCACCAAAGGGTACTGAGGTTGCCTCTCATGGATGTGAGCACCAGTTCCTAGCCAGGAGGGCCTAAAGGTCACGGGAATCCCTGGAGCTGAGTAGTATGTCCGTCATGTTGTATTCTGGCACTAACCGAACCATGTAACTCAGGACCCCCCTCAAGCCTTTTGACCCTGCGGGCACCTTTGGAGTTCTGGCACAGCAGGGTGGGCACAGCCATAAAACGGCTGCCACGAAAAAGAAAAAAGAAGAAGAGTCGGTTTTTTTTATAATATTTATTTACAGCATTTCCATATACATATATACATGTAAACTGCCCATCATTTTTCTACATTTTGAGTCTGTTTTTTTAACATTATTGTCGAACCATTTATATAATCTCAACCAATGCTTCCTCTAAGCTGTGGAGTCTTGTGAGCAAAAACTGTACTTTGTGAGCCACTGGCATTAAGGTTGTGAGAGAGCGATTTGGCTAAGACAAAAATGTGTGAGCCGGAGGCTAAAAGAACTGTGAGCTAGCACACGCTAACTCAGCTTAGAGGGAACACTGATCTCGAACATCTTTTCAAAAATACTTCTTCGCCTTTTCCCAGAATTAACAAGCTCAATTTATCCAGTTCTGTGAAATTTAACAATTTCAAGATTATCTCTTCCCCGCTGGGAATTTTCTCTGATTTCCAATATTTGGCCAAAAGCATTCTGGCAGATGTCATTATGAGCATCATTAAATAAGCATCACAGTAATTGAAACTTTCCGGAATTATATTTAACAGGTATATCTCCGGATTTAATATTAAGTATACATTCATCATTTCCAAGATTATTCTCTGCACTTTCTCCCAAAACTTTTGAATTTTTGTACATCGCCACCACATGTGATAGAAGAGTCTATTTTAATACCTCACTCTTCACTACCCGAAGGAGTCTCAGAGCAGCTTACAAACTCCTTTCCCTTCCCCTCCACACAACAGACACCCCCTGTGAGGGAGGAGGGTCTGAGAGAGCTCTGAGGGAACTGGGACTGGCCCAAGGTCGCCCAGCTGGTGGATGCAGCCAGGAGATGGAGCCAAAGTGGCTGAAGCTACAAAATGGCCGCCCCAACTTACCTTCAGTCTCACAGCGAAAATGCTCATGCTGTGGTAGCAGCTGCCGCCGAAGCGACGTTTTTAAAAATCGTCACACCCAATCAAAATCTCCAGTGGCCCATCAGAAGCCTTGCTGGGCAAAAGCCCCATCCGGTCCCATCTGTTTTCTCAAAATACCAGGTGGGCAGCAGGAAAGGTGTTGGTGGGCACTGGGCACCATGGCGCCCACAGGCACCATGTTGGAGACCCCTGATGTAGCTGAATCATTTGTCCCAGAAATGAGATCGGATGCTCTTGGCTTGTATTTCCCTGTTGCTACTCTGAGTCTCTCACGGCTACCGTGTCAAGACTCAGCTGTGGCGAGATCCTGGTGAAAGGTGGTTCCTGTTCTTTCTTCCCTACCAGCCCGAAGGGATGCTGCAGAAACTTACGACGGTCGTTGAGTTAGATCCCGCTTCGAAAGGAGTCGGTGAGTACCAGATTCCTTCTTTAGCACTTCTTTTTGGACTGTTTTGGGGGTGTCCCATGAAGATCTGTCTTTCTCAGCATCCAGACCTGTCACTCACTTCGCTTTAACGCTTCAAGGCAAAGTGGATATGCCTTTCTTTGGGAAATTTCTTGCTTTTTAAAATATTTTTTTTATTTTATAACAAACAAACTAACACAAACAAACAAACAGATAAAAACATACAGAACCGGGGGTTCCGTTTACATCTTTGTTATATCTAATATGTTACCTCATACACTGTCTATTAATTATTTCTATTTTTACCACCACCTATTTTTGTACAAACATTTTGCTGTATGTTTAACAATGTGATTCTTATTTTCTTTTAATTCATTTATTTTCTTTTATTAGTTTGATTTATACCCTGCCCTTCCCGCCGAAGCGGTTATATGTCAATATTATTTAGAACATAAGAACATAAGAGAAGCCAATGTTGAATCAGGCCAATGGCCCATCCAGTCCAACACTCTGTCACACAGCGGCCAAAATATACCAGGTGCCATCAGGAGGTCCAGCAGTGGGGCCAGGGCACCAGAAGCCCCTCCCACTGCTGCCCCCTCCAGCACCAAGAATAGAGTGCATCACCTGCCCCAGACTGAGAGGTCCCATCTATACCCTGTGGCTAATAGCCACTGATGGACTTCTGCTCCATATGTTTATCCAATTCCCTCTTGAAACCGTCCATGCTTGTAGCTGCCACCACCTCCTGTGGCAGTGAATTCCATATGTTAATCACTCTTTGGGTGAAGAAGTATTTCCTTTTATCTGTTCTAACCCGACTGCTCAGCAATTTCATGGAGTGCCCACGAGTTCTTGTATTGTGAGAAAGGGAGAAAAGTACTTCTTTCTCAACCTGCTCAATCCCATTCATAATCTTATAAACCTCAATCATGTCACCCCTCAGCCGTCGTTTCTCCAAGCTGAAGAGCCCCAAGCATTTTAACCTTTCTTCATAGGGAAGGTGTTCCAACCCTTTTATCATTCTAGTTGCCCTTCTCTGCACTTTTCCCAATGCTATAATATCCTTTTTGAGATGTGGTGACCAGAACTGTACACAGTATTCCAAATGAGGTCGCACCAATGATTTATACAGGGGCATGATGATATGTCAATATTATTTATTTATTGTAGTGTTCCAACCATTTGTAGAATCTTATTCATGTATTTCCAAAGGTTCCTTCGTCTTGTCCTCTCAAAACTAAAGTTAGTTTGTCCATTTCTGCAGCTTCAAGTATTTTATTTATAATTTCTTCTTTTGAGGGCACTTTGTGTTTCCTCCAATATTTGGCATATAATATTCTTGCAGTAGTCACGACATGTATAATAAGGTAATAATCCTGTTGTTGACAATTTTCTGGTCTTATACTCAATTAAAACAGTTCAGGTTTAAATGGTGTATTCTAACATTTTTTGCAACATTTCATGTATCCATAACCAGTGCTTTTTAACTCTGTTTTCTTTGGGAAATTTCTGACAGGGCTTCTTAGACGTGAATGTGTAACGCAACTGAATTCTGTATGCCACCCCGAACACAAACTTTATAACTTTAGTTCTGCAGGGCTGAGGTCTTCGGAATGTGCTTTGCCTGCCGCAGCCAGACCTTTCTGCTCTCCTTCAGGTTTTTTTGAGCAAAGATGCCAAGTAGCATTCTAGAAACCGTAGATCTCTGCCTTTGGGTATTGTCCCACTTGCGGTCACAAATCACTTAACTAGCAATTGTGGTCTGGTTTTCTTCTGGGAAATGTCTTAAGTTTGTTACTGGAAGTGGAACAGAACACAAATGCAGAGATCTGTAATTTCTGGAATTCTAACGTTGCTCAAAAATTGGGGGGGTGAGATTCAGACTGAAGGGCCAAAATACATGTGACACACACATCACAACCACGCTGCGGCGGAGGGGGGACACGACACCCGATTGTTTAAGGGGAAACCATAGCTCCCCCCTGGCAACTTGCCCGAGGCGATGACGTCATCTCTGGGTGACGTCATCGCGGTGTGCGCACTTTGAACATGCCCCAAAGACATCCGGACCGATCGAGGGGGAACCCCCGCCCCCCGCTGGCAGCTAGATAAGACCTGACAACCCTAACTGTGGCAGGCCACACCACCAACGCTCCCTCTAAGCTGTGGCGTCTTGTGAGCAAAAATTCTACTTTGTGAGATAACTGGGAGTAAAGCTGTGAGCGAGCGATTCGGCCGCTGCATAACCTACTTTGCTCCGGGGCCATCTTTCCCAAGCTAGGACAAAAACGTGTGAGCCGAAGGCTAGGAAACCTGTGAGCTAGCTCACACTAACTCAGCTTAGAGGGAACACTGCACCCCACATGTCTGGTCAGCCCTACTTGACTGGGTGGTTGACATGTTGTGCAGGCCTGTCCTACGCTGATGCCCTTCTGAGGAAGTCTTCCTTCTACGGGTATCCTCCTGCTTGTTCCCAGCCCCTTTGAGTAGTAGTCCATCCACACGTGGACTTCTCACGGGCTCAAGGAGAACATTGGCTGGTGTCCTGAATGGAGACACGCCTGTAAAGACTGGTGGATGCAGTTGTGGCTCTGTCTCTCATGATGTTCCTGCTTTCCCTGCACTTTTTTCCCCAGGTGGAGTCCAGGAGGTGAAGGTCGTCGCCAAAACTATCGATGACCAAGTTCCCGGCTCGGAAACCGTGACCCAACTCACCATCCAAGGCAAGAGTCAGCTGCTTTAAAATACCAGCCAGTAGGACCACAGGGGAGGAGATGGCCAAGGAGGAGGAGCAGGGCGCGCAGCCAATGAGGCACAGCAGGGCTCGCGTCACTCCTACCTAGGATTGCCAAATTCCAGGGAGGCACGTGGCAACCTCTCGCAATTATAGCTGACCTCCAGACTGCTTTGGGGGAAGTTGCCTGCTTTGGAGAATGGATTCTCCAGTATCAGTACCAATTTAATAACCAACAGCCTGGCAAGAGCCCAGACTATGGGTAGTAGTTGGATGCTGAGAGATTGCCGCCATCACTTATTAGCACCTATGCTGGCTAGCACTTAGGATTTTATAAGGTGTGGTTTTATTTAAATTTTGTGTTTTAACATATCTTGCTATTTTAATATGCATGTGTATATATATGTGTGTGTGTGTGTATTCTGTATGCCGCCCTGGGCCTCCCCCAAATCGTCTCCCCCAACCCAGGGCTGGCAACCCTACCCCAACCCCTCTTGTTGCAGGGGAGGTGACCGGCTTCCCCTCCTGGTAGAGTAATGAACCTCCAGGTGGGGCCTGGAGATCTCCCAGAATTACAACCCATCTCCAGAACACCGTTCTGAGCCGTTCTGAGCCATTCTGAGACTCCATTCTGAGCCGTTCTGAGCCATTCTGAGACTCCTTTGGGTAGTGAGGGCCGGGTAGAAATCCAATCTCTACTTTTTCTTCTTCTTCTTCTTCTTCCTTCTTCTTCCTCCTCCTCCTCCTCCTCCTCCTCCTCCTCCTCCTCCTCCTCCTCCTTCTTCTTCTTCTTCTTCTTCTTCTTCTTCTTCTTCTTCTTCTTCTTCTTCTTCTTCTTCTTCTTCTTCTTCTTCCTTCTTCTTCTTCTTCTTCCTTCTTCCTTTTTCTTCTTCTTCTTCTTCTTCTTCTTCTTCTTCTTCTTCTTCTTCCTTCTTCTTCTACCTCACAGGGTGTCTGTTGTGGGGAGGGGAAGGGAAAGGAGTTTGTAAGCCCCTCTGAGACTCCCTTGGGTAATGAAGGGCAGGGGGTATAAATCCAATCTCTTCTTCTTCTTCTTCTACCTCACAGGGTGTCTGTTGTGGGGAGGAGGTATAAATCCAATCTCCTCCTCCTCCTCCTCCTCCTCCTCCTCCTCCTCTTCTTCTTCTTCTTCTTCTTCTTCTTCTTCTTCTTCTTCTTCTTCTTCTTCTTCTTCTTCTTCTTCTTCTACCTCACAGGGTGTCTGTTGTGGGGAAGGGAAAGGAGTTTGTAAGCCCCTCTGAGACTTCTTTGGGTAGTGAGGGCCGGGCAGAAATCCAATCTCTTCTTCCTTCTTCTTCTTCCTTCTTTTTTCCTTCTTCTTCTTCTTCTTCTTCCTTCTTCCTTCTTCTTCTTCTTCTTTTTCTTCCTTCTTCTTCTTCTTCTTCCTCCTCCTCCTCCTTCTTCTTCCTTCTTCTTCCTTCTTCTTCCTTCTTCTTCTTCTTCCTTCTTCTTCTTCTTCTTCTTCTTCTTCTCCTTCTTCTTCTTCTTCTCCTTCTTCTTCTTCTTCTCCCTTCTTCTTCTTCCTTCTTCTTCCTCCCCTCCCCAAACCTCACCCTTCGCAGGCTCCACACGGCAAACCTCCAGGGATTTCCCAGTGTGGAGCTGGCACCCTGCTCAAGAGCCCTACACTGTTTAGACCATCACGGCTCAGGCACTGACTTTGCTCCCTCCTGGCGAGGGGAGGGAAACCTCAGCGGGGTTCATAAGGCCACAGAGCCCACCCTCCAGAGCAGCCGTTTTCTACAGGGGGACTGGTCTCTGCTGTCTGGAGAGGAACTGGAATCCTGGAAGTTCTCCAGCCACCACCCGGGGATTGTTGGAGTGGAGTGTGGAGAGGGGGCTTCCTGGGGGCCAGGGTTTCACCCACTGGTTCCTAATGTCTGCCATCTGGGGGGGAGGGATGAGAGGTATGTCTCTTCTTGGCCCACCATTGCATGCAGAATAAGCAAAGGCAGGCTGAGGCCACTTGGTGCTGGGAGCCAGCCGGGCTTTAACGCCACAGGCTTAGGCTTCTCTAGGTCGAATCTGCATTTGCATTTTTAAATCAGTTTCGTGCTGCTGTGACACCGTCAAGCACAGAGAAAGACAGCGGCCGAATCTGCATTTGCCTTTCCCACCCCCCGTGTCCCTCCCGCCTTTTGACTCCGCCTTCAAAAAGGCTGTCCACGCTTGGTGTCGTTTTCACACCTCAACTGCGCTAGCATACTTTTGCACGTCCACATAGGTTTATCGTCCTTTCGGGGCGGCTCCACCGTCATGGTGCCTCCGCACTGCTTTAAAAGAATCTCCTCCAAACAACATTCAAACAAGCACAGAGAAAGACGGCGTCACGGCAGCACGCAACTGATTTAAAAATGCAAATGCAGATTCGACCAGCGTCACAGCAGCACGAAGCTGATTTAAAAATGCAAATGCAGATTCGACCAGTATCACAGCAGCATGAAGCTGATTTAAAAATGCAAATGCAGATTCGACCAGCGTCACAGCAGCACGAAACTGATTTAAAAATGCAAATGCAGATTCGACCAGTATCACAGCAGCACGAAGCTGATTTAAAAATGCAAATGCAGATTCGACCAGCGTCACAGCAGCACGAAACTGATTTAAAAATGCAAATGCAGATTCGACCAGCATCACAGCAGCACGAAGCTGATTTAAAAATGCAAATGCAGATTCAACCCCCCAGTCTCTAGATGGGGATCTGGAGATCTCCCAGAATCACAGTGGATCTCCAGGTGACAGAGATCAATTTCCCTGGAGAAGACTGTGGCTTCGGAAGGTGGACTCTATGGTATTGTACCCTGCTAAAGTTCATCCCACTGCCTTCCCCGGACTTCCCCAAATCTCAGGGATTTCCCAAACCAGAGCTTTCAACCCTATGTATGCCTCAGGCAACCCTGTATCCAGGGCTTTTTTTGTAGGAAAGAGCCCAGCAGGAACTCATTAGCATAATAGGCCACACCCAACAGCAGAAACTCATTAGCATATCAGGCCACACCCCCATGTTACCAGAAGTGTGGTCATCCAGCCTCACCCACCTTTTGCTTCTTATTCTGTTGACCTTGTTTGTTGTCAAAACCGAGGACTTTTTTTGTATCAGGAACTCCTTTGCATGTTAGGCCACACACCCCTGATATAGCCACTCCTAATGAGTTTCTGCTGTTGGGTGTGGCCTATTATGCTAGTGACTTCCTGCTGGGCGTGGCCAACTTGGGAGCCAGCCGGAACACCGTTCCTGTGCGTTCCTGCCCCAAAATAGCCCTGCCTGTATCTAAGGAGCCCCACACTGAAGAATGAGGCTTAGAACATTGTTAAGAGAATGGAAATCCCAGCTGAACCGATTTATTTTGCATGGTGTCTTCATATGGGCTATGGCAGGCCAATAACCGGCAACTTGGAATTGACCCCACAAAGGTAGTTCTGACACAGGGGTTTTGGACTCATTTGTTACAAGGGCCGGATCTGACATAAACGAGCCCATAAAATGTGATGCCAGGTAGCGGAGATATAAACTTTATGAAGGACACAAACACAAAGGGGGTTTTTTTTAACCTAAAATAAAAACATAAACATGCAGCTCTGCAAGCTGCAAACTTCCTTTTGATTTATCGACGTTCACCACGGAAATCTCACGCTCAGAGTTCCGAGTCTAGGACCCAGGGGGAAACACGGAATGGCTGAGTGATTAAGAGAGCCTGGCGAAGCAAGCTAGGATGCAGCAGCAGCAGCAGAACTGGAAGCAGGAGACGGCCAGTCCCACTGCGGGCCCGATCCGGCCCCCGGGCTACATGTTTGATGCCTCTGTTCTAACAGTTCCTGGTGTCCCAAAGAAGGTGGTGGTGGGGAAACAAATTCACGTGGGGGAGTGTGGCGATTCAACAAAGAACTGTGTCTGCTTGGCATCTTGGAAGCGTGCCATCTCGACCCACCAGTCCAACTGTCTTTCTGCCCATATGTTCACTTTGTGGGGTTTCTTTGGCCAGGGAACCCCGTGGCCCAGATCGTCGAAGACTCCATCGACGGGGCCAAACTGGACCATCTCATCGTCACCCCTTCCGGCTGCGGGGAGCAGAACATGATCACCATGACCCCGTCGGTTATCGCCACCCACTATCTTGACGCTACCGGGCAGTGGGAGAAGATCGGGGTGGAGCGCCGGTCCGTTGCGGTCAAGCAGATTATGCAAGGTGAGGACCACAGGGGGGCTCATCAGACTAGGGTGGGGATCCCCAATTCCTTTGAGACTGTGGACTCCCCTTTCTTATACAGGGTGATGGGCGCCAGCACAAAATGGCTGCCGTAGGAGGTGGTGCCAGCCACAAAATGGCCACCACGGGAGGCGGAGCCACATACAGAAACACAGGGGGAGACCAAGTGCAGGGGAGAAGAAGGATAATTTTAAAAAAATATGCTCTGGGAAAGAGGAGTGAGAGAGAGAGAACAGAACTGACATACATTTACAGATTTATGTTGCACTGTCACTGTATTTTATTTTAAATCTTTGTATGTTCTAGAATGTTGTAACCTGCCCCAAGCCTGCTTTGCAGGAGAGGGAGGGCTAAAAGTCCAACAAAATAAATAAATAAATAAGCAAACAACGCGGTAGCAGCTGGTGCTGCTGAAATAGCGTTATTTTAATGTGCCCGGCCAATCAGACTTCCAATGGCCAATCAGGAGCCCTGCTGAGCCAGAGCCCTCACCTGGCCCCACACTTGGTAGGCACCAAGAAGGGTCATAATGGCACCCATGGGCACCACGTTGGAGACCCCCGGACTAAGCCTCCCTGCCGGTTCAGACCAGGAGCTCTGCAGGGGAAGAAGCACTGGTTTCACCCGGTGGGGATGCATGCTTTGGAAAAAGCTGGGCCCAGATCTCATTACTGTCCTCTGCCTCCTCCATTTTCAGGTTACACACAGCAACTGGCATACAAGAAAGCAGACCACTCCTACGCTGCATTTACTAATCGCCCGTCTAGCACTTGGTAAGTGTGGCCGTGCCCAGTTCGGTAGCGAATGGGCTTCTTGATGGCCCAGGCCACTGGCAGCACCAAAGCATGCCAGGCCACGGGGAAGAACTCCAGGCTCTCCTTCACAAATCCTGCCCTTTTAGGGTTGCTAACCTCCAGGCAGGCTGAAAGGGAGCAAAACAACCGTGATATTTTATGCCAAAAAATTCTTCATAGACTGGTAAGTTCTTTTCCAATATCCAATTTACTTGGCACAATTCAAACGCATCAACACTACAACGGACCATGCATATCACGTCTCATTTCATATACAATATCTACAGTTTGGCAGCAATTACTGATGTTTTTGAAATGGTAAAAGCTTGTAAAACCCTATGTGGTTGTTCTCCCCTTAGGGCATTCTGCCTTTGAAGACTGGTTGTATCTCTTTAACACGCAGGGATGTTGTCCAGCTGGCTGGTAGCAATTATTGGCTTTAGGTGAGAAGGATGAGTGAGATTTGCATTACACTAGAGGATTTGATGTATGTTACTATGAGAAATGACTTTGGTTTTTGCCAAATAGATTAAAATTGTAAGTATAATATATAACAGCCAGTTGCATATACAGCCTTGCGTTACTTGTTTGCTAATAATAGCCATTTTATTTTTGTAATGAGACATAGGAATTTCAGCGCTACCCACTCTGATAAAGTTTGTATATGAAACGAGACGCGATATGCATGGTCCGTTGCGGTGTTGATGCGTTTGAATTGCTCCAAGTAAATTGGATATTGGAAAAGAACTTAACAAGTCTATGAAGAATTTTTTGGCATAGTACGTCACGGTTGTTTTGCTCCCTTTTAACTTCCATCCCGTGATCTCTCTCCTTGGTTTGTAACCTCCAGGCAGGGCCTGGGGAGTTCCTGAAAATACAGCTGATCTCCATGTAACAGAGATTACCCCCCCCCGGGGAAAGCCCTAAAATACTGATATAACACTGTAGATTCGGAATGATAGTTTAAGCTGGTTCTCTGAATTCCTAGCTTTCGTTTCTTTAAAAAAACTGACACTCTAGCCTTTTCCGTCACAGAGATATGCCGTTTTCCCTCTATCGACATGAGAGAAAGAACTAGAGACTAGGGATGGGCATGAACCAAGAAAATGAAGGTTCATGGTTCGTGGAGTCTCACGAACCTTCACAGGCCTTTCTGTTTAATGAACTGGTTTGTGGTTTGTCAGTTCGTGAGGTTTGTGGTGTAGTAGAATGCCCCCCCCCTGTGGGCTAGGGACACCAAACCTGCAGCAACTCTCCAACTGACTCTCCTTCACCTGCCCTCCAAGTTTGATGAGGATTGGATTTAGGGGGGCTGAGTTTCCACAGGGCTGCCGAAGGGCTGCAGAAGTTCATCCCCCCGTTGCCTTGACAATTAATCCATCTGTGCCAGCATGTCTGTCTCACAAACTGGCACCACGAACCTCACAAACCTCCATGAAAAACATGGGGGTTCGTGGGCAGTTTGCGGGAGACGCGATTGCACGAACCAAGGCTCATGAATTCTAAACGAAGGAGGTTTTCCCAGGGTGAGGCTCATCCATTGCACTCCGGGTGTGCTGACCCCTGCGATTTCCCCAAATGCGGGAAACTCGACTGCATAATTTGTGGGGGGATATTCGTGACGAAATTAGGTTCGTGATGACATTCATGCCCGTTCGTACTAGAGACTTTTTTAAACTGAAAGCTGGGAATTTGGAGAGCCAGTTTAAACTACCATTACAACACTACAGTGTGATATCGATATTTTAGGGCACTTGTAAAAAAAAAAAAAAAATAGGGTGTGTGTGCTGTGACTCCACAGATAGGAACACTGATGACGACAGTGCTGTCATTTGAAAATCCTCATTATTTAAGCTGTGTGCAGAAAAAAATAAACTGACCCTACAACTGTAAAAATACACCGGGAGGGGAGACATGCAGAAGAATCCTTCCCAAAACAATTCCAGTACTTCTGGGTCTACTCCCAAGAAAATCAGGAGTAACTAGGGACATTCCATTTGAGATAAGAAGGAAGAGGAGGAAATATAGAGACTTGGTTTCATTTCTACAAAGTCACAGCGTTTCCTACAGATCGTTGATACCCGAAGGATTAGTCTTCAGATATGTAAATGACACAGAAAGAACTGACTCTGTTGAAAAGGCCTGCGAATTTTTGCATCAACATGGTCGCCCAGCAGGCGAAGGAGTAACCAATGGTTCCAAAGGGAGCGAGGAAGAAGGAGAGACTGGATCTTCTGATGAAGACTCAGATTCTAAACTGGGGGCTGTCGGCCCCAAACCAAGCTATCCTTTGAGATATAGAAAGGGGGAAAAATAGATTGTCAATTTATTCTGGGGCACTTAAAATATGTTTATTTTATATCGATATGCACCGTCTCTTTTCAAAAGCTAAAATTGTTGGTGAAGTATAGAAATGCCTTACCAGATAAGACAATCATTTTCAGCGAAAGTTAACTTGCATTTAAGAGAGAAAGTAATTTTGTAAAATGTTTGTATGATCACCATCTCTTGGGTTTTTAGAGGGTTTCTTTACTTTCTCCTATAGGTTGTAGTTCCCCCTTTCCATTTTTTCTGTTTGTAGTTTTTAGTTTGTAGTTATTAGAAAATGCAATTAAAAAATCCCCTACGGGGGCCCCCCCAAAAAAAAGAAAGAAAATCAGGAGTAACTCGATCATGCGGAAAAGGTCGTTGTTTTCTGTCTGCCTCACAATGATCTCGTCTATCTCACTTCTGACTCCATACATGGGATAGTATATCATGAACTGATTTCTATCTTCACAACAGCCTGGTAAGGCAGATCAGTGCTACTTCCCCATTTTACAGGAAGGCAGCCAAAGAGGTGTTGCCAGCTTGCCTAAAGACAACCAGGATGCTCACCGCTGGGAGCAGCGGGTTTTGAACTAGGGGCCACACCCCAGCTCACACTCGTACCCACTTTGCAATGCCAGCTTTTCAGGATCAGACTTTTCTGGCTCTTGTAATCTCCTTAAGGAGCACAGGCAACATCCATAAAGGTGCCGGGACATATCCAGCCTCGAGACCTCCTTCTTTGCTCCTCTCAGAGACTTCTTTCCTCCTTTCCCTCGATGAAAAACAAACAAACGATGAAGGCTCTTTGGTCTCACCTTTCCAAAAAACACAGTAGTGGCCCTGCCGCTATCTTGTGATGTCTGTAAAACCTTTTTGACACTTTGGGCCCCTTTGGAATTCTGACCCGGGGTGGTGGGCGCAACTACAAAATGGCTGCCACAGGAGGCGGAGCCAGCCACAAAATGGCTGCGGCAGAAGGTGGAGCCACACACACACAGGGAAAGCCCACGTGCAGGGAAGAAGAGGGGTAATGAATACAAATACCCTGGGAAAGAGGAGTGAGAGAGAATAAAACCAGCACGGCGACTGAAACGACGTTATTTTAATCTGCAAGGCCAATCGGAGCTCCAGGGACCAGTCAAAAGTTCAACCGGGCTAAAGCCCCAGGTGGCCCCGCCCACTTTCAGGAAACACTTGGTGGGCACCAGGAAAGGTATCAGTGGGCATCATGGCATCCATGGGCACCATGTTGCGACCCATGGTGTAGAACAGTGGTTCTCAACCTTCCTAATGCTGTGACCCTTTAATACAGTTCTTCGTTGTGGTGACCCCCAACCATAAAATTATTTTCGTTGCTACTTCATAACTGTAATTTATGTGTTTTCCGATGGTCTTAGGCAACCCCTGTGAAAGGGTCGTTCGACCCCCAAAGGGGTCGCGACCCACAGGTTGAGAACCGCTGGTGTAGAACAAGCCATGGTGCTCCATTCCGCCATGGGAGCACCATGGCTTCTTCTGCCTTGGGAACTTGGCTGGGCTAATGGACCACCTTCCCTTCAGGCTAACGGCATACGTCGCAAAGGTCTTTGCCATGGCTCAACCTATCGTGTCAAACATCGATACGTCGGTCATCTGCGGAGCTGTGAAATGGCTGATCCTGGAAAAGCAAAAGCCGGCCGGGTTGTTCCAAGAAGATGGCCCCATGATCCACGGGGAGATGTTGGTAAGTTTGATTTACGCTGTGCGCGAGACTTGACCTGGTTAAGTTCAGGCCCGTAGCCAGGATTTTGTAATTTGGGGGGGGGGGCTTTAAATAAGTCGAGGGGCATTGACATCTCAAAAAAAATTTGGAATTGTACAGAATGCATTTTATATTGTGCATTTGCTGGTTTTAAAATTGTGTATTGATTTTAAACTGTCTGTGAGCCGCCCTGAGGCAGGGTAGAAATGTAATAAAATAAATAAATAAATAAATAAATAAATAAATAAATAAATAAATAAATAAAAAATTAAAACTCACTTTGGCAGCAAGCCATGCTTGGGGAATGGCCCACGGTGGGGAGTCCTCCAACCAGAGGGTCGGGAGTCTTATGGGTGGCCCACAGAGCCAGGGGACCAGGGGGGCTGGATGGGGAGTCAGGGGGCCATGGCAGGAAGTCGGGGGCCAGGCCCCAAAATGCCCCAATTATAGCTACGGGCCTGGTTAAGTCCCAGGCTTTCCAAGTTCCTGGTTAGACAGTATCATTGATGCAACGAACATGAAATTGAGCAACTTCAGCGGACAGCGGAAGACAGGAGGGCCTGGCGTAATCTGGTCCATGGGGTCGCGAAGGGTCGGACTCGACTGTGCGACTGAACAACAACAACAACTCTGAAAAATGCAGCACAAGACTGGCTGTTGTGTGTTTGAGCCGGCGGTCTTAGCTCTCTGCTGACGGCAGTTGCCAGCTGATGGCGCGAGAGAATCTCACTAAACGGGGCACGTTGGTGACGCGAACCATCCGATCTGATTGCAGCAGCAAGCAATTGTGGAGGGCAGACGCTTGTTTCCTCGCTCCAAGACGCTAAGTTCTTTTTACCCCTTTATCTCATATTTTTTAAAGGAAGGAACTGATTTTAAATATGCTCATTTTGTCTCCTTTTTTAACCTTGAGGTTCCTGGGTTTTTTCCCCTCCTTTCTTTCTCAAGTTTTGGTGGCTTAATTGGACAATTTGTCTGTGCTCTTTATACTGTCAGAGCATTTAGAAGCGGCCGTGGCCAGGGGACATCGTTGCTGATTTATTAAGCTCTACAATAACAGTTATTGAGTCGACGGATTTGAATTGTGAATCTAACTGTGAACTCAACTCTGAACTCTCTAATTGAGATATTTATCAGCTGCTAAAGGCTGGTGCGACGGCAGACGGCTCCAACTGAACGCCAAGTGTTCTAGGACACTTTTATCAGCTCTTTAGCATTTTTACTTTACTGTTTTGCAAAGACCTTCGAGGATTTGACAAACATAGTGTTTTTATTTTTATTATTGCCTTTTTATCCACTCTTTTATTAGCGTGAAGCTGACTGCTTTTAAATAAGCTACAACCCCCCTCAGGAAAGCCTGATTGGATTAATTAACCTGGAAGGAGTGTTCAAGTTTTTAAACAAATGTCCTTTTGAGGTGTTTATTTTAAGGTAAAGGTAAAGGTTCCCTTGCTCAAAAGCCAGTCAAATCTGACTCTAGGGTTGCAGTGCTCATCTCCGTTTCCAAGCCGAAGAGCCAGCGCTGTCCGAAGACATTTCCGTGGTCACGTGGCTGGCATGACTAAATGCCAAGGCGCACGGAACACTGTTACCTTCCCACCAAAGTGGTACCTATTTCTCTACTTGCAATTTCTTGCTTTCAAACGGCTAGGTTGGCAGGAGCTGGAACTAGAGACGGGAGTTCACTCTGTCATGCGGCACTTTCGGGTCTCGAACTGCTGAACTACCAACCTTCCACAGCCTGCAGTTCAGCGTCTTAACCACTTGAGGCACCACAGCTCGTTTATTTTAAATGGAGGCTTAAATTTTCACAAAGTATTGAAAAGCCACTTATAAAGCCGTTTACAAGTTTTCTACAGTCAAATCCTCCAATCTCGCTGCTAACTTTCCGTAGTGGTAGTTATAGTCGAGCTCTGACCTGGGTGGCCCAGACTAGCCCTATCTCATCATTACGGATGTTCAGAGGTGGTTTGCCAGTGCCTGCGTCTGCAGAGGAACCAGGGGTGGTCTCCCATCCAAATATTAACCAGGACCGACCTTGCTTAGCTTCTGATGTCTGGTAAGAGTGGAGTAGCCTGGGCTGTCCAGGTCCACTCTTCCATGTGGTCTAATCCAAAGTAACCTGCATAGTACCTCTTAGACCACATCTTATTAAACTTCAGACCTGAACAGTTTGAAAAAATTGTTGCCTGTTACCTGTTAGAATAGTAGATATGTTCTACACAGGGCCGGCCCCAGGTGTCTGGGCACCCTAGGCAGGACAGCCTGGGGCGCCCACCCCACCAGGGATGCCAACCTCCCGGTGGGGCCTGGAGACGGCGGAGCGCTGCTTTCCTGGGCGCTTTACACCTGCGAGGCGCCCAGGAAAACTAGGGAAGGGGCAGGGTTAGAACGCCCACCCCTTCCCTCCCAGTGCCGGCAGGTGGCAGTGCCGGCTTTTCTGGGCGCCTCGCAGCAAGAAAGCCGGCACTGCCGGCACTGGGTGGGAAGGGGGGCTTTTCGTGGGGGGACGGGGGCATTTTGGCGAGCTGGCCCTGGTTCTACATGTAAGTATCTTTGTAATATACCACTTGACTTAATTATTTGGAGATGTAAGTGCGGCGGTTCTGTACAGACCCATAGACCATTTCCACCGTAGTGAAATCCCCCCGCGTTGATGTTTTTAAAACAGCGCGTGATGTGAAATTTTCTCGCAGTAAATCTTTCCCCACCAGGTACAAACCTGAAGTTTTCTCTTTCTTACCCCACGTTTTCAGAACTCTCTAAAACTGGGGATTCCAAAAATGCAGGGTTAAGAATGAGAAAACTTCGGGTTTGTGCCTGGTGAGGAAAAATCTACTGTGGGAAATGTCACATCATATGCAGTTTTAAAAAACATCAACGTGGGGAATTTCATGACTGCGGATATGGTCATGGTGGACTGCTCTCCACTGTGCTAAACTGCCCCCTTAAGAATATAAGAACATAAGAGAAGCCAATGTTGAATCAGGCCAATGGCCCATCTAGTCCAACACTTTGTCACACAGTGGCCAAAAATACCAGGTGCCATCAGGAGGTCCAGCAGTGGGGCCAGGACACTAGCAGCCCTCCCACTGCTGCCCCCTCCCCAGCACCAAGAATAGAGTGCATCACCTGCCCCAGACTGAGAATTCCCATCTATACCCTGTGGCTAATAGCCACTGATGGACTTCTGCTCCAGATGTTTATCTAATTCCCTGTTGAAGCTGTCCATGCTTGTAGCTGCCACCACCTCCTGTGGCAGTGAATTCCATGTGTTAATCACTCTTTGGGTGAAGAAGGACTTCCTTTTATCTGTTCTAATCCGACTGCTCAGCAATCTCATGGAGTGCCCACAAGGAGTTCTTGTATTGTGAGAAAGGGAGAAAAGTACATAATCATTTATAAGATTATGCAAGGGATAGAGCAGGTTGAGAAAGAAGTCGTTTCTCCCTTTCTCACCATACAGAACTCGTGGGCACTCCATGAAATTGCTGAGCAGTCGGGTTAGAACAGATAAAGGAGTCCTACCCAAAGAGTGATGAACACATGGAATTCACTGCCACGGAGGTCGTGGCAGCTCAAGCATGGACAGTTTCAAGAGAATTAGATAAACATCTGGAGCGAAGTCCATCAGTGACTATTAGCCACGGGTATAGATGGGAACTCTCCGTCTGGGGCAGGTGATGCACTCTATTCTTGGTGCTGGAGGGGCAGCAGTGGGAGGGCTTCTGGTGTTCTGGCCCCTGCTGGACCTCTGAGGCACCTGGTATATTTTGGCCGCTGTGTGACGAGTGTTGGACTAGATGGGCCATTGACCTGATTTAACATTGGCTTCTCTTATGTTCTTATGTTATTATGTACTTCTTTCTCAGCTTGCTCAATCCCATGCATAATCCTATACCGCGATCATGTCACCCCTCAGCCGTCGTTTCTCAAGCTAAAGAGCCAAGCGTTTTAACCTGTCTTCATAGGAAAGGTGTTCCAACCCTTTTATCATTCTAGTTGCCCTTCTCTGCACTTTTCCCAATGCTATAATATCCTTTTTGAGGTGTGGCGACCAGAACTGTACACAGTACTCCAAATGAGGTCGCACCAATGATTTACACAGGGACATTAGTTGCTCCCCCTAACAACAAATTTCCAGCTAGGAGCCTGTTTGCGGTGCCTGCACCGTCTCTCTTCCTTGGGGGCTTAGGAGTTTTTATTCCAATCAATCCTGCATTAAACGGCTGGGTTTTCCTTCTTCCTAGGGAGGCTATAAGGGTGCGGAGCCAGAGGTGTCCTTAACGGCCTTCGTCCTGGTGGCCCTGCTGGAGTCCAGAGAAATCTGCAGACATCGAATCAACGTAAGTGTCGGTGCTCAACACCTCTAAGGATGCAGCCACGCCCCAGGCGTTTCCCCCTGCAATGTCCTGGGTTTGCTGCTTGCCCCCCCGTCCTGAAATGTGACAGCAGCCTATCAGGAGAAAATGTGGCTATACGTGTCTGTGAATGCGTATCATCCGTGTCACCCACACATTCCTTTGGTTTGTATGTCCCCTGGGTGTTGCCTCCTTACCACAGGCGAAAGGTTTAAAGTTGGAAACCGCTAAGCTCTGGCCGAGACACTCAGACAAGGTCTCCTCTTAAAATAAAACTTATCTTTATTAAGCGTTTAGTAAAGGTTCCCTTGCTCGAAAGCCAGTCGAATCCGGCTCTAGGGTTGCGGTGCTCATCTCCGTTTCAAAGCCGAAGAGCCAGCGCTGTCCGAAGACGTTTCCGTGGTCATGTGGCCGGCATGACTAAACACCAAGGTGCACGGAACGCTGTTCCCTTCCCACCAAAGTGGTCCCTATTTATCTACTTGCAATTCCTTGCTTTCAAACTGCTAGGTTGGCAGGAGCTGGAACTAGAGACGGGAGCTCACTCCATCATGCGGCACTCTCGGGTCTTGAACTGCTGAACGACTGACCTTCCACAGCCTGCAGTTCAGTGTCTTAACCACTTGAGCCACCGCAGCTCCTTTAAGCGTTTAGCCAAGGCTAAATGACAGGGGAGTGTCAGGCTCCTTAGTCAGATCTCACAGCGCAGGGCTTCATCAGAAGAAACCTGTTTATTGGTGAATCATAACACGTGTATAGCTTGTGTCAGGAATGGCCGAGAATAGTAGGGCCCCCTGAATTATAGTAGAATCAAACACCCCCCTAAACGAGCTGAAGCCAATGAGTATAGTCCGCGCGCGCGGGCAGAGCGAAGTGGGCAAAGCAGGAAAACAATTTAAAAGCCGTTGATTCCTAGCAAAAGAATTCTTCAGCTGGAGACACTACAAGGTCACATACTTGATAACATACAGACAGTAGAACGATAACGTCCAGAGGCTGGTAGGATGAAAGTACTCCCTCTACATTCCATCCCCATGACAGGGCTACCTGACAGCAAGCTGCCAGCAAGGCGCTAGACCACCTGTTTAAAAAAAAAATTCCTATTTCCTAAATGCCGATAATGAAAAACACAAAGATAAAATATATAAGCAAAAATTCCCCCTAAGCATGCTATGGAAAGGCCTTCCGGGCTGAAAGCTCTCAGGCTCTGGAGAGACGTGACCTCCCCGATTTCCGAAGAGTTCAGCGAAGACCTGTTGGAAGCGAGGTGAATTTACACAGCCTGATCAAAGAATTGCTGAATAACTCTTAACGATTATAAATTACATCAGTTGACATAGATCGGCATTTGATGACCAAACCATTGACAGGTGATGGTTAACATAAAAACAAGAACATAAGAGAAGCCAATGTTGAATCAGGCCAATGGCCCATCTAGTCCAACACTCTGTCACACAGCGGCCAAAATATACCAGGTGCCATCAGGAGGTCCAGCAGTGGGGCCAGGACACCAGAAGCCCTCCCACTGCTGCCCCCTCCAGCACCAAGAATAGAGTGCATCACCTGCCCCAGACTGAGAGTTCCCATCTATACCCTTTGGCTCATAGCCATTGATGGACCTCTGCTCCATATGTTTACCTAATTCCCTTATAAGAACATAAGAGAAGCCAATGTTGAATCAGGCCAATGGCCCATCTAGTCCAACACTCTGTCACACAGCGGCCAAAATATACCAGGTGCCCTCAGGAGGTCCAGCAGTGGGGCCAGGACACCAGAAGCCCTCCCACTGCTGCCCCCTCCAGCACCAAGAATAGAGTGCATCACCTGCCCCAGACTGAGAGTTCCCATCTATACCCTTTGGCTAATAGCCACTGGTGGACTCCTGCTCCATATGTTTATGGTTCTCACATTCTGGAATGTTATATTTTGTTTATAGAACAAAACCCAGATAACACCTCAGCTCTGAATGACAGACCCTCAAACGTTTATGTATTGTGTTCTTTATGTACCAGGCATGAGAGATAAAACTTTGCTGACGCTATCACAAGGAGAAGTGGAGGAGTGAATCCTTGTGTCTATGGCATCAATTGCTTTGCAAATTTACTGCTTCATCGGGCCAAAAAGGTCCTTCCTGCCAGGTGTATTTTAATGTTCCTTGATTCAAGTCTTCACGCCTATGTCCATTTACATTTGGTTTTTTTTTAAATCCTGGGAATGGAATGTGAGGCCTCTGTGTACGCAACTGCGAAAAGGCATCTGCTTAACACAAAAGAGATTTGCAAGGCATCATGGGTGTTTGGTTCACTGTAGCTAACAGGCTGTGAGTTGCTTACTAACAAAGACAGAAAAGGTTACATGGATTTTATAGGAAATTGTGGTTCAATTTTAAACCCAAACCTTCGATATATTTCAACATTTCTCACAACAAATCTCCCATTTTTGGGTTTAAAATGAACCCAAACTAGATAGGCTATAAACAACTATTAGGCCCTGTAAGGAGGAGCCCCCATCCAGGGCTCTCCTGCCCTCCCAGTCGGACGACCACTCGACACCTGGCCGCACTTCAGGGGGTGGGTGCGGAGTTACCTGCGAGAAGGGGGCCTGCCAGGGTTCCCTGTTTCCTTTGGTTGCCCCATGGCCAACCTCCCCAAGGGTTTCAGGAAGGACCAGGGCTGCTCCCTCCTCTACCAGCTCGGGGAACCCCAGCACCAAAAGGGGAAGGGGGAGGAGTGCAACTCTGGCAGCGGCGGCGGCCAGACTGTGAAGAGGAGAGATAGAGCTCTCCTGTGAAGAGGAGAGATGGTACCCAAAATCAAAGGCACAGATATAGAATGGGAGGGACTTGGCTTGACAGCAGCACATGTGAAAGGGATCTGGGTGTTCTGGTTGATAACAAGCTAAACATGAGCCTGCAGTGCGATGTGACTGCAAAGAAAGCTAATGCAATCTTAGGAGGCATTAACAGAAGCATTGTGTCCACATCATGGGAGGTAGTAGTCCTGCTCTATTCTGCTATGGTCAGGCCTCACCTGGATTCCTGTGTCCACTTTTGGGCACCAAATTGTAGAAAGGATGTTGACAAGCTTGAGCGTGTCCAGAGGAGGGCAACCAGAATGGTGAGAGGGCTGGAATCCAAGTCTTATGAGGAAAGGCCGAAAGAGTTGGGTATGTTTAGCCTCGGAAAGAGAAGGCTTAGAGGGGACAGGATTGCAGTCTTCAAATATTTGAAGGGCTGTCATGTAGAAGCTGGAGCAGATCTATTCTCTCTTGCTCCGGATTGCAAGACTAGATCTAATGGGTGGAAATTACAAGGGAGTCATTACCAGCTAAATATCAGGAGAAACTTCCTAACAGTAAGAGTGGTTGAGCAGTGGAACAGCCTGCCTCGGGAGGTGGTGGATGCTCCTTTGTTGGATGTTTTCAAGTGGAGGCTGGACGACCATCTTTTGGGTATGCTGTAGGGCTCTCTTTCGGCTGTGCTCCTGCAGAGTGCAGGGGGTTGGACTAGATGACCTGCAAGGTCCCTTCCAACTCTAACATTCTGTGACTCTATGATCCTATCTCCTCAGGGGAAAGAGGAAGGCTGATTAGCCCTATGGCCAGCTTGCCGTAGGGCAGGGCGAGATTCGAAGAGGGAAATAAAGAGGAGGAGGAAAGCAGAACCGGGGAGGAAGTCACCTGGGCTTATGGAGACTGGAGAGTACATGTGAAGAAGGGGAAAGGTCAGAGGGAGAGGAGGCCAGAGGTTCAGAGAGAGATGAAGGTAGAGGCCAGTCCCTCGAGGCCAGTCCCTCAAAGACCCTCCCCGCAACACCAAGCTCCGAAATAAGCCCAGTTAGGGAAGTGTGGTGTGGAGTAACGTCCGCCTACCCACGAGTCTGAGGTTTAGCCACCTCCACTTATCTCAAGTTTCCTGTTCCTCAAACTTGCCTCTCCCAAGGGGGCCCTATGAGACGAACCGGGACGTGACAGGCCCAACTGTCTATTCTACGCTGCTGCTGTGATATAGCTGTTGTGGAATTAGAGACTATTCTAATTCCTGAAGAAAACAAGGAAGGGATGCATTTAGCTGCACAAGAGATAGTGATAAAGCAAACTACAATTATAAAGCTACCTAACAACATAAGAACATAAGAGAAGCCAATGTTGAATCAGGCCAATGGCCCATCTAGTCCAACACTCTGTCACACAGTGGCCAAAAATACCAGGTGCCATCAGGAGGTCCAGCAGTGGGGCCAGGACACTAGAACAAAAAATGTAACAGTGTCTTAACCCAACCACTTAAGTTTGGGAACCAGTCCCACCAGTCCATGGTAGCTTCTTGGGCTACTTGGTGAAATACCTTCTGGCCCGTAGCTAACGTGGGGCCCACGGGGCCTGGCCCCCTTGTGTTTCTTCTGGGTCCCCTCCTTCCTGGGCTGACTCCAAAGCACCCCAACTTGCCGCCTGCATTGTACTTTGATTTAATTAGCTGGTGCCCCCCCAGGCCCCCTCCCAAAAATTCCCTAGCTACGTGGCTACCTGTACTGCATCTTTTAAATCCTGAAGGTGTGAAGCGATATATCCTGATTGGTTCACATAGAAACAATATTCTTCTTTTATAAGAGCACATTCTCCCCCTTGCTGGGCTAATCGGATGTCCAGGGCTTTCCTGTTCCGGATGGTCATGCGAGCTGTGGAGTCTATTTCTATTTGCATGCACGTCAATGATGCAATCGTATAGTTGAAACTATGTTCTATTTCGGAACTTATATTTACGAGCGCATCCTCCAGCTCCCAGACACCAACTCCGGGTAGGATGGTTCATATGAAACACCATCCTATTGACTGGTGTTCAATTATTGGATTATGTATACTGTGGGGCTTCATTCTGTGCACAAAACTTCCTAGGTTTCCCCATACAGGCATAGGAAGAGGATTCCATACATCTGCACCTCTCCGGAAAAACTCCGGAAGCTGCAGCTGGTGCAAAACACAGTGGCCAGGCTGTTGATGGGCCTCCCTATGCGGGAGCACATCCAGCCTGTGCTAAAGTCGTTGCACTGGCTACCAATAGCGTTCCGGATTTGCTTCAAGGTGCTAGTTTTGACCTTTAAAGCACTTTATGGTCAGGGGACCGCCTTTCCCCGCATGTTCCCCAGAGAGCACTGCGATCTGGAACACACAACTGCCTGGCCCTCCCTGGGCCTAGGGACCCCAGGTTGGCGGCCACTAGGACCAGAATGTTCTCCCTGGTGGCACCGACCCTCTGGAATGAGCTCCCCAGCAAGATCAGAGTACTGTGGCACCTCCAGCAATTCTTCAGGGCCATGAAAATGGAGCTTTTAAGAACATAAGAACATAAGATAAGCCAGTGTTGAATCAGGCCAATGGCCCATCTAGTCCAACACTCTGTGTCACACAGCGGCCAAAATATACCAGGTGCCATCAGGAGGTCCAGCAGTGGGGCCAGGACACTAGAAGCCCTCCCACTGCTGCCCCCCCCCCCCAGCACCAAGAATATAGAGCCTCACTTGCCCCAGACTGAGAGTTCCCATCTATACCCTGTGGCTAATAGCCACTGATGGACTTCTGCTCCATATCCTTATTCTAATTCCCTCTTGAAACTGTCCATGCTTGCAGCTGCCACAACCTCCTGTGGCAGTGAATTCCATGTGTGAATCACTCTTTGGGTGAAGAAGTATGCAGAGTTCCATATATAGGTGTAATGTTTAAGTTGCGGACATTAGAAGCCCCTCCCACTTTTTCGCTGGGCGTTTCAGTAGGAACGATTCTATCGGCTGAGCTGCCCTTGCACTTTATTATATGACACCGCCACTTTTAAATGGTTTTAACTGTATTCATTGGAATTTTATTGAGTTGTATTTATGCTGGTTTTATAATTGTAAGCTGCTTCGGCGGGAGGGTGGGATAGAACCCTAACTAATAAATAATAAATTGATGGGGAATGGGTGTTGAGCTTGTTATTCCACACCCTTGCCAGCAGCCCGGGGTCGTGACCTGGGTTCAGTAGGCAGAGCCAAAATGCCATCTCCCCCCCTTAGAAGGGGACACGGGGAAATCGGCAAGTTGCTCTCTGGGGATTTGCTGCCTGATGTGGGTGAAAAGTACGGAGACTTACTAGTGATTTCAGCTCTCACATACTTTAATTAGATGAAGAACAAGACAACTAAGCCGGCTTGCAGGCCGGCTTTTATCCCCAAGTGACCCACACCCCAAACACATACACACCCGGTGATTCGCTATTTACATTGATTGGATTAACTCCTGCTCCTCCATTGGAGGGGAGTCAGGATCCACTAGTCCATTGTCCTTCGGGGCGAAGCTCAGGCCCTTCGCCTGGCCACATGGTGGACCGGTTAGAACCAGTCCAAGCACATGGCTGCCCGGAGCCCATGTTCTCAAGTGGATACATTACACCCCTCCCCCCTTGGTCCGATAAACACCCACACACATAGTCTTTCAAATAGCTGGGGGGCTGCCGCTCTCGCATGGAGCGACGGGGCTCTGGCATGGGGGAACTGACAGCCTCCCGGGCGGCTGTGGGGACTGGTGGCTGCTCTGGTGTTGGCGGGGCTGGGCTCACCATCTCGGCCGGTGTGTCATTTGCGGTGGCTGTCAGTCCGGAGTTGAAGTCCCCCGGGATTTCTTCTGGTGCGTCCGCCCCCGCGTCTGGTTGAGCTGGCTCGTCCCACTCCTCCCCCTCATCCGGCTCCAGGGGTAGCACCCGGCGACGTAGCTGATCGATGTGGCGATGCAGGATCTGGCCGTCTTCTACCGAGACTTCGTAGGACCGGGGCCCTCGGACCCGGACTACTCGGGCAGGAATCCACGGGGGCCCTTTCGCGTAGTTCCGTGCGTACACCGGGTCCTCTGGGAAAAACCCTCGTGCCGCCGCTGGCGTTTCCATGGAGGGCTCCCGCTCGGGCGCTCGATCGGGATGTAACCGGTCCAGCCTGGTGGTGAGGCGTCGGCCCATCAGTAGTTCCGCCGGGCTCCGGCCGGTTGTCGCATGGGGCGTCGTTCTCTGGCCGAACAGGAAGTGTGCCAGCCTGAAGTCCCAGTCCGTTCCTTCGGTCCGACGGAGCGCCTCTTTGGCCGTCCTCACCATGCGTTCGGCTTGGCCATTGGTGGCGGGGTGGAACGGGGCCGACCTGATGTGGTGAATCCCGTGCTGGTGGGTGAACTCCTGGAACTCCCCGGACGTGAAGGCCGTCCCGTTGTTGGTGACCAGGGTGTCGGGGAGTCCGTGCGAGCTGAAAATCTGCCACATCACTCGGATGGCCGCCCGGGAGGAGCTGGATGGTACCGGCTCTACCTCTAGCCACTTGCTGTAGGCGTCTATAAGTATAAAAAACAGCTGCCCCTGGAACGGGCCCACAAACTCGCGGTGCAGGCGGGACCAGGGGCGGTGAGAGGATTCCCAGGCCCTGTCTGGGGCCGTCGGGGGTGCGGGTCGGGAGGCCTGACAGGGTTGACACCTTTTTACAATGTCCTCAATATCCCGGCCTAACCCTGGCCACCAGACATACCCCCGCGCCAGAGCCTTCATCCTGACTACCCCAGGGTGGTGCTCATGAAGGTCCCTCAGTACCCGTTCCTGTAGTGGTTTCGGAATGACCACCCTGCCTCCCCACATTAGGCACCCCTTATAGGTTGACAGCTCATCGCGCCTTGTGACAAAAGGCGCAAACTCCGGGTCTTGTCTAGCTGTCGGCCATCCCCTCCCCACCCAGTTCAAAACCCGACAGAGAACCCTGTCGCGGCCCGTGAGGCGGGCCACCTCCTTGACATGTACCGGGCGACCGGGCAGCGATTCTAGGAGTGCGATGACGTGGGCGGGGGCCGGGTCTGGGTCCGTCGTGGGCAGTGGAAGGCGGCTGAGTGCGTCCGCGTGACCCATGGCCTTCCCCGGCCGGTGGGTGAGGGTATAAGAGTACCCCGCCAGGAATATGGACCAGCGGAGAACCCTGGGCGAGACCATCTGTGGCGTCTGTCGATCAGGCGCAAGGAGGCCCAGGAGCGGCTTGTGGTCTGTAAGTATCTCGAACGGGCGGCCATAGAGATAATGGTGGAATTTCTTAACCCCCGCCACTATCGCTAGTGCCTCCTTGTCTATCTGCGCGTAATTACGCTCCGCAGAAGACAGGGTCCGAGAATAATAGGCGACCGGGACCTCCCGGCCATCCGGCAACCGATGCCCCAACACCGCCCCCACCCTGTAGGGCGACGCATCACACGCCAGAACCACAGGTAAAGCCTCGCAGAAGTGGTGCAGCACCCCGTTGGAGACCAACAAGTCTTTTACCGCCTGGAATGCTGCCGCATGCTCCGGCTTCCAAGCCCACAGCGCCTCCTTGTCCAGCAGCCGGTGGAGGGGTTCAGCCACCGTTGCCTTTTGGGGCAGAAACGCGTGGTAGAAATTCAAGAGGCCTAGGAAGGCCTGGAGTTCCGGTTTGGTCGTGGGGACCGGGGCTTGTGTGATCGCTCTAATTTTTTCGTCTGTGGGGTGTATGCCTCGTGCATCGACTGCGAAACCCAGAAATTCGATGCGGGGCACCCCCAGGAGGCATTTCTCCTTCTTCACCTTGAGGCCGGCATCGTTGAACCTCTGCAGGACCTGACGCAGCCGTTCGGTGAAGGTGGTGGAGTCCGGTGCCACGATGATGACATCATCTAAAAAGGGCTGGACCCCTGGAATTCCTTTCAGGAGAGAATCCATGAAAGATTGAAAAATTCCTGGCGCCACTGAAACCCCAAACTGCAGTCTATGGACCCGGAAAGCCCCCTTGTGGGTGGTGATGGTTTGCGCTTCCGCAGCGGCCGCGTCCACTGGCAGCTGCTGGTAAGCCTGCGCCAAGTCCAATTTACCGAAAACTTTGGCCCCCGTCAGGGAGGCCAGGACATGGCTCACTACCGGGACCGGATAGGCGTGGTCCTGCAGGGCCTTATTTATGGTGCATTTGTAATCTGCACAAATGCGTATAGCCCCATTCGGTTTAATTGGCGTTACAATGGGGGTTTCCCAGCGCGCTGACGCAACCGGTTCCAGCACTCCTTGGGCGACCAGGCGGTCGAGCTCGGCCTCTATTTTTTCCCGCATAGCTATGGGAGGGGGCCGTGCCTTTATGCGGATGGGTTGTACGTTAGGGTCCAGATCTAGTGAAATCGGGGCCCCATTGTACCTCCCCAGGGTCCCGTCGAATACTTTGGGGAACTCACGGCAAACCGCCTCCCAGTCTGTGGTCCCGAGGTGGTTTACTCCCGCTATTTGGAGTCCCAAAGGCCCAAACCATGACAATCCCAGGAGGCTTGAGAGGCGCCCCTCTACAACCAGCAGGTCCAGCAAGCCCGAGAACCCTTTAAATCGGACTTGAAACTTGCCCCAGCCACGGACTGCCACTGGGTTCTTGTTAAAGTCCGTCAGTTTCAAACCCCGTGGCTTGTGCAGTCGGGGTCCCCCCTTTGGGCATAGCATTTTAAGGGTCTCTGTGGAAATTATAGAGAACGAGGACCCTAAGTCTATTTCCATTTGGCAGGGGGACCCCTCTATTAGGACAGTCACATGCACCTTGTCCGGGCTCTCAGGGGGCAAGTTACATACCGTCTGCCGGCGCTGGGTCGTCACGGTGTGCAGGCTTGCGGCGTCCAGCTGGGCAGTGGATCCCAGGCACTTTCCCTTGGAGCGGCAAACTCGGGCGAGGTGTCCGGCCTTGTTGCAGGTCCTGCAGACGGCGTCCCAGAAACGGCAGGTCCGGCGCTTGTGAGCGTCGCCACAGCTGGCACAGGCAGATGCGTTGGGTTGGTTTAGTGTTGCGGGGGATCCCTTGTTGCGTTGGGTGCGTGGCTGTGATCGGCGGTTCACCTGTAGGACCTCCTCATCGTTCGAGTCATCAGAGGGGCTGGAGTCCTGGAGGCAATGGACCGTCTTAGGCCGGCGATCTGCGTGGGACTTCTCGTAGGTGGCCGCTTCTTGGAGGGCGGCCTCCAGAGTGAGGTCGTCCCAGCTGATGAGCCTGCGGCGCAGCTTCGCCTCCTTCAGTCCCACCGAGAACTGGTTTAGGAGGGTATCTGCGAGGTTGGGAAGGGCACACCTTGTGGCTGCGCGGCGTAGTCCGGCCAGGAATTCCGGAGATGTTTCGTCGGGGCCCTGCGTTCTTGCGAAGAACTCCATTCGTTCCGCGAACTTGGTGGGCTTTGGTGCCAAGTGGTCGGTAAACGCCTTGACCAGCACGTCGTAGGTGGCGGCCGCGTCTTTCGGCAGGAGGGGGTTCACCAGGTCCTTCAGGAGGAGGTGTGCCTCGATGCCGCAGTAGCGCAGGAGATAGGCCTTCTTCGTACCCGCATCCGTGATGCCATGGATCTCGAAGTGACGTTCCAGCGTCTCGATCCAGGTCTCCCAGTGTGTGGGACGAGAGATGTCGAAGGCTGGGAAGCTCTCGTTGCTAGCGGCCATGGTGCTCACCCGTGGAGGTCGCGGTTCAGGCGTAGAGTTGGCGGCGTTGGAAGCGAGGCTGTTCTCGGGGTCAGCGGTGCTAGGGAGCGGTGCGGTGCCCAGGAACCAAAGAGGCGGACATGAAGCTCGGCGGCGGCGTTTGGTGCTTTCGGCGTTGGGGCGGTCAGCGGTGCTCGTCTCGTAGTCGTTGTTCATGGAGGGAGTTGGAATCCCACCTTCGTCGCCAGTGAAAAGTACGGAGACTTACTAGTGATTTCAGCTCTCACATACTTTATTAGATGAAGAACAAGACAACTAAGCCAGCTCGCAGGCCGGCTTTTATCCCCAAGTGACCCACACCCCAAACACACACACACCCGGTGATTCGCTATTTACATTGATTGGATTAACTCCTGCTCCTCCATTGGAGGGGAGTCAGGATCCACTAGTCCATTGTCCTTCGGGGCGAAGCTCAGGCCCTTCGCCTGGCCACATGGTGGACCGGTTAGAACCAGTCCAAGCACATGGCTGCCCGGAGCCCATGTTCTCAAGTGGATACATTACAGTGGGAGTGCTTGTTTGCACCCATTGGGCTCTGCTTGTATACTTATTTTGAAAAGCAAATGGTAAAAAGAAGCAGTAAGGGACTAGTGACCCTCCAGGAGAGCCAGTTTGGTGTAGTGGTTAAGTGCATGGACTCTAATCTGGGAGAACCGGGTTTGATTCCCCACTCCTCCACTTGCACCTGTGGATGTGACCTTGGGTCAGTCACAAGCTCTGGCACAGCTGTCCTTGGAAAAGAGCCGTTTCTGTCAAGAATTCTCTCAGCCCCACCTACCTCCCAGGGTGTCTGTTGTGGGGAGGGGAAGGGAAAGGAGATTGTAAGCCATTCTGAGACTCTGAGTGAAGGGCAGGGTATAAATCCAATCTCTTCTTCTTCTTCTTCCAGAACTTCCCACCACTTGGAGAAGAAGTAGGCAGCATGGAAATCTAAGAACATAAGAATATAAGAGAAACCAATGTTGAATCAGGCCAATGGCCCATTTAGTCCAACACTCTGTCACACAGCAGCCAAAATATACCAGGTGCCATCAGGAGGTCCAGCAGTGGGGCCAGGACACTAGCAGCCCTCCCACTGCTGCTCCCTCCAGCACCAAGAATAGAGTGCATCACCTGCCCCAGACTGAGAGTTCCCATCCATACCCTGTGGCTAATAGCCACTGATGGACTTCTGCTCCAGATGTTTATCTAATTCCCTCTTGAAACTGTCCATGCTTGCAGCTGCCACCACCTCCCGTGGCAGTGAATTCCACACATTAATCACTCTTTGGGTGAAGAAGTATTTCCTTTTATCTGTTCTAACCCGACTGCTCAGCAATTTCATGGAGTGCCCACAAGGAGTTCTTGTATTGTGAGGAAGGGAGAAAAGTCCTTCTTTCTCATCTATTTCAGAATCAAATGTATAATGTCTGACGACGGGTCCCCGAAGTCTTCTAACATACCGATCACTTTGCTTTCCTGTACAGAGTTTAAACGACAGCATCGCCAAAGCTGCTGGGTATCTAGCTGAAAAGTACGAGACGCTGGAAAGGCCGTACACCGTGGCCCTCACCTCGTACGCTTTAGTCCTAGCCGGGAAACTGGACCACGTCAGGGTACTGATGAGAGCGTCGAAAGGTACGCTTGTTGCAATTCATTCGATACCATAACAATACAGTGTGGCTTCTGTAAAGTACTGGGTTCCGTGCCTCATGACTCGAACGACGACATAAGAGAAGACGCGTTTATTCGTCCTTCACAACAAAGACAAACAGCAATGGCCAGAGGCCAACTATATACAGTTAGGGGGGGACACCCCACATTCCTATTGGCGGGTTTGAATCTCCCGCCAATGTTTCCATTGGCTCCCTTTTGGCGAGTTCAGGAGCCTAGTCCCTATTGTTCTCAGGAACGGAGCTCGGCTGTTTTCCTGCCTGCCCTTGTTCCTGGTCTTAGGACATAACAGTTTCTGAGTACATGCTGCTCATTCAAGCATCGGGACGAGAGACTAATTTTGTTATATACTGAGATCGAGGGAGCGTTTGAACAAGTGATTTCTTTTTTTTTCTCTTTTTTTTAAACACTTTATTAACGGATATATTTAACATGTTCCATATTATATAAAAAACAAAGTAAAATACATATCCTTTTCATTATACCCCTCCCTCCCCAATACAAGGCTTCCCGCAATGCTCTTACCCCCCTTATAGTCTCTGTTAAACATTTACTTTACTGATCCTTTTTAACCTTCATTATCATATAACGGTAACACTCTAACAATAAAATCATTTTAAAATTTCTTCTTAATAACTGTCAAAACAAATCAAGTTATTCTTAACATCCCAGTTTTTCCCCAAATAATCTTGAAAGTCTTTCCATTCTTCAAAAAACTTTTTCATCTTCCTCGTTGTTAAGCTTCCTTGTCAGTTTATCCATTTCAACCATAAACAACATCTTCTTAATCCATTCCCATGTTTCAGGTGTCTTTTCTTGCTGCCAAAATTGTGCATAAGTCATTCTGGCTGTTGTAACCAAATACCATAACAATGTTCTCTTGGTTACATTTACTTCTTCAAATTTAAGACCTTACAGTAACATTTGTGGGTCTTTCTTGAAAGTACATTTCAAAATTTTCTGTATCTCACTGTGTATCTGAGTCCAGTAGCTTATAGCTTTATCACAAGTCCACCACATGTGGTAAAATGACCCTTCTTTTTTTTTACATTTCCAACATTTGTTAGACATGCTTTCATTTATAATAGCAATTTTTTTCGAGTCATATACCATCTATACATCATTTTGTAACAATTTTCTTTAACATTAACACAGGTTGAAATTTTCATTGATTTTTTCCACAAATACTCCCATGATGACATAGTTATTTCACTATTTATATTAACAGCCCACTTTATCATTTGTTCTTTTACTGTTTCTTCCTCAGTATACCATTTCAACAAAACCTTATACATTTTTGAAATCATTTTTTTACCTTTTTTCAACCCATATATTTTCAATTTCATTATTTTTCTCCCTAAAACCATACTTTTTCTTATCGGTCTTAAATAGATCAAAAATCTGTCTATAATTCAACCAATCATAATCAAATTCAACATCATCTCTATTTTTTATCACATAATTTCTCCCTTCCACTTTCAGAAGACTCTTATAAGGTAACCAGTCTGAACCTTGATGTCTGGAAAACGGTTTAATCACTTCTGCCGGCACTATCCATAGTGGTCTTTCTTCTGAGAAGAATTTTTTATATTTCATCCAAGTTTCGAACAGTGATCGTCTTATATAGTGGTGTTTGAAGAATTTGTCAATTTTTGACTTTTCATACCACATATATGCATGCCATCCAAATTTATTATCATGACCTTCTAGTGCTAACAATTTCATATTGTCAAGGTTAATCCATTGTTCTAGCCACGTTAAGCAGACAGCATCATAATAAAGTCTTAAATTTGGTAGCTGAAGTCCTCCTCTTTCCTTTGCGTCACACAATATTTTCATTTTAATCCTCGGTTTTCTTCCTGCCCACACAAATTTTGATAGTTCTCTCTGCCAAGTATCCAATATCTTACACTGTCGTAGTATTGGGATCGTTTGAAATAGGAACATTAAACGAGGCAAAATATTCATTTTTACTGTTGCAATTCTTCCCATTAATGATAAATTCAGGGTGTCCCATTTTTTCATATCCTGCTGAATTTTATACCAAATTTTTTCATAATTATTTTTGAATAAATCAATATTTTTCATAGTCAGTTCAATTCCTAGATATTTAGTTTTTGACACTACTTCACATTGAATCTTTTCCTGAAGTTCTGTTTGCCTTTGTTTTGTCATATTTTTGTACATTACCTTCGTTTTATTTTTATTGACATAAAAACCAGCTATCTCCCCAAATTCTTCAATTTTCTGCATCAATTGTGGTATATTCTCAATTGGGTCTTGTACCATAAACATTACATCATCTGCAAACACCCTGTATTTGTATGAAAAACCTTTCACTGTAAGTCCTTTAATATTGTTGTCCTTTCTTATATCTCCCAATAGTACTTCCAATATCCAAATAAACAGTAACGGTGATAACGGGCAGCCTTGCCGTGTTCCTTTTTGAACCTTGAAATATTCCATTCTCTCTCTATTTATGTTCAAAGCCGCTTTTTGATCTGAGTAAATTGCCACAATCATATTTTAAAAAGCTTGGCCTATATTCATTTTTTCTACCACCTGTAGCATAAAGTCCCAATTCAAATTATCAAAGGCTTTTTCTGCATCCAAAAAGAGGAATCCAACTTCTTTCTCTGGATGTTTATCACAATACTCAATTGCATCAATCACCACTCTTATATTGTCTCTTATTTGTCTATTTGGTAAAAAACCAGCTTGTTCTTCTGCTATGACCTCTGTCAAATATTTTTTCAATCTTTCAGAAATTACTTTCGTAAATAATTTATAGTCATTATTCAACAGAGAAATTGGTCTGTAGTTCTTTACACTAGTTAAATCTAAACCTTCTTTGGGTATGAGTGAAATGTTGGCATCTTTCCATGACTCTGGGATTCGTTTGGTCACTCTTATATCATTCGACAAAAGTACCAAAATTGGGGTTAGCTCTTCCTTAAATTTTTTATAAAATTTTGCTGTAAAGCCATCCGGGCCTGGAGCTTTGCCCAACTTTGCATCTTCTATCGCACTGATTATTTCTTCCTTCTTTATTGGACCATTAAGCATTTCTTTAATTTGTTGTCCCAGCTCTGTTACTGCAATGTTCTCCAAATAGTTCCTGAGTTTCTGTGGGTCAATACCTTTCTTTCTAAACAACTTTGCATAGTAGTTAAAAAAAAAACTCTTTTTAGGCCATTCAAGTCTATGATGTCTTTTCCATCTTCCGTTATCTTGTTTATAAAATTTCTTTCTTTTCGATTTTTCAACTGCCATGCTAAGAATTTTCCTGGTTTATTCGCACCTTCAAAAGATTTTTGTTGTAGTTTCTTCAGATTCCAATATAATTCTCGGTTTGACAAAACATTAAGTTGATCCTGTAGAAGATGTATCTCTTTAATAATTTTCTTCTTCCCTGTTTTTTTCTTTAATTCCTTTTCCTTTTGTCGAATCTTTTCGTAAAGGTCATTTTGTTGCTGCATCCTTTGCTTTCTGTCTTTAGAGTTTAATGAAATAAGTAGCCCTCTTATTACTGCCTTGTATGCATCCCACACGATCTGTATTGAACAAGTGATTTCTTTGATCCGCTCATAACTCACGACAACAACACTTGCAGAATGATCCAACTTTATACATTTTGGACTAGTGAGGTCACACCCTTAGTACAGTAATGTCCAATCACGACAGAGAGCTTAGGGCCAATGGGATCTGTTCCCGCGGCAGGCCAGGGTTTGTCCAGATTGGTCTGTCACGCCACAGCGACCAATCCGACGGCAAGCTTTAGAATCCTCAGAGTCTATGGAGCTTGTGTCTGAAGCTCCGGCTATTTTACTTTGGGCAATGTGAATAAGCAAATATATAACAAATTTTAAGTGGGGGCAGCTAAAGCACACAAGGCCTGGAGAATGTACCTGCCAAACCAAAAACTCTATACCAGAGAGCCACACTCTTTGCTTCCATTCCACTGGCTGCCCCAGTTCAAGGTCTTCAGGATCAGGGTAAAAAACTCTGGAGGGCTCCCCAATTTCATGGACTGTTCTGCACACTCAACTTACTCCTGATTTTCTTGGCAGTCATACAATCATAGAATGTTAGAGTTGGAAGGGACCTTGCAGGTCATCTAGTCCAACCCCCTGCGCTCTGCAGGAGCACAGCCGAAAGAGAGCCCTACAACATACCCAAAAGATGGTCATAGAATCATAGAATGTTAGAGTTGGAAGGGACCTTGCAGGTCATCTAGTTCAACCCCCTGCGCTCTGCAGCAGCACAACCAAAAGATAGCCCGACAACATACCCAAAAGATGGTCATAGAATCATAGAATGTTAGAGTTGGAAGGGACCTTGCAGGTCATCTAGTCCAACCCCCTGCGCTCTGCAGGAGCATAGCCAAAAGACAGCCCTACAACATACCCGAAAGAAGGTCGTAGAATCATAGAATGTTAGAGTTGGAAGGGACCTTGCAGATCATCTTGTCCAACCCCCTGCACTCTGCAGGAGCACAGCCAAAAGACAGCCCTACAACATACCCAAAAGATGGCCATAGAATCATAGAATCATAGAATGTTAGAGTTGGAAGGGACCTTGCAGGTCATCTAGTCCAACCCCCTGCGCTCTGCAGGAGCATAGCCAAAAGATAGCCCTACAACATACCCAAAAGATGGTCAAAGAATCATAGAATGTTAGAGTTGGAAGGGATCTTTGCAGGTCATCTAGTCCAACCCCCCTGCACTCTGCAGGAGCATAGCCGAAAGATAGCCCTACAACATACCCAAAAGATGGTCCTAGAATCATAATAATGTTAGAGTTGGAAGGGACCTTGCAGGTCATCTAGTCCAACCCCCTGCGCTCTGCAGGAGCGTAGTCGAAAGATAGCCCTACATACCTACAACATCCCCGAAAGAGGGTTGTCCAGCCTCCACTTGAAAACGTCAAGGGAAGGAGCATCCACCACCTCCCGAGGCAGTCCATTCCACTGCTCAACCATTCTTACAGTTAGGAAGTCTCTCCTGATATCTAGCCAGTAACCACTTCCTTGTAATTTCCATCCATTGGATCTAGTCTTGCAATCCAGAGCCAGAGAGAATAGATCTGCTCCGTCTTCGACATGACAGCCCTTCAAATACTTGAAGACTGCCATCAAGTCCCCTCTAAGTCTTCTCTTTCGATCCACAACCACTGGAATCTTTTTAGTCACGGGTCTTTGTCTGCCCCCTCTGCATTTTCTCAGTTGTGGAGTCAGTTTATTTTCTTCTGCATATGGCTTAAACAATCAGGATTTTCAAAGGAGGGTGCTGTCATAATCAGTGACATCATTGGGGGTGTTAGGGTTGCTAGGCGGGAGGTGGACGGGTAGAGTTGAGAGCCCAGGCTAGGGAAATCCTGGTGGTTTGGGGACGGCACCCGGGGACCTCAGTGGGGCACAATGCCATAGAGTCCATCCTCCAAAGCAGTCATTCTCTCCTGGGGAACTGGTCTCTGTAGTCTGGAGATGAGCTATAATTACGGGGGATCCCTAGGTCCAGCCTGGAGACTGGCATCCCGAGGTGGTCTCACAGCACCCACCTACCCATTTTTATTTTTTGTGCATGCGTATATTGATATATCCGTATAGTGGGCCAGTGTACCTACAAGACCGCCTCTCCCCATATGAGACCCGGAGGGCACTGAGGTCCACAAATCAACATCTGTTAGTGGTTTCTGGGCCCCAGGGACATCCGGCTAGCCTCGACCAGGGCCAGGGCTTTTTCAGCCCTGGCCCCTGCCTGGTGGAACGAGCTCCCGTGTGAGATCAGGGCCCTACGGGACTTATTGGAGTTCCACAGGGCCTGCGAGACGGAGCTCTTCCACCACTGGGCATTTGGTTGAAGAAGAAGAGTTTAGATTTATACCCCTTGCCCTTCACTGCCCAAAGGCGTCTCAGAGCGGCTTACAAACTCCTTTCCCTTCCCCTCCCCACAACAGACACCCTGTGAGGTAGGTGGGGCTGAGAGAACTGAAACACAAACTGTCCTTGAGAGAACAGCTATGCCAGAGCTTGTGACTGACCCAAGGTCACATCAGCAGGTGCAAGTGGAGGAGTGGGGAATCAAACCCGGTTCTCCCAGATAAGGGTTCCGGGCACTTAACCACTACACCAAACTGGCAACTTGAGGCAGTGGACCACCCCTTCTCCCCCACCCCAGCTTCTCAGGCCTTAGTTTTTCTGGCCCAGCTTTTCTGGCCAGTTATCCACCAGTTGCCTGATTCTGATTGGTCATCTGATTGTCTCATGGTTGCATGGTATTTTACGATATTTATGTGTAAATTGTTATTTTTAATATTATTTCAAGTGTATTATTTAATTGTTGTACACCGCCCTGAGCCCACTTCGGGAGGGTGGTATATAAATCTAATAAAATGAAAATAAATAAATAAAATACTGTTATATAAATATAAAGCTGCAATGATAGATTAAGCATGTTCTCTGAATCCCTACCTCTCCTTTAAAAAAAATGAAGTTTCTATGCCCTTCCCTCATGGAGATATAAGGAAAAAGGCATACCTCTGCAAGGGAGGATGCTAGAGACTTACTTTTCTTTTAAAGGAAAGCTGGGAATTCAAAGAACCTGCTTAATTTGTCATTACAACATCGGTATATCAGTATTTTAATGCCTTTTTTAAAAAAATAAAATTAAACCACTTATCTTCTGGAGGGTGGATTGGTTTACCAATTCCAGGGGTCATTTGGCAGGAAAAGAGGTTCAGGAGCTCATTTGCATAACTCATTTGCATATGCCACACCCTCTGACAAAGGGCAGGCATGCAAGTATGCCTGGGTTCCCTGCCTAATCTTCTCCAGGTGCCCCACGGCACCTGGAGAAGATTGGGCAGGGAACCCAGGCATGTTTAGAATGCCTTTCTTTCCCTTCCCCAAATGGAAAGGTGGCAGGGGGTCCCACCCCTGGGCTCCTTACTGCCAGAGTGCCGTTCCAGCGCATTCCAGCAGGACATGACCCCCGATTATGACCATCCAGCCATCAAAAAGTGGCCTAGAGGTGGGTAGGAGAGGGTGAAATAAGCGAAACTGACAGAAACATTGCACAGGAGGAAAAAGGCAACTCAAAATTGAAAGAACAGGGGGGGAATATCAGGAAAATAGCAACAACAAAAAGAAGCAGAAACTAAGGGCAGAAAAAAGCATGTAGAAGTCAGACAATAAACCAAAGCAGGAAAGGGAGGCCAGAACCAGCAGGGGGGGAAATGTGTAAATGCCCCATGTGTCCAGTCCCTCTCCTGACTCCTCCCCCCTTACGTTGAGAATGAAGAGGATAAGGCAGACAGATAGCAGTGGGGCAGGGACAAGAAGGGGGCAGACCTTTCTTTCTGCTTTCCACAAGAAGTTGCCACCCATGGCCGCGTTCTGTGATAACATTATCCTTCTCCGTTGTAACTTGAATGTTCATGAGCATCTCAGCAGCTCTCTTGGGGTGGGGCTTGCAGACAACAGGCTTACGATGCTTGAGGACGCACAGATGGATCTCCTAATGAAAACTGCTGGGGTCTTGGTGAGAGCCTGGGCTTCTTAGGAGAAGGAGTTGATATGCCCCCAAGGTCTGTTTTGGTGGAGGATAATTGGCTGGCCCAGGCTGGCCCGGTCTCATCATATCTTGGAAACTCAGCAGGGTGGGCGCTGATTTATACTTGGATGGGGAACTACCAAGGAAGACCACGGTTGCCACATTGAGACAAACCACTTCTGAACATCTCTTGCCTTGAAAACCCCTTCAGGAGTCTCCATAAGACACATGAACATGTGAAGCTGCCCTATACCGAGCCCAGCCCTTGATCCACAAAAGCCAGTATTGCCTACTCAGACTGGCAGCAGCCCTCTAAGTTCACAGGCAGAGGCCTGTCCCATCACCTACAACCTGATCCTTAGCTGGGGATACCAGGGATTGAACCGGGGACCTTCTGCAAGCCTTCTGCTGGGACTTGACAGCGTTTTCCGCCACCACGTTGCTCTGTTGACATCTAGGTGGAAACCGGTGGGAGGAGACCAACGCTCGTACTTACAACATCGAAGGCACCTCCTACGCTCTTCTGGCCCTGCTGAAACTGAGGAAGTTCGACGAGGCTGGGCCCGTCGTAAAATGGCTGACACAGCAGAAGTATTACGGGGGGACATACGGGCACACTCAGGTAAGCGGCTGCGTCACGGTCCTTTGGGGGCAGGCTATAGGGGGTGGACTAGGGTTGCCAACTCAAGGTGGGGAAATTTCTGGAGGTACCGTGGGCAGAGCCTGGGGAGGACAGAGTTTGGGCAGGGTATAACGGCTTAGAGTCCACCCTCCAAAGTAGCTATTTTCTCCAGGGGAACTGATCTGTGTCAACTGGAGATCAGTTGTAATTCCAGGAGATCTCCTGGAGTTTGGCAACCCTAGCCACTGCAGATTGCTAGCAGAGGGCCACAGAACGCACTGCTCCTCTGTCCACAAGAAGGGCCCTTGCAGTGAGAAAACTAGTGTGTCAGGAAGAAGGGTTCACACATCTGGCCATTTCCCTGAGAGCCTGGTTTTCTACATGGAAGGAATTATTTTTTTTAAAAAAAATAATAATTAAAAAAAAATTATTGCTTTTCCTCTACACAAACTACAAGGGAAGGGGAAAGGAACTAAAACTGAAATACCAAAGCTAAGGCAAGGATAATATAACATAATACATATTAAAAGCTTAATGTGTTTCCCCACCGTACAAAGTAAAAAAAAAAAGTGTAAAAGATATAAAAGATTTTCAGAATTAAACAACATAATGTTTTGCTTATTTCTTGTTTTTCTTATGTTTGCTTTTATCATCGTTCATTTTAACTATGAGTTTTGGAGCGGCTGGAATTCTTTATATGGATGAGCATTTGAGTCCATTGAATGTTTAATCTCAACTGAGAAATGGTACAATTTTACCAGCCTGGTGAGAACTAGACCTGACTTAGGGTTGCCAGCCTCCAGGTCGGACTTAGTAAGTAATACGATAACGAAACCTTGTTAGAGAAGAATCGTTGAAGGTATTTTCTTTGAAGTAAATTGGTCTCAAGTTTTTCTTGTACAGCACTCAACGGACTGTTTAACTCAAGGTTTAATCAGATGAGACCTTACATAAATTTTTCACCACTTCTAGTCTGAATGCACCCAAAACAGAGATTAAAATCAGGATCAGACCCTTGCCTTGAGAGTGATGCTTGTCTTTGTACCATGATCAGTGACTGTATATCGATGCCCTACACTGTTAACGCTGTTAACGCTTGCTTTCGCTTTTGTAACCCCTGCTTCCTTTTTGCCTTTTGCTTATTGCCTTATCGGTCCTCCCTGAGATTCCTCAGGGGGAGTTTGTGAATGAATGTAAGGAGTATTGTAGAGGCACCACTGGTAACTTTTCCAAGCTACCCCCATGTTTTTTCACGGGCTCCAGCTGGGTCCGTGGCCTTGGGAGACATGAGTTTTAAGATGTTGCTAGTTGGGTCGTATATTCTCTCATGACCTGTAGTAGCCTAGGTGACTGACTGTGACGTATGCCTGAGGCCGCCTGTCAGGATTGGACCCTTGCCTTGAGAGTGATGTTTGTCTTTGTACTATGATCAATGGCTGTATATCAATGCCCTACGCTGTTAACACTTGCTTTCGCTTTTGTAACCCCTACTTGCTTTTTGCCTTTTTGCTTATTGCCTTATCAGTCCTCCCTGACATTCCTCGGGGCGGGGGGGGAGTGCAGTGTTCCCTCTAAGCTGAGTTAGTGTGAGCTAGCTCACAGATTTTTATCCTCCAGCTCACACATTTTTCTCTTGGCTCAGGAAGGAGGGCTCCAGGGCAAACTAATTTATGCAGTAGTCAAATTGCTCACTCACAACTTTAATGCCAGTAGCTCACAAGACTCCACAGCTTAGAGGGAACATTGGGGGAGTGTGTGAATGAATGTAAGGAGTATTGTAGAGGCGCCGCTGGTAACTTTCCCAAAGCTGCCCCCATGTTGTTCATGGGCTCCAGCTGGGTCCGTGGCCTTGGAAGACATGAGTTTCAAGATGTTGCTAGTTGGGTTGTATATTCTCTCATGACCTGTAGTAGCCTAGGTGACTGACTGTGACGTATGACTGAGGGTGGGACCCTACACCTCTTACCCTGTTCCTATGCTGTTGATTGCCAGTTCTGGCAAAGGTGTTCACCTGGCCAGATGCCATACCTTCCCAATAAGCCTGCTTAAGGACTATTGTGTATGGAGTGGTTACTGCAGGACCTGACACCACCCTAGTTATACCGGCTCCAAACTTCAGCTTGTACTGCATCCTCCTTTAGGGAGTTTCATACCAGAGAAGGATGAAGAGGGGCATAAACCTTCCTGTCCTAACTGTCCCCCCTTCCCCAATTGAAAAGAAACGAGGAGAGCAAAAAACCCACATTGCTTTATAATGTAATTAGAAAGGGGACCTTTGGGGATCAGAGAGGGAATTTTTATCAGCCTTCCCCAATTAATACTTTAGAACAACTTCCCCTGGTCATCAAACTATTTGTGCATTCAGGGCAACTCCGCCATTTGGGCTGGATCCAGGTTAGATGTGCATCCACTTGTTTCCACATGCACCACAGGAAGCCCTTGTGGGACACAGAAGTTTATCAGTGGCTATTAGCCACAGGGTATAGATGGGAACTCTCAATCTGGGGCAGGTGCTGCACTCTGTTCTTGGTGCTGGAGGGGGCAGCAGTGGGAGGGCTTCTGGTGTCCTGGCCCCACTGATGGACCTCCTGATGACACCTAGTATATTTTGGCCACTGTGTGACACGGAGTGTTGGACTATATGGGCCATTGGCCTGATTCAACATTGGCTTCTCTTATGTTCTTATGTTCGTATGTACCAGCATGCCTGCATCCAGCTTGCCCCCTGCTGAAGTATGAAGCTGCTCCGATGTGCCACAATGCGCCAGCGTCCTGCATTAGCAGACCGTCCTTTCCCTTAGGGCTAAGGGCCATGTCAAGAGTTCTGCTGCGAGGGGTTCCTCACTTGCTCTGTCTTCTCCTTCCCATTGCAGTCAACTATTATGGTGTTCCAAGCCCTTGCCCAGTACCAGACGGACATCCCACTCCGCAAGGACCTGAATCTGGACGTTTCTCTTCTATTGCCGGGACGTTCCGCTGCGACCACGTATCGAATCGACTATGACAGCGCCCTCCTTGCTAGATCAGAAGAGGTATGGGAGCTCTGTGAGAAATTTCTCGCTTGACACTCAGTGTCCGTTTCTAATCCACACTCTTGTCAGGGCTCAGGGTGGGTAAAGCGTGCTGGAGTTCTCGGGAGCCAGTGATCTAGAATCCAGACTCCTCCAAGGGCCCTTGCTCCCAGGGCTTTTTTTTTGTAGAGAAAGCCAAGCAGGAACTCATTAGCATAATAGGCCACACCCAATAGCAGAAACTCATTTGCATATTAGGCTGCAGGGCACCTGGGGAACCCGAGGAGGAGAGGCAATTTAAACTGCCTTCCCTCCCTGGATTGGATTGGCTTCCCCAGGCGCCCCACAGCTTGCGAAGTGCCTGGGGAACCTGAGGGGGGGGGAGGCTGTAGGCGTGGCCAACTTGGTAGCCAGCCGGAACGCCATTCCTGTGCGTTCCCGCCCCAAAATAGCCCTCCTTGCTCCCAGTCCAGCACTGATTTTTCTCGTCCCCAGACTTTAAGGTGAACCGTGCACCTTTCAGTCTGGGGGTTTTGCCCAAGACCCTTGCATGCTTCTTTGATTAAAAGTTTGAATCAAGAACCAGAAAGGTTAGTTCGAAACAAATTCTAGGAGCAATCACTAAAAGCAATATGTATAACCTGAATATTATCAAAAATACATGTGTTATCAAATGGCTAAGAAAACATTTATGGGCCCAACTGTAGGCTCATTACAGAATAAAATTTATTTATTTATTTATTTATTCATTTAATATCCCTCCCTCCTCGCCAAGACAGACTCAGGGAGGCTTACAGCTATTTCATAAAAAATACAATTCAGACCTCTCATAACATATAATCATAAAACATACAATGAAACAACAAGTAACCATTTTTAATAGGAGTATATAATTTAAAAAATTGCCATTGGATGTCATTTGGTAATTAAAAATATTCGTCTCCCACCCACCCCGCCCCACCAATCCTTTTTTGGTCCTACATTAACTTGGTAATTGTCTTACTATTGTATCCTGAGCCTATATGTACAAATATTACTAGACCAGTGAAGAAGGCCTGTTCGTTCCTACTTGTGTACATTGTATACTTTCATTCTGTAATGAGGCTACAATTGGGCCCATAAATATTTTTAACCACTAAATAATAAATACATGTAGAAGAGACCCAGGAAATTACAGGCCAGTCAGTCTGACGTCGATACCGGGTAAGTTGGCGGAAAGTGTTATTAAGAAAAGAATTAGTAGGCAGAATTGATGAACAAAATCTATTGAGGCAGACTCAGCATGGGTTCTGTAAGGGAAGATCTTGTCTCACTAACCTGTTAGTGTTCTTTGAGGGGGTGAACAAACATATGGACAAGGGGGACCCAATAGATGTTGTTTACCTTAACTTCCAGAAAGCTTTTGATAAAGTTCCTCATCAAAGGCTCCTAAGTAAGCTCAAAAATCACAGGATAAAAGGACAAGACCTTCTGTGGATCAAAAACTGGCTAATTAATAGGAAACAGAGAGTGAGTATAAATGGGCAATTTTCTCAGTGGAGGGTGCTAAGCAGTGGGGTACTGCAGGGATCAGTACTCAGTCTGATGCTCTTTAACTTGTTCATTAATGATTTAGATTTGGGAGTAAGCAGTGAAGTGGCTAAATTTGCAGATGACATGAAGTTGTTCAGGGTGATGAGAACCAGGGAGGATTGTGAGGCACTCCAAAGGGATCTGTCGAGGATGGCCGAGTGGGCCTCAACGTGGCAAATGGGGTTCAATGTGGCCAAGTGTAAAGTGATGCACATTGGAGCCAAGAATCCTAAATATAAATACACGTTGATGGGGTCTGAACTGGCAGAGACTGACCAAGAGAGAGATCTTGGAGTCGAAAATGTCGAGACAGTGTGCAACTGCAATAAAAAAGGCCAGTGTTATGCTGGGGATTATTGGGAAGGGAACTGAAAACAAATCAGCCAGCATAATAATGCCCCTGTATAAATCAATGGTGCGACCTCATTTGGAATACAGTGTACAGTTCTGGCCACCACACCTTAAAAAGGATGTTACAGCATTGGGAAAAGTGCAGAAAAGGGCAACTAGAATGATAAAAGGGTTGGAACACTTTCCTTATGAACAAAGGTTAAAGTGCTTGGGGCTCTTTAGCTTGGAGAAATGACGGCTGAGGGGTGACATGATCGAGGTTTACAAGATTATGCATGGGATAGAGCAGGTAGAGAAAGAGGTACTTTTCTCCCTTTCTCACACTACAATAACTCATGGGCATTCAATGAAATTGCTGAGCGGTTGGGTTAGAACGGATAAAAGGAAGTGCTTCTAGACCCAAAGAGTGATTAACACATGGCGGCTACAAGCGTGGATGGCTTCCAGAAGGAATTGGATAAACATATGGAGTAGAGGTCCAGCAGTGGCTATTAGCCACAAGGTATAGATAGAAACTCTGGGGCAAGGGGTGTTCTGTATTCTTGGTGCTTGGGGGGGGCAACAGTGGGAGTGTCCTGGCTCCACTGCTGGACCTCCTGATGGCACCTGGTATTTTTGGCCACTGTATTGACAGAATGTTGGACTGTATGGGCCACTGGCCTGATCCAACACCGGCTGCTCTTATGTTCTTATAGGAACTCTTGGTCTGCGGCAAGGGATGCTCTGTATTCTTGGTGCTTGGGGGGGCAAGAGTGGGAGGGCTTCTAGTGTCCTCCTGGCCCCACTGCTGGACCTCCTGAGGGCACCTGGTATTTCTGGCCACTGTGTGACACAGAGTGCTGGACTGGATGGGCCACTGGCCTGATCCCACATTGGCTTCTCTTATGTTCTTATGTAGTTTTGATAATATTCAGGCTATAAATTTTTTTAGTGATGGGCCCTATAATTTGGTTGTAGCTAACCTTTCTGGTTCTTGATTTGGTTATTATGGATGAAGTCCCCCCCTTTTTTCTCTTCTCTTTGATTGAAAGTTTGTTCAATGCTTCATTTGTTTATTTATGTTTAGAACATTCCTTAACCCACCCACTCCCATTATTATTATTATTATTATTATTATTATTATTATTATTATTATTATTATTATTATTATTATTATTATATATATTTCTTTCAATTTATTAATCGCTCAGTCCTGCAGAGCTGCTGGCTCTAAGCAATTTACAGTTACACATTAACAAGGGACTAATAATGATTCATAGGGGTAAGGGAGGACAACATGAATCTTTAAATCGCACATGTTTGCAGCCGACGGGGATTTTGTTGAGCTGTAGACTCAGACATGTTCCAGATGGCATTCACTTGGCTTGGCTTGATGACATCAGCATTTTTCCAGGACTGCTTCAAGTCACAGCACCACACCGCCACTGTCTGGCCGGATTGACCCATCGCAGGCTTCTAATGCCGAAGAGATCTTTCCAGGCTTACGAGCTTACGAGCTGGAGATTCCGTTTCGCTGGCTAACATCTCCCCCACCCCACCGGGGGGTTTAGTGTGCCCACCCTCTTTAAGGAGTGGTACCCATTTTATCTACTTGCCAAAGCTTTTGAACCGCTGGGTGGACAGCGAGCTGGGGACAAGGCTGGTAGCTCACACCAGCACGGGCTAGAACTGACAGAGGTTCTGTTCAGTTCAGATGTTACTGTACCAGAGGATAAATCCTCTGTGCCACCGCTCCCCTTTCTTTTTAGAGTCCCAGGTTCCAGTCTTTCAGGCTTGCACGAATGTTGTGGGTGGCTAAAACTCCCTGTTCCATATGTTACGTTCAAAATCATGTGACGAGACTTAAGAAGCAATAGATGGGCAGAAAGATACCCCCTCCCTTCCATTTCAGTGACATTCCTTCCTAACTGATGTTTTAATTGCTGTTTTGATATTATGTGTGTATTTTAAGTCCATTTTTTAATTGTGTTAGTATTTGGGGAGCAGTTGAGTTTAATGGTTGTAAAAAGTTATTTTTATTGCACACGTTTTAAATTCTTGCCCAGTTCAGTGGCCCTTTTGAAGGCAGAAGGGTGGAATACACATTTTTAAAATAAAATAAATTTGAGGAAGGGAAGGGGAGGTTACAGTCAATGGTGCCATCAGGAAAGATGGGTGTCGTCTTCTTTCTCTTACGGATCCCCTGCCAACTTACTGTCCATTTCACCTGACACCCTGGCACACTGAAAACAAGTACAATACCTGTGAACCTTGCTTACTTTCCAGACCAAGATCAACAAAGACTTCACCGTGAAAGCGACCGGCCAGGGCCAGGCCACCATGACCGTAGTGACCTTGTACAACGCCAAACTCCATGAGAAGGCTGTTCCCTGCAGGAATTTTGATCTGCACGTGGCTGCCTTCCCCGCCCAGCTCCGTAAGTCCCAATGGTGGGCTTTGAGTGGCTAGAAGAGTTACACGCGTGCTCTCAAGTTGAATGGCTGCATAATTCCTGAGGATTTGCAGCAATGCTACTTAAACCACTATGTGGGTGACGTGCATGGGGATGGGGCGGCAACGGCGAATCATCTCTGCTTAATCAGTTCCCCCGAAAACAGCACTTTACACATTCAGACACATATGGCGATTGGGCATTCACACTAGCATTCCTGTACATGCATGCCTTCCAAAATTATGGCCTAGGGTTAAGGTTGCCAACTATGGTTTGGGAGACTCCTGGAGATTTGGAGCCTTGGAACGGCAGGGCTTGGGTACAGGAGGGACCTCGGAGGGATGAAACGCCATAGAATCCAGCTTCCAGAGCAGCCATTTTCTCTAGGGGAGGGATATAACACCATAGAGCCCAGCCTCCAGAGCAGTCATTTTCTCTAGGGGAGGGATATAACACCATAGAGTCCGGCCTCCAGAGCAGTCATTTTCTCTGGGGGAGGGATATAACACCATAGAGTCCAGCCTCCAGAGCAGCCATTTTCTCTAGGGGAGGGATATATCGCCATAGAGCCCAGCCTCCAGAGCAGCCATTTTCTCTAGGGGAGGGATATAACGCCATAGAGTCCAGCCACCAGAGCAGCCATTTTGTCTGGGGAGCCGATCTCTGTAGTCTGGCAATCAGATGAAATCCCGGGGATCTCCAGGCAAGCTGTAGTTCTGATAAGAGCTGTTCTTGAAAAAAGAGCCTTTTCTGTCAAGAGCTCTCTCAGCCCCACCTACCTCACAGGGTGTCTGTTTGTGGGGAGGGGAAGGGAAAGGAGTTTGTAAGCCGCTCTGAGACACCTTTGGGTAGTGAAGGGCGGGGTACAAATCCAATCTCTCCTCTTCTTCTTCTCTTCTATATCTGTCTCTTACCTGGACTCTCAACCATGTATTCCCTTTAATAAATGTTACTTATTAGTTTTTGGACTGACTGCTGGCTCCGTGTGACTTTGGAAGTCAGTTGCCACACCGAGCCCCCAAGCTCTGCTGCGTTTCAGCCTTTGAGCACTTTGCTATTTTTCCATGGTTCCCTGGTGGTACCTAGTCCAGAGAATCCAACAGAAACAAAGTAGAAAAGAAGAAGAAGAAGAAGAAGAAGTAGAAGAAGAAGAAGAAGAGATTGGATTTATACCCCACCCTTCACTACCCAAAGGAGTCTCAGAGCAGCTTACAAAATCCCTTCCTTCCCCTCCCCACAACAGACACCCTGTGAGGTAGGTGGGGCTGAGAGAGCTCTGAGAGAAACTGCTCTTTTTCAAGGACAGCTCTTATCAGAACTATGGCTTGCCCAAGATCATCCAGCCAGGTGCAAGTGGAGGAGTGGGGAATCAAACCTTTTTCACACAGACTCTGGTGTCGAGTGGACAATCTCTTCCAAGGCACTTTGCACAGCATGCAAAGAGGCTTGCTTAGCTATTTATTTATGTATGTATTTATTTATTATTTTCGATTTATATCCCGCCTTGCCTGCAAAAGCAGGCTCAAGGCAGCGTACAAGAAGTTAAAATACAGTAAAACACAAGGATGCATAAATGCAATGCTATAAAATTTCACCTGAAAACAATATTCATATAAAGTGTGGGTCAATGTAGATGGCGTTTGCTGTATAGTGATCTGGTGTCACAAGGCCAGTATCCAAGGGCCGTAACAGTTCATTTTTTTATTGCTCATCCACCAGTGGCGGCTCCTAATCGAATGCCTGGTGGAAGAGCTCCGTTTTACAGGCCCTGCGGAACTGTAGAAGGTCCCGCAGGGCCATGATGTCTTCCGGGAACTCATTCCACCAGTTTGGAGCCAGCACTGAAAAGGCCCTGGCTCTGGTGACGGCCAATCTGACGTCTTTCGGACCAGGGAGAGTCAGGCGATTTTGCAGCCCTGACCTCAGTGCTCTCTGGGGCACATAGGGGGAAAGGCGGTCCCTTAGGTAGGGAGGCCCCCTAATTTCTCTTTTTCTCTCAAAACAATTCCTAGGTAAGCCAATAGACGGAGTCCTTGAAGCAGTCAAGATCCAAATCTGTGCCAGGTGAGAACGGTGGGCATCGAAGGTAATTCTGGGTCATTAATGGTAACTCTGGGTCATTACAGCGGTTCAATCAGAGTCACAGTGGGCGAAGCAGCTCAGTTCGAGCCCAGGAGCACCTCAGGAACCAACAGGTTTTTCACGGAATGGGCTTTCGAGAGTCAAGGGTCCCTTCCTCAGATCCAAGTCGAGATGGAGGTCCCTGAGCTCTTATATCCCAGTCAGAAGGCAAGAGAAGCAGTATTTGAGAGAGAAAGAGGGGGGGGGAGAGAGAGAGAGAGAGAGAGAGAGAGAGAGAGAGGCATTATAGTTGGAAGGGCGGGATATAAATCCAATAAATAAATAGTTGCTCCTAAACCAGTCTTGCCTTGTATGCATTTGCCTGTTCCCATGATGCATTTGGCCCACTCACTTTCTTCACAGTCCCATGGCGGCTATGCAAAATTTGATTCCCCAAGCGCTGCCAGACCTGGTGTGGATTGGGGCCACAATGCTGGAGGTGGAGGGGCATTGGCCTCCCCCCCGCCCATTTCCCAAGGCAAAATAGCCCCTGGGCACTTTTTGCCCCATTGTGGGGCTGCTTGTGCACTGAATAGTGGATCCTATCATGTAGCCTGGCCCTAGCGATATGAGGAGAGGACGGAACGAACAGCCGTCCCTCTCTGAGCGAAGAAATCCATTCGGAGCGCATTTCCCCTCTGTCTCTGATTGCAGGTATCTCCGTAATATCAGTGCCACCATGACTATCATCGACGTCTCCATGCTCACGGGTTATAGGCCTGCCACGGAAGACCTAAAGAGGGTAGGTTGGACAATCGTGTACGTCATCAGCAGGGTTCCCTTTAAGCTGCGCCAGCATGCTCCGGTGCACAAATTCCCAAGCCCCAGCGCACAGAACTGCAGCTGAGTGCAGGGCCAGGAGATTCACTCCCGCCCCCCACCCAGCTCCCTCAAGCGCAGAGGACAGGCACAAAAGCCAAACCTCCCCTCCCCATGACAACCAAGTTCTCCTCCCTTGGGGTGGAAGAGAGGGGGAGCTGCCAGACCATGAAAATGAACAGCTGAATGGCAGGACCGAGAGATGCTAGATTGGCTGCTACCAGAGCCAGGGCCTTTTCAGTGACGGCTCCATACTGGTGGAATGAGCTCCCGGATAACATCAGGGCCCTGCGGGACCTTCTACAGTTCCACAGGGCCTGTAAAACGGAGCTCTTCCGCCAGGCCTTCGACTAGGAGCCGCCACTGACCATTGACCAAATGTGCCACCGGAACACGCTATGGCCTACATAAATACCATCATTCGCACTGTTTTGTTAGATTTTTATGATGTTAGGGATCTGTCTATGCATATTTTACTGCGTTGATTGTTTTATTGTTTTAATGTTGATCGCCGCCTTGAGCCGGTTCCCGGCAAGGTGGGATATAAATTGAAAATAATAAATAAATAATAAAACAACGGGAAACCCTTTTAGGGCTCTCTTTTGATTCCCCCATTTAGAAATGGGTGGAGGCGAAAGGGACCCCTGAAAGGGCAGCCTACCCTTTAAAGTCAGCAGCCGGAGGGTGGACCCACTGGCTGCTGGCTTTAAAGGGCAGGAAATGCTTGCAGGGCTCTCCTTGTTTCCCCCCATTTAGAAGCAGGGGGAAGCAAAGGGAACCCTGAAAAGGCAGCTTGCCCTTTAAAGCCACTTTCAGAGCTCCCTTTCTCCCCCCTCCACTGCTCTCAACCCTCAGGTTAGCTCCCCCCACACTTAGAAGGGGCGGAGCCAAACTGATCAATCTAATGGCTGCCCCCCAGTAGAGGGGACCTCTCTTTCTTTTCTTTTTCTTCTTCTTTCCACCTCTTCCTTCCTTCGTCTCTCCTCATCTTCTTTCCTTCTTTACGTCTTTCTTTCTGTCTGTCTGTCTTTCCATTTCTTTCTTTTTCTTTCCATTTTCCCTTTCCGTCTTTCCCTTTCTTTCCATTTCTTCCTTTACCTTTTCCCCTTTCTTTCTTTCCATTTCTTCCTTTATCTTTTCCCCTTTCTGTCTTTCCCTTTCTTTCAATTTCTTTCCACCTCTTTCTTTTCACTTCTTTCCATTTCTTCTTTTCCATTTCTTTCTTTCTTTCTTTCTTTCTTTCTCTTTCTTTCTTTCTTTCTTTCTTTCTTTCTTTCTTTCTTTCTTTCTTTCTTTCTTTCTTTCTTTCTTTCTTTCTTCCTTCCTTCCTTCCTTCCTTCCTTCCTTCCTTCCTCCCTCCCTCCCTCCCTCCCTCCCTCCCTTCCCTTCCTTCCCTTCCTTCCCTTTCCTTTCCATTCCATTTTTTTCTTTCTCTCCCTTCCTTCCTTTCCCTCCCTTCCTTTCTATCCAGTCTTAAAATCTTGAACATGTGTTTTCAAAGGCTTCTTTATTATTTCCTCTTAATACCATAGTCAGTTTGTCCATCTCGTCAGTTTCCAGTATTTTGGCTATAACTTCTTCTTTTGTAGGTATTTCCATTCTTCTCCAATATTTCGCATATAACATCCTTGCTGCTGTTAATATATGTATAGTAAGATAAAAGCCTTGGCTCTTATAATTTTCTGGAATTATATTCAACAAAAACAGTTCTGGTATGAAAGGCACAGTAGTTTTCAACATTTTTGATAACAATTCATGTATCCAAGACCAATATTTTTTATTTTTCTCACATGTCCACCACATATGAAAAAAGGAACCCACATTATTATGACATTTCCAATATTCTCTTGATAATTCAGGATAGATCTTGGCTAATTTATCTGAAGTCATATACCATCTATAAAACATTTTATATATGTTTTCTTCATAAGCAGTTGCTTTAGTAATCTCTATGTTAGTTTTCTACACCCTTAGCCATTGGTCTAATTCAATATTATGACCCAGATTTTGTGCCCATTTTATTATTTTATTTTGTGTAGAACCTCAGTGCAGCTGGCCACCTTACAGTGTTTCATAAGCAAGTATCTCCTATCTAATAGTTGAGCTTGGCCTAATCTGCAGATACTTAAATCTGCAGAGCAGGCCCTCAGTGATGAAAAACAGATAGTTCAGATAGTTCAGAAAAACAGATAGTTCGGACAGTTCAGAAAAACAGATAGTTCGGACAGTTCAGAAAACAGATAGTTCGGACAGTTCAGAAAACAGATAGTTCGGATAATTCAGAAAACAGATAGTTCGGACAGTTCAGAAAACAGATAGTTTGACCAATTAGGGGGACTGCCTCAGGTTTGCAGAAAGATCTGGAAAAGTTTAAAAAATACATTGGGGAGTTTAGGAAAAAAAAAAAAAAGCATTGTCTGCCCATGCCCTGGGAGCCGTGTGGGGCTTGTTACCAGGGTTGCAGGTGGGGGGGGGCCCTTGGTGTGCCTAGAGGCAGAGGCCGAAAGCTGCACTGGGCCTGGTGGCAGCAAGAAATAGGGGGAAACGGAGGTAAGAGAATCCTTTGTTTTGTACTCTGAAACTTTAGTGTATTTTTAAGTAGAGTTTGTAGTACTCTGAAATTTTATTTTATGCGCTATGAAAGGGGAGCATCTGAAATACACTGTGAGGGAAGCATGAAGGGAAAGGGGGGGGTTATGTGGACCAGCGCAGTGATAGGTGCGTATTTGGTAGCATTTGGGAATGAATGTGAAAGGGTTAAAATGCAGGCCACACAGAAAGGGCAAGATTTAAGGAGGGGGTGGCACCACCTTAGGGAGGTTCTCCTGTGCCCCGCAGGGCCTCACGTTTTCGTTCTGTGCTTAGCTTTCTGAAGGTGTGGACAGATACATCTCCAAATACGAAATCGACACCGCCAGCTCCGAAAGGGGGAACCTCCTCATCTATTTGGACAAGGTAAATAAGTTCTTTTGTGACCAGCTGCCTGGATGGGACAAGTGGAGGCGGGCTCAGGAATCTGCTCTTCTTATTATTCCCCTTCCTTCCGAGCACGGGGGCTGTGGGCAGTTGGGCCGCTCTCAGTGTGGGGCAGCCGCTCCCGTTGGCCACTGGCTGAGACTGCCTGTGTTTATGATCTGACCTACTGAGGGCTGCCAGAAGACGGGATCTGTCAGTCATCTGGTGGGCCACACTGTATGGCAGAAAGGTCAGGCTTGACGGGTCCAGTTATAGTGCAATCAATCAAAGCGCAGACCAAGGTCAAATCTGCATATGCCTCCAATTAATGCTTGTGGGTGGGGGTTTAGAGTGCTTTTAACCACATCCAGTTGAGCCGGAGGGAAGCCACAATCACAACGGAGCTGAAACCATAGGGCAATAAAATAAAGCAGACAACAGAAATTATAACAGCACAATAGGAGAGTGAAACCTAAAGAGATGTGGACATCTTTGTTGGAGACGGAACGAGAGTGTAGCCGGAGCAGTGGAAAATACCAATGCAGATTCCACTGCTGTCTTTCTCTATGCTTGACAGCGTCACAGCAGCACGAAACTGATTTAAAAATGCAAATGCAAATTCGACTCAAGGCGGGCGGCGGTTCCTCCATTGCTGCCACAAACGTCACCCCTCTCCAAACAGCAAAAGAAAGAAGGCACCCAGGCCTATAGCCAGGAATCTTTTGTTCAGGGGGAATTTTAGTTTTTAAGAGTGCAGTTAAATTACAGTTAATAAAACTAACCTGTATGCCTGCCTTTAAAGGGGAGGCTCCGGGCCTGTTTCTAGCCCTTCCTTTCATGGGACATCAGTTCCTAGGAAATTTCCAAAAAGCATTCCCACGAGCCTCTTTCAAAAGCATTCCCATAAGCAGGGCTCTTTTTGTAGCATGAACTCCTTTGCATATTAGGCAACACACCCCTAACGTAGCCAATCCTCCGAGAGCTTACAGTAGCCCCTGTAAGAAGAGCTCTGTAAGCTCTTGGAGGACTGGCTACAACAGGGGTGTGTCGCCTAATATGCAAAGGAGTTCCTGCTACAAAAGAGCCCTGGCCCATGAGCCTCTTTCAAAAGCATTCCCATGAGCCTTTGAGAAACATGCAAAGACATGCAAGACTTCCCATAACCTAGGTGGTCTACGGTAGGACTCAGCCAGCAGAAAGGGGGACTGTTAGAGATGTATGGAAGGTGCCACTCTTGAGTTCCTTCTGAGCTCTCTTGCCCTGTGGAAGGGAACTCAAAAGGCATTTCGACGCCTTCTGAGCTACCTTTTCCTAGATCTCATGAAAATAAAGGTAAAGGTCTCCCTTGCTCGAAAGCCAGTCGAATCCGACTCTAGGGAGGCGGTGCTCATCTCCATTTCCAAGCCGAAGAGCCGGCGCTGTCCGAAGATGTTTCCGAGGTCATGTGGCCGGCATGACTAGATGCCGAGGCTCACAGAATGCTGTTACCGTCCCACCGAAGCGGTGCCTATTTATCTACTTGCCGTTTCTTGCTTTCGCTCTACTAGGTTTGCAGGAGCTGGGGCCAGAGGCGGGAGCTCACGCCGACACTCGGCACTCGGGTCTCAAACTGCCAAACAACAGACCTTCCGGTCTGCAGTTCAGCATCTTAACCACTGAGCCACCGCAGTCCCTTTTAGATCTCATGATGCCCCCCCGCCCCCAAGTTTCACAGTGGGAGGGAGAGGGAAGCCCCTTGGTGCTGCTGCCTCCTCAAAAATAAGGTTTCTACACACACAAACACAAACACACATATTTTTTAAAAATCTCCCCAAAATAAGGTTTCCAGCATGGCTATTTGTGGGGCGGTTCTTTTAATTAAGGGGGCAGGGCCCCGAAAGGCCCCGCTGTAGCTATAGGCCTGCACCCAGACCACGACAGCCCAAACTAGACGAGCCCACTCCGCCATGGAAGCCTGCCGGGTGACCGAAAAAGCCAGCACTGCCTGGTTCTCTGCCTTCACAAGCACCTCTGTGGAACAACCTTGTCAGGAGGATTTGTCTGCGGCGGGAATCTGGTGGCACACGGCAACGTATTCTCTCTTTTTGTTCCCTGTCTCCCTCCCAGGTTTCTCATTTGGTGGAAGAATGTCTGGAATTCAAAGCTTACAAGTATTTCGAGGCTGGTCTCGTTCAGCCCGGATCCGTCACGGTGTACAGCTATTATTCCCTAGGTAACGGCAATCGCTTCCATAAGAACATAAGAGAAGCCAATGTTGAATCAGGCCAATGGCCCATCTAGTCCAACACTCTGTCACACAGCGGCCAAAATATACCAGGTGCCATCAGGAGGTCCAGCAGTGGGGCCAGGGCACCGGAAGCCCTCCCACTGCTGCCCCCTCCAGCACCAAGAATAGAGGGCATCACCTGCCCCAGACTGAGAATTCCCACCTATACCCTGTGGCTAATAGCCACTGATGGACTTCTGCTCCAGATGTTTATCCAATTCCCTCTTATAAGAACATAAGGGAAGCCAATGTTGAATCAGGCCAATGGCCCATCTAGTCCAACACTCTGTCACACAGCAGCCAAAATATACCAGGTGCCATCAGGAGGTCCAGCAGTGGGGCCAGGACACCAGAAGCCCTCCCACTGCTGCCCCCTCCAGCACCAAGAATAGAGGGCATCACCTGCCCCAGACTGAGAATTCCCACCTATACCCTGTGGCTAATAGCCACTGATGGACTTCTGCTCCAGATGTTTATCTAATTCCCTCTTGAAACTGTCCATGCTGGTAGCTGCCACCACCTCCTGTGGCAGTGAATTCCATATGTTAATCACTCTTTGGGTGAAGAAGTATTTCCTTTTATCTATTCTAACCCAACTGCTCAGCAATTTCATGGAGTGCCCACGAGTTCTTGTATTGTTAGAAAGGGAGAAAAGTACTTCTTTCTCAACTTGCTCAATCCCATTCATAATCTTATAAACCTCGATCATGTCACCCCTCAGCCGTCGTTTCTCCAAGCTGAAGAGCCCCAAGTGTTTTAACCTTTCTTCATAGGGAAGGTGTTCCAACCCTTTGATCATTCTAGTTGCCCTTCTCTGCACTTTTTTCAATGCTATAATATCCTTTTTGAGATGTGGCAACTAGAACTGTACACAGTATTCCAAATGAGGTCTCACCAATGATTTATACAGGGGCATGATGATACTGGCTGATTTGTTTTCAATTCCCTTCCTAATAATCCCCAGCATAGCGTTGGCCTTCTTTATTGCAGCTACACACTGTCTAGACATTTTCATTGAGTTATCCACTATGACTCCAAGATCTCTCTCTTGGTCCGTCTCTGCCAGTTCAGACCCCATCAACGTGTATTTATATTTAGGATTTTTGGCTCCAATGTGCATCACTTTGCACTTGGCCACATTGAACCCCATTTGCCAGGTTGACGCCCACTCACCCATCCTCGACAGATCCCTTTGGAGTGCCTCACACTCCTCCCTGGTTTTCACCACCCTGAACAACTTCATGTCATCTGCAAATTTAGCCACTTCACTGCTTACTCCCAATTCCAAGTCGTTAATAAACAAGTTAAAAAGCATCGGACCGAGTACTGATCCCTGTGGTACCCCACTGGTTACCGCCCTCCACTGAGAAAGTTTCCCATTTATACTCACTCTCTGTTTCCTATTTATAAGCCAGTTTTTGATCCACAAGAGGACTTGTCCTTTTATCCCATGACCATTGAGCTTACTTAGGAGCCTTTGATGAGGAACTGTATCAAAAGCTTTCCGGAAGTCAAGGTAAATAATATCTAATGGGTCCCCCTTGTCCACATGTTCCGATGCTCCCTCTAATCTGTGGAGTCCTGTGAGCAAAATTCTGCTTTGTGAGCTACCGGCATTACAGTTGTGAGCGAGCGATTTGGCTGCTGCATACATTAGTTTGCTCTGGAGTCAGCCTTCCTGACCTGAGACAAGAATCTGTGAGCTGGAGGCTAAAAAAACTGTGAGCTAGCTCACACTAACTCAACTTAGAGGGAGCACCGATCGCTTCTCTTCCTGGCAGAGATTAAACTGTATAATATCAAATCAGCACGCTGCAAAAGGTTCCCAGACCTTTTGTTGCCTCTGTTTTAGGACATTTAAAACCATTTAACAATCAACAAATTTCAATCAAAGTGCAAACAGTAGTTATTAAAACAAGATGGCGTGCATTGAAACGTAGGGCTCAAGGCGCTCCACTCAGCGGCCTCCAGTTCTTCAAGGCAGTGTGGCTCGATCTCAGCTACGGCCAGCCTACGCCACCGATATTCCTCGTGGACGTTGACGGTAGTGGTGGGCGGCTCCTAATGAAAAACCTGGTGGAAGAGCTCCGTCTTGCAGGCCCTGTGGAAGTGCACGAGATCCCGCAGGGCCCTGATCTCCTCTGAGAGCTCATTCCACCAGTAAGGAGCCACCACCGAAGAGGCCCTGGCTCTGGAAACCATGAGCCTGGCCTCCCTGGGGCCTGGAATAACCAGTCGATGTTGCGCCCCCGACTGTAGTGCTCTCTCGGGTATAGATGGGGAAAGGCAGTCTGTCAGGTATGTCGGACCCTGGCCACATAGGGCTTTCAAGGTAAGCACCAGCACCTTGAAGCAAAACCGGTGTGCTATTGGCAGCCAGTGTAGGGCCTTCAGCACCGGCCGGATGTGCTCCCGCCTAGGAAGGCACATCAGTAGCCTGGCCGCGGCATTCTGTACTATGTATTGTAGCTGCCACACATGTATATATTGTGAGCTGCCCTGAGCCCATGGTGAGGAGGGAGGGATAAAAATTTAATAAATAAATAAATAAACAAGTGCACGGAATGCAACCAAGCAATCCCGACTCCTGGCTTCCACTGGCAGCCCCTCAGGAATCTTCCGATAATAGGTGGGGCCTCTGCCCAGCGAGGCTTCCGAGTGGCTTTGGGAGATCTGATTAGCCATGCAAATGTCGCTCTGGTGGCAGCTGCCACTGCAGCACCTGCCTTTTCACTACGGGGGTCCTCCTTCAGCGGACGCTGTCTAGACGATCCACAATGCACAATTATTAGGAAGGGAATGGAAAACAGATCAGCCAGTATCATCATGCCCCTGTATAAATCATTGGTGCAACCTCATTTGGAATACTGTGTACAGTTCTGGTCGCCACACCTCAAAAAGGATATTATAGCATTGGGAAAAGTGCAGAGAAGGGCAACTAGAAGGATAAAAGGGGTGGAACACCTTCCCTATGAAGAAAGGTTAAAACGCTTGGGGCTCTTTAGCTTGGAGAAACGACGGCTGAGGGGTGACATGATCGAGGTTTATAAGATTATGAATGGGATTGAGCAGGTTGAGAAAGAAGTCCCTTTCTCCCTTTCTCACAATACAAGAACTCGTGGGCACTCCATGAAATTGCTGAGCAGTCGGGTTAGAACAGATAAAAGGAAATACTTCTTCACCCAAAGAGTGATTAACATGTGGAATTCACTGCCACAGGAGGTGGTGGCAGCTACCAGCATGGAGAGTTTCAAGAGGGAATTAGATAAACATATGGAGCAGAGGTCCATCAGTGGCTATTAGCCACAGGGTAGAGATGGGAACTCTCAGTCTGGGGCAGGTGATGCACTCTATTCTTGGTGCTTGGGAGGGGGCAGCAGTGGGAGGGCTTCTAGTGTCCTGGCCCCACTGCTGGACCTCCTGATGGCACCTGGTATATTTTGGCCGCTGTGTGACAGAGTGTTGGACTAGATGGGCCATTGGCCTGATTCAACATTGGCTTCTCTTATGTTCTTAATGGAGGCAGTGCGTGGTGAGACAATTCCCCTGGGGGATGTCTGGTCATGCGACGATGGATTAAGAAGATCGGGATTAAATTGGAGCTGGCATAATGGTGGGATGAGCTGCCCGTCTGAATGCACTCCTTGCCTCCTTATCTTCTTGCAGCTTAGACCTGTGACCTTGGTGCCTGGTTACTCTATTCTCTGGGAATTCTTAGCCAGTGGCTTAGGCGGGCTTTTGCAGTTATTCTGATTGGCTCTGGCCCATCCCCCTGACCCCGTTGAATCTTGTATATTATTCAGCCACGCGCGCTTCCTTTCATTCCTGACACTGAATGTATTTGCAGATGACCTGCCTTTACTGACTCCAATAAACTTTACTCCTTTGGAAAGAAAGTTGTGGGGACTGATTGCTGCAGGACTCTGGCAGGTTGCTTGTTTCGCACGCTTCCCCCTCCCCCCCGGTTCTAACACAGAAACGTTAAAAGTCTGGGTCCTATCAATGTCTCAATAAACTTTTTATTCTCTTGAATGACTGTTGTTGTTGGGAACTGATTCCTCCAGGGCTCTGACAGCGGTGTCCCCCGTGTGATGACATCATTTCCAGGTGATGTCTTTGCGGCAGGGATATCTCAGAATGCCCCGAAAATCCCCCCCAAGGCAAGCTCAGGGCGGCTTACATTAAACCAATAAAACAGTACACATCACAGTGTAAGAATCCATAACGAACCATTTAAAACCGCTACTACAACAATGGTAAAAGGTAAAGGTAAAGGTTCCCTTGCTCGAAAGCCAGTCGAATCTGACTCTAGGGTTGCGGTGCTCATCTCCGTTTCAAAGCCGAAGAGCCAGCGCTGTCCGAAGACGTTTCCGTGGTCATGTGGCCGGCATGACTAAACACCAAGGTGCACAGAACGCTGTTACCTTCCCACCGGAGTGGTACCTATTTATCTACTTGCAATTTCTTGCTTTCGAACTGCTAGGTTGGCAGGAGCTGGAACTAGAGACGGGAGCTCACTCCATCATGCGGCACCCGGGTCTCAAACTGCTGAACTACCGACCTTCCACAGCCTGCAGTTCAGTGTCTTAACCACTTGAGCCACCACAGCTCCTTACAACAATGGTGGTGCGATATAATAAAGGGCATTTAGGAACGCATTCAGGAGGGCTACCACTCTGGATACCGCTAGCTCTAGGTCGACACAGGGCACGGCTGATAAGACGCAGCTCTTAATAAGCCACGGGACGTCTGCAGGCCGGCTCAGTCCCCCGCACGTGCCTGCACAGGGGATACTCGATGCACAACGCTCACGGTTAAGTGCAGCCCTGTTTTCTACCGCCGACCAACCTGCCTACCCTCTGAGACGATCTTTCTGCTCCTCTCTCTCCAGATGACCGCTGCACCAAGTTCTACCATCCGTCCCAGGGAAGCGAGCACTTCAATAAAATCTGCCACGGTGACGTCTGTCGGTGCGCGGAAGGTAAGGGTGGGACGGAGCAGGCATGGGGGGGAGGGAGTACCGCTTCTGCTGTTCCCCAAAGACCTCCAAGCCATTGGTGATCTCCAGTTCTGTCTCGGTGGCCGTTCAAAGGGTCTGGAGAAGTTCCGTTTCTCAGCTCTGCAAATTCAGTGTGTGTCGGAATGAGCAGGATCTTGTGTAGTTTATAGAGCCCATGGTACGATCCTAGTTATTTTGGACTCTCTGTCCTAAGATGCCCTCCTGCCTCCCCTTGGCTGAGACTGGCTCTGCCTCTGCGTTCGGGGTTTGGGGGAATGAGCAGCCGGCAGCTCCTCTAACATGTCCAGCTCTTAACACCCAGGGGGCTTCCCAAGTGATCACCTGTGCCTTCATGGTCTTTCTCTCTTGCTCTCCTCCCAAAGAGAACTGCATCTTGCACAGAGAAGGGAAGGAACCCCCCGACTTGCAGGAGCGAGTTCAGGAAGCCTGCATGCCAGAAGTGGATTACGGTAACTGCAGCTGGATTGCCGGGTTGCGTGCAGGAGGGAAGGGGTGGTGTTGACGGGAACTGCAGCTGGATTGCCGGGTTGCGTGCAGGAGGGAAGGGGTGGTGTTGATGGGAACTGCAGCTGGATTGCCGGGTTGCGTGCGGGAGGGAAGGGGTGGTGTTGACGGGAACTGCAGCTGGATTGCCGGGTTGCGTGCGGGAGGGAAGGGGTGGTGTTGACGGGAACTGCAGCTGGATTGCCGGGTTGCGTGCGGGAGGGGAGGGGTGGTGTTGATGGGAACTGCAGCTGGATTGCCGGGTTGCGTGCGGGAGGGAAGGGGTGGTGTTGATGGGAACTGCAGCTGGATTGCCGGGTTGCGTGCGGGAGGGAAGGGGTGGTGTTGACGGGAACTGCAGCTGGATTGCCGGGTTGCGTGCCGGAGGGAAGGGGTGGTGTTGACGGGAACTGCAGCTGGATTGCCGGGTTGCGTGCGGGAGGGAAGGGGTGGTGTTGACGGGAACTGCAGCTGGATTGCCGGGTTGCGTGCGGGAGGGGAGGGGTGGTGTTGATGGGAACTGCAGCTGGATTGCCGGGTTGCGTGCGGGAGGGAAGGGGTGGTGTTGACGGGAACTGCAGCTGGATTGCCGGGTTGCGTGCGGGAGGGAAGGGGTGGTGTTGATGGGAACTGCAGCTGGATTGCCGGGTTGCGTGCGGGAGGGAAGGGGTGGTGTTGACGGGAACTGCAGCTGGATTGCCGGGTTGCGTGCGGGAGGGAAGGGGTGGTGTTGACGGGAACTGCAGCTGGATTGCCGGGTTGCGTGCGGGAGGGAAGGGGTGGTGTTGACGGGAACTGCAGCTGGATTGCCGGGTTGCGTGCGGGAGGGAAGGGGTGGTGTTGATGGGAACTGCAGCTGGATTGCCGGGTTGCGTGCGGGAGGGAGGGGTGGTGTTGACGGGAACTGCAGCTGGATTGCCGGGTTGCGTGCGGGAGGGAAGGGGTGGTGTTGACGGGAACTGCAGCTGGATTGCCGGGTTGCGTGCCGGAGGGAAGGGGTGGTGTTGACGGGAACTGCAGCTGGATTGCCGGGTTGCGTGCGGGAGGGAAGGGGTGGTGTTGATGGGAACTGCAGCTGGATTGCCGGGTTGCGTGCGGGAGGGGAGGGTGGTGTTGATGGGAACTGCAGCTGGATTGCCGGGTTGCGTGCGGGAGGGAAGGGGTGGTGTTGACGGGAACTGCAGCTGGATTGCCGGGTTGCGTGCGGGAGGGGAGGGGTGGTGTTGACGGGAACTGCAGCTGGATTGCCGGGTTGCGTGCGGGAGGGAAGGGGTGGTGTTGACGGGAACTGCAGCTGGATTGCCGGGTTGCGTGCGGGAGGGAAGGGGTGGTGTTGACGGGAACTGCAGCTGGATTGCCGGGTTGCGTGCCGGAGGGAAGGGGTGGTGTTGACGGGAACTGCAGCTGGATTGCCGGGTTGCGTGCGGGAGGGAAGGGGTGGTGTTGACGGGAACTGCAGCTGGATTGCCGGGTTGCGTGCCGGAGGGAAGGGGTGGTGTTGACGGGAACTGCAGCTGGATTGCCGGGTTGCGTGCCGGAGGGAAGGGGTGGTGTTGACGGGAACTGCAGCTGGATTGCCGGGTTGCGTGCGGGAGGGAAGGGGTGGTGTTGATGGGAACTGCAGCTGGATTGCCGGGTTGCGTGCGGGAGGGAAGGGGTGGTGTTGACGGGAACTGCAGCTGGATTGCCGGGTTGCGTGCGGGAGGGAAGGGGTGGTGTTGACGGGAACTGCAGCTGGATTGCCGGGTTGCGTGCGGGAGGGAAGGGGTGGTGTTGACGGGAACTGCAGCTGGATTGCCGGGTTGCGTGCGGGAGGGAAGGGGTGGTGTTGACGGGAACTGCAGCTGGATTGCCGGGTTGCGTGCGGGAGGGAAGGGGTGGTGTTGACGGGAACTGCAGCTGGATTGCCGGGTTGCGTGCGGGAGGGAAGGGGTGGTGTTGACGGGAACTGCAGCTGGATTGCCGGGTTCGCGTGCCGGAGGGAAGGGGTGGTGTTGATGGGAACTGCAGCTGGATTGCCGGGTTGCGTGCAGGAGGGAAGGGGTGGTGTTGACGGGAACTGCAGCTGGATTGCCGGGTTGCGTGCCGGAGGGAAGGGGTGGTGTTGACGGGAACTGCAGCTGGATTGCCGGGTTGTGTGCCGGAGGGAAGGGGTGGTGTTGATGGGAACTGCAGCTGGATTGCCGGGTTGCGTGCAGGAGGGAAGGGGTGGTGTTGACGGGAACTGCAGCTGGATTGCCGGGTTGCATGCCGGAGGGAAGGGGTGGTGTTGACGGGAACTGCAGCTGGATTGCCGGGTTGCGTGCCGGAGGGAAGGGGTGGTGTTGACGGGAACTGCAGCTGGATTGCCGGGTTGCGTGCAGGAGGGAAGGGGTGGTGTTGACGGGAACTGCAGCTGGATTGCCGGGTTGCGTGCCGGAGGGAAGGGGTGGTGTTGACGGGAACTGCAGCTGGATTGCCGGGTTGCGTGCCGGAGGGAAGGGGTGGTGTTGACGGGAACTGCAGCTGGATTGCCGGGTTGCGTGCGGGAGGGAAGGGGTGGTGTTGACGGGAACTGCAGCTGGATTGCCGGGTTGCGTGCCGGAGGGAAGGGGTGGTGTTGACGGGAACTGCAGCTGGATTGCCGGGTTGCGTGCCGGAGGGAAGGGGTGGTGTTGACGGGAACTGCAGCTGGATTGCCGGGTTGCGTGCAGGAGGGAAGGGGTGGTGTTGACGGGAACTGCAGCTGGATTGCCGGGTTGCGTGCGGGAGGAAGGGGTGGTGTTGACGGGAACTGCAGCTGGATTGCCGGGTTGCGTGCGGGAGGGAAGGGGTGGTGTTGACGGGAACTGCAGCTGGATTGCCGGGTTGCGTGCCGGAGGGAAGGGGTGGTGTTGACGGGAACTGCAGCTGGATTGCCGGGTTGCGTGCGGGAGGGAAGGGGTGGTGTTGACGGGAACTGCAGCTGGATTGCCGGGTTGCGTGCGGGAGGGAGGGGTGGTGTTGACGGGAACTGCAGCTGGATTGCCGGGTTGCGTGCGGGAGGGAAGGGGTGGTGTTGACGGGAACTGCAGCTGGATTGCCGGGTTGCGTGCGGGAGGGAAGGGGTGGTGTTGACGGGAACTGCAGCTGGATTGCCGGGTTGCGTGCGGGAGGGAGGGGTGGTGTTGATGGGAACTGCAGCTGGATTGCCGGGTTGCGTGCGGGAGGGGAGGGGTGGTGTTGACGGGAACTGCAGCTGGATTGCCGGGTTGCGTGCGGGAGGGGAGGGGTGGTGTTGACGGGAACTGCAGCTGGATTGCCGGGTTGCGTGCGGGAGGGAAGGGGTGGTGTTGACGGGAACTGCAGCTGGATTGCCGGGTTGCGTGCGGGAGGGAAGGGGTGGTGTTGACGGGAACTGCAGCTGGATTGCCGGGTTGCGTGCGGGAGGAGGGGTGGTGTTGATGGGAACTGCAGCTGGATTGCCGGGTTGCGTGCGGGAGGGAAGGGGTGGTGTTGACGGGAACTGCAGCTGGATTGCCGGGTTGCGTGCGGGAGGGGAGGGGTGGTGTTGACGGGAACTGCAGCTGGATTGCCGGGTTGCGTGCGGGAGGGGAGGGGTGGTGTTGACGGGAACTGCAGCTGGATTGCCGGGTTGCGTGCGGGAGGGAAGGGGTGGTGTTGACGGGAACTGCAGCTGGATTGCCGGGTTGCGTGCGGGAGGGAAGGGGTGGTGTTGACGGGAACTGCAGCTGGATTGCCGGGTTGCGTGCCGGAGGGAAGGGGTGGTGTTGACGGGAACTGCAGCTGGATTGCCGGGTTGCGTGCGGGAGGGAGGGGTGGTGTTGATGGGAACTGCAGCTGGATTGCCGGGTTGCGTGCCGGAGGGAAGGGGTGGTGTTGACGGGAACTGCAGCCGGATTGCTGGGTTGCGTGCCGGAGGGAAGGGGTGATGTGGTGTCCAGCAAGCCCCCTCCTTGGAAAAGTCAATGGCGGTCAACACCAGTGTTCCCTCTAAGCTGAGTTATCGTGAGCTAGCTCACAGTTTTTTAGTCTCCGGCTCACAGATTTTTGTGTGTGAGCTCAGGAAGGAGGGCTCCAGAGCAGACTAATGGATGCAGTAGCCAAGTCGCTCGCTCACAAGGCCAGTGTCTCCCACAAAGTAGGAGTTTTGCTCACAAGACTTCACAGCTTAGAGGGAACGTTGGTCAACACCTCCGACTCCTGGGCAGCGGCCTCGTGGCACGGTCATCTCCAGCTGCCCGACTTTTCATCCGTGGCAATCTACAGTTGCCAGTCTCAAGGCGGGGCCTGGAGATCTCCCGGAGTTACAAATGATCTCCAGAAAACAGAAATCAATTCCTCTGCCGAAAACAGGTGCCAGTGGATGGCAGGGTCTATGGAATGGTCCCCAGCTGGTAGCCCTCTGCAGGTCTCTTGCCTTGCCCAGGATGCCCCAGGCTAGCCTGTTCTCGTCAGAAGCTAAGCAGGGTCTGTCCTGGTTAGTATGGATGGGAGATCACCAAGGAAGTCCCGGGTCGCTACGCAAACCACCTTTGATCATAGCCTGCCTCAGAAATCCTTTCCGGGGCTGCCGTAGATCAGTTCTAAGTTGATGGTGCTTTCCGCCACCATTCAAGCTGATCTCTTGTTGTTCAGTCGCACAGTCGAGTCCGACTCTTCGCGACCCCCGGACCACGTCACGCCAGGCCCTCCTGTCTTCCGACGTGCTCCGGAGTTTGCTCGATTTCATGTCCGTTGCCTCGATAACACCGTCTGACCCTCCCATCCTCTGCCATCTGTCCCCTTCTCTTTTTTTTAATTTATATTTTTTTATTGTCTATGTGAGCAGTTACAAAGCAATCAAAATTTTTACATTCATATCACATACATATAAAATTTTTGTTTTTATTTATATATATATATATATATATATAGGTAAAGGTTCCCTTGCTCGAAAGCCAGTCGAATCCGACTCAGGGTTGCGGTGCTCATCTCTGTTTCAAAGCCGAAGAGCCAGCACTGTCTGAAGACATTTCCATGGTCATGTGGCCGGCATGACTAAACACCAAGGTGCACGGAACGCTGTTGCCTTCCCACCGAAGTGGTGCCTGTTTATCTACTTGCAATTTCTTGCTTTCGAACTGCTAGGTTAGCAGGAGCTGGAACTAGAGATGGGAGCTCACTCCGTCATGCGGCACTCTCGGGTCTTGAACTGCTGAACGACTGACCTTCCACAGCCTGCAGTTCAGCGTCTGAACCACTTGAGCCACCGCAGCTCCTATATATATATATATATATATATATATATATAAAACAGCAGTTTAATTCACAGTTCTAGAGGTATCATTTTTGAGCCTATAATATAAAGTGGTTTATATTGTACAGAGAAAATGAGTCTTAAACCATATCGCAATACCAAATTTGTCTAAAGTTAGGTCCCGTTCTTTATTTTCTATTTGTGTTAGTTTTGTTCAATCGTCATTCCTAATGGACGTAATACCCAAGTCAAAGTAACAAAATGTACTGTTGTTTAGCTTAGGATCAAAAATAAATCAGTGGTCCATACAGAGGATTTTTTGGTATCACTTCAGCTTCTTGGACCTTCCGTCTTTCCCAGCATCAGGGTCTTCTCCAGCGAGGGCTCCCTTCTCAGCTGGTGGCCAAAGTATTTCACCTTCTGCTTCAGTCTCTGGCCTTCTAGAAAACAGTCAGGGTGGATTTCCTTTAGGATTGACGGACTCGATCTCCTTGCAGTCCAAGGGACTCTCAAGAGTCTTCTCCAGCACCGCAGTTCAAAAGAATCTATTCTTCGGCGCTCGGCCTCATCAGGTCTCGGAAGCTAAGCAGGGTCGGCCCTGGTTAGACCTTGGATGGGAGACCACCAAGGAAGTCCGGGGTCGCTACGCGGAGGCAGGCAAGGGCGAAATGCCTCTCTTTGTCTCTTGCCTTGAAAACCCTGCTTGACTCCAATTTCCACCGCCGCATCTCTGAGCCACGTCAGAAGGCTCCATTGCAGCAGACCGCCCTGCGCCCCCCCCCAGTTCTAAAGTGGGGAGGAGGGATGAGCCCGAAAGGCTTCCCACATCCATTGTGGGGGGAATCTCTGCATCTGAGAGGAGGCCCATGCCTGAACTAATGCCTGTTCCTGGTCTTTGTTTTAAGTGTACAAAGCCAAGCTTAATCAAACAGGAGAGGAAAACGGTTACGACAACTATATGATGCAAGTTCTGGAAGTTATTAAAGAAGGTAAGAATTGCTTTTTTGGGGGGGATGAAAAAAAATCAGAAATATTGTTCTTAAGAGCCAGTGTGGTGCAGCGGTGAAGTGCGCGGACTCTAATCTGGGAGAGCTGGGTTTGATTCCCCCACTCCTCCACTTGCACCTGCTGGATGACCTTGGGCAAGCCATGGTTCTGATAAGAGCTGTTCTTGAGAGTTTCCGTCAGAGCTCTCTCAGCCCCGCCTCCCTCACAGGGCGTCTGTTGTGGGGAGGGGAAGGGAAGGGAGTTTGTAAGCTGCTCTGAGTCTCCTTCGGGTAGTGAAGGGTGGGGTGTAAATCCAATCTCTCCTTCTTCTTAAGACCTGCTAATTTTCGCCCTATGTTTTAGATGTTGGTGTTTGCTTTTATACATGCATGACATGTTGTTTTTCTAAATGTACATTACTTTTTTATTTATCTAAATGTACGTTACTTTTTTTTATTTTTATGATGTGTTTTCATTCTCTGTTTTAAAATGTAAAGCCTCCTTGGTCGCCCTGGCTGGATAGAAAGGGGTGGGATATGGATTTTGCGAAGAGATAAATAAATTGCATCGTGCCTGTTTGAGCCTTGAGTTCCATAGCAGAATAGGGAGTGAAGCCAAGTCAGGTCTCCCAGGTCTAATGCTCCCTCTAAGCTGTGGAGTCTTGTGAGCAAAAATTCTGCTTTGTGAGCGACTGGCATTAAAGTTGTGAGTGAGCGATTGGGCTACTGCAGAAATTAGTCTGCTCTGCAGCCTTTCTTCCCGAGATAAGACCAAAAAAAATATGTGAGCTGGAGGCTAAAAAACTGTGAGCTAGCTCACACTCACTCAGCTTAGAGGGAACACTGCCCAGGTCTTTTCTGAACAGGTCCCTTCTACCTGTCCTTTGATTCGCAGTTTGATCTGCAAACAATCGTCAGGTGATGTCAGGCTGTTAACCCCAGAAGTAGGTCTGGCATTCTTCATGGCAGTTTCTTGTGACCGGATGTCTGGAATTGCCTCTGTGTCCATATATGCCTCCTAAGGGCATTATTCTTTCTAAAGAAAGGGAGGGCTTTTCTGCATTATTTTCCCTGCTTGTTAACTTCCCGTTTCTTCCGGGGTGTGTGGGTGTGTGCATTCCGTATGTGTTTGGCTCCCCTTAGTGGTCGCTTTGATACCACACTGGTTTACGTCCAGGATAAAAACCTGCAATTTAAATCTTCAGGGAGAGATATCCCAGACATTTGTTGTTGTTCAGTCGCACAGTCGAGTCCGACTCTTCGCGACCCCATGGACCAGATTACGCCAGGCCCTCCTGTCTTCCGCTGTCCGCTGAAGTTTGCTCAATTTCATGTTTGTTGCATCGATGACACTGTCTAACCATCTCATCCTTTGCCGTCCCCTTCTTCTTTGACCTTCAATCTTTCCCAGCATCAGGGTCTTCTCCAGTGAATGCTCCCTTCTCATTTGGTGGCCAAAGTATTTGAGCTTCAGCTTCAGGATCTGGCCTTCCAGGGAACAGTCAGGGTTGATTTCTTTTAGGATTGACTGATTTGATCTCCTTGCAGTCCAAGGGACTCTCAAGAGTCTTCTCCAGCACTATAGTTCAAAAGAATCTATTCTTCGGCGCTCGGCCTTCCTTATAGTCCAACTCTCACAGCCATACATTACTACGGGGAATACCATTGCTTTGACCATGCGGACTTTTGTTGGCAAGGTGATGTCTCTGCTTTTTATCATGCTGTTTAGGTTTGCCATCGCTTTCCTCCCAAGGAGCAGGCGTCTTTTAATTTCATGGCTGCAGTCACCATCTACAGTGATCTGGGATCCTAGGAACGTGAAGTCTGTCACTACTTCTACGACTTCCCCTTCTATTTGCCAAATCCCAGACATAAACCAGTGTAATAGGGAATCGAACACTAGAGCGAGAAAAAACACTTGCGAAACAGAAGAAAAAAGCCCAAAGAAACAGAAATTTGTGAGCGAGGAAAATGAGAATGCAGCTTTATTCTCCGTCTCGTGGGTAGAAACGGTCCGTCGCCCCAGTAATTCTTTCAGTTTAGCATTAGTCAATTGATCTGCCAATTAAGGGGAAAGTATTTCTGAATGTTTTCATCTGAATCCACCAGGGAGTGACGTCAATCCACGAGCCAGACCCCGCATGTTTATCAGCCACATGAGATGCAGGGAGTCTCTTCAGCTGCAGTTGAACACGGACTACCTGGTCTCAGGACACAAGAAAGACCTGTGGCCCACCAAAAATGGGTACGTCTTTTACTCCTTTCTTTGTTTCATATCCTGCCTCCCCCCCCACGTTGGCTCACAAAGCACCTGACAACAGTCTGGTGTCGTGGTTAAGAGCACAAAATCTAATCTGGGAGAACTGGGTTTGAGTCCCCACTCCTCCACATGCAGCTGCTGGTGTGACCTTAGGTCAGTCATAAGTTCTTTCAGAGCTGTTCTCTCAAGGGCAGTTCTCAAGAGAGCTCTCTCAGGTCCACCAACCTCACAGGGTGTCTGTTGTGGGGAGGGGAAGGGATTGTAGGGGGGGAAGAGGAAGGGATTGGGTAGTGAAGGGAGGGGTATAAATCCAATCTCCTCCTCCTTTTCTCCTCCTCCTCCTCCTCCTTCTTTTTCTTCTTCTCCTTCTCCTTCTTATTCTCCTTCTCCTCCTTCTCCTTCTTCTTCTTCTCCTTCTCCTCCTTCTCCTTTTCCTCCTCCCCATCCTCCTCCTCCTTCTCCTCCTCCCTCTCCTCCTCCTCCCTCCTCCTCCTCCTTCTTCTCCTCTTCTTCCTTCTCTTTCTCCTTCTCCTCCTCCTTTTCCTCCTTCTCTTCCTTCTTCTCCTCCTCCCTCTCCTCCTCCTCCTTCTTCTCCTCCTCCTCCTCCTTCTTCTTCTCCTCCTTCTCCTCCTTCTTCTTCTCCTCCTCCTTCTCCTCCTCCTCCTCCTCTTCCTCCTTCTCCTTCTCCTTCTCCTTCTTCTCCTCCTCCTCCTCCTCCTCCTCCTCCTCCTCCTTTTCCTCCTTCTCCTCCTCCTCCTCCTTTTCCTCCTTCTTCTCCTCCTCCTTCTCCTCCTCCTTCTCCTCCTCCTCCTCCTCCTTCTCCTTCTCCTCCTCCTCCTCCTCCTCCTTCTTCCTCCTTCTCCTTCTCCTTCTCCTCCTCCTACTCCTCCTTCTCCATCTCCTTCTTCTTCTCCTACTTCTGACAATGTAAGAATGTTTTGCACTGGTTGCCCTGCTTAAACTAGTTTGATGTGAAATATGGATAATTTTCCCTGCATAATAATATGAAGGCTTCTGTATACTGAGCACTGGATGAAGCTATATGGTACAACTGAAGAAGTTTCTACGAAACGAGGATTGGAATCCGGAGTCTTCGTCCCACGTCCTTCATGCCGGCTTCCTTTATGCACTCAGTGTTGTTGTATGTTATTTGTATACACTATATTGTAGCTATTTGTACACATTTTGTTTTGTATAACTATCCTTTCCTCTTTGCACTTCAGTATACTGCGTTATTTATACAGTGATTTTTTGGTTCCCCTTCGTACGCGCCACGCAGTCTCTGCTAGTTCCTTCCCAGAGTCCCAGTGTGCCCTATGAACCGTGGAGCGAAGGTCTGAAAGGCTCAGTTCTCCCCTCCCCTTTTCCAGTGTCAACTACCTGATCAGCCAGGACACATGGATCGAGAAGTGGCCAAGTGATGACGAATGCCAGGACGGGGGATACCAAAACCTGTGCACCGACCTCCTCGAGTTCTCCAGCAGACTCAGCATTTTCGGCTGCGGCAACTAATGACAGAAACGTCGTCCGCAGCGACTGCATAAAGACGGAACGGAGTGGACGTTGCAGAGGAGACCCCTTCCAGCCTGAAGCCCCGGCTTCCTCGCTGGCTCTCCGGTTGTACCCCCAACATTTTTTTTTATGTATACATAGATATAAAGAAAAATAAAGAAGAGATTTCTGACTGTGATGGCATGTGAGTTGTTCACCCCAAATCCCCCTGTTTTAAGGTGGCTTCAGGATTCAAGCAGAAAGAAGTTGCCAGCTGTGCCAGTTAAGGTTCCCATTCGCGGCAGGGCCCCTGTAGTCGATTGTAGCCCTTGTGCCTGACGCTCAGCTGATTGGCAGGTGGAAGCTGGGTCCAAAGGAGGGGGGCCTGATCATTCTCAACAGAGAAAATTTAAAAAGAGAAATAAGCCCCCTTTTCATAGAATCATAGAGTGGGAAGGGACCCTGTAGCCGAAAGAGAGCCCTTCAACATACCCGGAAGATGGTCAAAGAATCATATAATGTTAGAGTTGGAAGGGACCTTGCAGGTCATCTAGCCCAACCCCCTGCACTCTGCAGGAGCACAGCCTAAAGAGAGCCCTACAACATACCCGAAAGATAGTCAAAGAATCATAGAATGTTAGAGTTGGAAGGGACCTTGCAGGTCATCTAGTCCAACCCCCTGCACTCTGCAGGAGCACAGCCTAAAGAGAGCCCTACAACATACCCGAAAGATAGTCAAAGAATCATAGAATGTTAGAGTTGGAAGGGACCTTGCAGGTCATCTAGTCCAACCCCCCTGCACTCTGCAGGAGCACAGCCTAAAGAGAGCCCTACAACATACCCGAAAAATGGTCAAAGAATCATAGAATGTTAGAGTTGGAAGGGACCTTGCAGGTCACCTAGTCCAACCCCCTGCACTCTGCAGGAGCACAGCTGAAAGAGAGCCCGACATAACTACAACATACCTGGAAGATGGTCGTCCAGCCTCCGCTTGGAAACGTCCAGGTAAGGAGAATCCACCACCTCCCGAGGCAGACTGTCCCACCGCTCAACCACTCTTACAGTCAGGAAGTTTCTCCTGATATCTAGCTGGTAACGACTCCCTTGTAATTTCCACCCATTATATCCAGCCTTGCAATCCGGAGCCAGAGAGAATGTTTATTTATTTATTTGAATCGATTTGTACCCGTCCCTCCCTACCAAGGCAGGCTCAGGGCGGCCTACACAAATGCATAAAAAGTACAATTAAAATCCATCATAAAATTCATCATAGCCAACCAGACCAGAAACAGGTTCGTTATCCTAAAATTCATAAATCAGTATCCTAAAGTGCTGGCATAGTTTTCAAACAGAGTGCACAAGCAGAAATTTCAGATTGAACCATAGTCAACGGGTGACAGTCATAATGATGTTCCCACACGCTCCATTGATATACTTAATTACCTAGTGAGGTGGGCTAGAGATGGTAGAGCCAGGGCACAGGGTCTCTTCTTGGATGCCAGACGCAGCTCCTAATTAAAAGCCTGGCGGAAGAGCTCCATCTTGCAGGCCCTGCAGAACTATAAAAGGTCCCGCAGGTCCCTGATCTCTTCCGGGAGCTCATTCCACCAGTGTGGAGCCGATACTGAGAAGGCCCTGGCCCTGGTTGTCACCAACCTGGCATCTTTGGGACCTGGGAGGGCCAGACGGTTTTGGGCCCCTGCACACAGTGCTCTCTGTGGGGAAAGGTGGTCCCTTAGAGCTGCTCCATCTTCTGCATGAGAGCCCTTCAAATCCTTTCATTACAGGAAGTTCTAATCACAGAGTTCCTGATGATTCCTACGGATACCTGGAGGTGACAAGGATAGTTCATCTTTGGGTCTTCTACGCAGTCCCACGTGGGACTGCCTGAGAGCAGGCCTGCTGCCACGGAGAATTCTTCCACAAGCTTCTAGAATCCTTAGCTGAGTACTCCCCTTCCCCTTCGGCACAATCAGAGCTCCAGTCTCTGTTCTCACCCAAACGATCACGTGATGAAGAACGAGAGAAGCACTCTCCCCTTAGTTCTCTTTCTGCTGCCGTGGAGACTCTAAGCAAGGTGCACTGCTGAGGGTGAGTCACATACTCCACCCTACCCCCCGTGCCAGACCAGCGAAGGGGAGCGAGCATCCCAGATTTGGGGGAATAGGGTGTTTGGCACCATCTTTTAGGCAGCCACAAGCAATGTCCCCTCTAAGCTGCGGAGTCTTGTGAGCAAAAATTCTACTTTGTGAGCTCCTGGCATTAAAAGTTGTCAGCGAGCGATGTGGCTGCTGCATAAATTAGCTTGCTCTGGGGCCGTCCTTCCTGAGCGGAGACAAAAATGTGTGAGCCGGAGGCTAAACAACTGTGAGCTAGCTTAGCTTAGAGGGAACAGTGGCCACAAGTATTGGAAAGTAGGGGTGTGCATGGGGGAAAATGGTGTTTGGGGGGTTTGGGTAAAACGAACCTGAAAAATATTGGTAAATGCCGATATTCCCAAATCCCAATATTGGTATGATAACTGGGATTCGGGAAATACTTGGCATTGATGAAAGTATTCGGCTGTCCAGTAGAGTGTGTCAGTTTCACTCCCCTCTGCTTGGAAGAAGAGGGGGAGAAAAACTGACCCGCTCTCCCTCCCCTGAGCTCCCCCAGCCTGCCTGCCACCACAGGCCAACTTTAAATGCCTCCCCTTCACTTTCCCTCCACAGCCAGCCTGACAAGGTAGGCTGACTGGGGAAGCGAAGAGAGCAGGGGTTTAAAAAGTTTAAAAAGTTTAAACCCCTTCTCTCTCCATTGTCCCTACGGGGCCATAGGATACAATGGAGAGATTGCCTCTGTGGCGAGACTCAATTCAATTCAGACTCAAGAGAGAAGGGGTTTAAAGTTTAAATCTGCCATTGTTTCCCCAGCTGGCCCACTGTGGCAGCTGGATGGGGAAGCTAAGATTGATTGGGGGGGCATCTTTAAATGCCTCCCCTTCACTTCCCCTACCCAGCTGGCCCAAGAAGGAAGGGAAGGTATTTAAAGTTTCAGTATCTTCCCTTCACTGGAGAGGCACGTCGCTGCAATGCGCCTCTCCAGCAAAGGCAAGGGAAATACCTTCCCGTGGCTGGGGAGTCACACCGCGGAGGCAGCATGAGCCCCAGAAGGAAGCGGAGGAATTTGAAGTTTAAATACCTTCCCTTTGCTGGGGAGGCACACCACTGCGGCATGCCTACCCAGCAAAGGGATTCTCCGAATAAATTCCAAATAGATTCGGCATTCATTCAGGGACTCCCTATTCGGCTTTCGGCATGCCTGAATAATGCCAAACAGGCATTATTCAGGTTTTTCTTTGATTTGGCCGAACCAAATGCACATCCCTATCGGAAAGACCAGGGTCGAGAAGTCCTCTCTGATATCAGACTCTGAAGGCCAAATGACACAGGACATTTCTTAATAAGTCAGGTCTGGTTTTTGCAGCTGCTTGCACAACTCCAAAAAGGGTTGAATAACTCCCCCTGGGGCCACTTCAGCTCAGGAAAACAGGATAGAAAGGGAGGGGGGGGCTCTTCTTTCTCCTGTGCTGAATCAGGCCCCTGCAGAGTTTTAAATGAACGTTCTCCATACCTGCAGTGTGGCTGTGGGGAAAGCGGGTCACATCTAGGGAATCCAGTCCCAATTTGTCAAAAAACATCTTGGGCAGATTGGCCCTCTGTGGCTCATTATAAGGTTAAGCGATTTGGTCTGGGAAGAAGAAGAAGAAGAAGAAGAAGAAGAAGAAGAAGAAGAAGAAGAAGAAGAAGAAGAAGAAGAAGAAGAAGAAGAAGAAGAAGAAGAAGAAGAAGAGGAGGAGGAGGAGGAGGAGGAGGAGGAGGAGGAGGAGGAGGAGGAGGAGGAGGAGGAGGAGGAGGAGGAGGAAGAAGAAGAAGAAGAAGAAGAAGAGGAGGAGGAGGAGGAGGAGGAGGAGGAGGAGGAGGAGGAGGAGGAGGAGGAGGTTGGATTTATACTCCGCCCTTCACTTACTCAAAGGAGTCTCAGAGCAGCTTACAAACTCCTTTTCCCTTCCCCTCCCCACAACAGACACCCTGTGAGGTAGGTGGGACTGAGAGAGATCTGACAGAAACGGCTCTTTTTCAAGGACAGCTCTTATCAGAACTATGGCTTGCCCAAGGTCATCCAGCAGGTGCAAGTGGAAGAGTGGGGAATCAAACCCGGTTCTCCCAGTTTAGAGTCCACGTACTTAACCACTACACCAAACTGGCTCTGATCCCGAAGGAACAGTGGAGCTAAGTGTGTGTGGACTAGATCCATACCCCGATGGGAGCCAGCAAGGAGCCCCGTGCGAAAGACTCTATCCAAAGAACAGTGGCCGATCATTAAAGACAAGGCTTAGAAAGGCTTAGTCATGGGGTTAACTTCATAAGTATGTCATGCCTCATGGTATAACATACTTCTGAGAATTGTATATCGAAGCCTCAGAAACCACACAGCGAAAGTACCAGATCTATGTAGGGCTGAGCAGAGATGTTACCCACTTTCGTATTCATTTTTTCAGTGTTGAGAAGTGCCTCCCCGTTTGGGAGATGTTTTTGTGGCTCTCATGGCATTTCCACTGATGCTACAGGGCTGCTCAGTTTCCTTTGGGTCCTTTGACTTCTCTATTTTCCTTTCCCTTCAATGACCTTGCCATCACTTGCCAGATGTCCCAGTCGTTTAATCTGTTTAATCCAACCGGGCTCCTCTGGTGACCCAGGTGGTTTTTGTCAACGATGTCACAGAATATCAGATCTCACAGGATGATATCACCGATGTCCTAAACGAAAGGCAATTTTGATCCCGCCAGTGGAGGGAAGCTGGGGGCATCGATGGCAAAGGAAGGAAAATAATGGGCTTAACATAACATAAGAACATAAGAGAGAAGCCAGTGTTGGCTCAGGCCAATGGCCCATCCAGTCCAACACTCTGTGTCACACAGTGGCCAGAAATACCAGGGGTCCTCAGGAGGTCCAGCAGTGGGGCCAGGACACCAGAAGCCCTCCTACTGTTGCCCCCCCCAAGCACCAAGAAGACAGAGCCTCACTTGCCCCAGACTGAGAGTTCCTATCTATACCTTGTGGCTAATAGCCACTAATGGACCTCTGCTCCAAAGGTTTATCCAATTCCCTCTTATAAGAACATAAGAGAGGCCCATGTTGGATCATGACCAATGGCCCATCCAGTCCAATACTCTGTCACACTGTGGCCAAAAATACCAGGGGCCATTAGGAGGTCCAGCAGTGGGGACAGGACACTAGAAGCCCTCCCACCATTGACCCCCCCCAAGCACCAAGAAGACAGAGCATCACTTGTCCCAGACTGAGAGTTCCTATCTATAGGGAAAAGGAAAGGAAAGGTTCCCTTGCTTGAAAGCCAGTCGAATCCGACTCTACGGTTGCGGTGCTCATCTCCGTTTCAAAGCCGAAGAGCCAGCGCTGTCCGAAGATGTTTCCGTGGTCATGTGGCCGGCATGACTAAACACCAAGGTGCACAGAACGCTGTTACCTTCCCACCGAAGTGGTACCTATTTATCTACTTGCAATTTCTTGCTTTTGAACTGCTAGGTTGGCAGGAGCTGGAACTAGAGACAGGAGCTCACCCCGTCATGCGGCACTCTCGGGTCTTGAACTGCTGAACTACTGACCTTCCACAGCCTGCAGTTCAGTGTCTTAACCACTTGAGCCACCGCAGCTCCTTCCTATCTATACTTTGTGGCTAATAGCCACTAATGGACCTCTGCTCCAAAGGTTTATCCAATTCCCTCTTATAAGAACTTAAGAGAGGCCCATGTTGGATCATGACCAATGGCCCATCCAGTCCAACACTCTGTCACACAGTGGCCAAAAATACCAGGGGCCATTAGGAGGTCCAGCAGTGGGGCCAGGACAATAGAAGCCCTCCCACCATTGACCCCCCCCAGCACCAAGAAGACAGAGCATCACTTGCCCCAGATGGAGAGTCCCTATCTATACCTTGTAGCTAAGAGCCACTGATGGACTTCTGCTCCATATGTTTATCCAATTCCCTCTTATAAGAACATAAGAGAAGCCCATGTTGGATCATGGCCAATGGCCCATCCAGTCCAACACTCTGTGTCACACAGTGGCCAGAAATACCGGGGGCCATCAGGAAGTCCAGCAGTGGGGCCAGGACACCAGAAGCCCTCCCACTCTTGCCCCCCACCGCCCCCAACCACCAAGAACACAGAGCATCACTTGCCCCAAGAGTCCCTAGCTATACCTTGTGGCTAACGGAGATGGAGAAACCAGGGGATCGAAAGAGCACTAAGTGGCATTGAAAAATGCAAATCGCTCTCGGGAATAAGCTCATCTGCAGCAGGCATGCCAATTTTGCAGCCGATATTAAAATCAGCAAGTATACTGCCACCACTCTAGAATCAGAGTCCTTGGTGCAAAGTGAGCACTTATGCACATGTGATTAATTTTCAGTACAGACATATCACCGCCTCGTGGAATTTGGTATGCCGGGCAAGGGAAATATTGTACTTGAAGGGCTGTCATATTGAGGGTGGTACAGGGCAATGCTCCCTCTAAGCCGTGGAGCCTTGTGAGCAAAAATTCTACCTTGTAAACCACTGGCGTTAAAGTTGTGAGTGAGCAATCTGCTCCTGCATAAACTAGTTTGCTCTGGAGCCATCCTTCCTGAGCGGAGGCAAAAACGCGCGAGCCAGAGGCTAAAAAACTGTGAGCTAGCTCACTCTAACTCAGCTCAGAGGAAACACTGGTACAGGGTTGTTTCCTGTTGCCCCAGAAGGTCAGACCAAGAATCAACGGGTTGCAATTAAATCAGAAGATTTTTCGGCTAAACATTAGGAAGACCTTCCTGGCTGTTTAGAGCGGTTCCTCAGGGAAACAGGCTTCCTCGGGAGGTGGTGGGCTCTCCTTCTCTGGAGGTTTTCAGCCTCCTGGCCCTCTGACAGCAATGCGGGTTCTGTGATCTTAGGCAGATCACGAGAGGGAGGGCAGGAAGGGCTGCCTCCGTGCTCAGTTCTTGCAGCCCTTTCTTACATGCTCCAGGGAAATGCGGATTGCCAGTTTGGGGTCAGGAAGCCATTTTTCTCCTGGCCGGTTTAGCCGGGGAACCTGGGTTTTTTTTAAATCATCTTCTAGGTGTGGAACAGGAGGTGGGAGGTGTTTGTGAATTTCCTGCCTTGCGCAGGGGGTTGGACTAGATGGCTCTGGAGGTCCCTTCCGACTCGATGATTCTATGGATGGAATGAGTAGGAAGTGGAGAATGGTGTGTGGGAACAGCCCCTCCTCTACATGGAGCTCTCTCCCTTAGGGCAGCCAGGCTCTTATTGGAGCCTAGAGATCGCTTGGGATTGCAACTCATCCCCAGAGATCAATTCCCCTGGAGACAATGGCAGCTTTGGAGTGTGGACTCCACAGCATTATACCCTGCTGAGGTCCACCGATGGACTGTCTCAATATTGGGGGAAATCAGCTATGAGACAGAGGAGGCCAGAAGGGTATCAGGGATTGCACATCTATGTATACCGAAGTCCAGTTCCGTAGGGAGACTCCGGATTTCAAGCGTATTTAAAGGTTTTATTAAAGGATATCCCTGCATACAATCACGTTAGGCAATCAACATATACAGGCAACCCAGAGCTAAGAAATAAAAGAGGCAATGAGAGAGACGTCTAAGGAACAGTTATAGGGGTTATTTGTTGTTCAGTCCCACAGTCGAGTCCGACTCTTCGCGACCCCATGGGCCAGATCACGTCAGGCCCTCCTGTCTTCCGCTGTCCGCTGAAGTTTGCTCAATTTCATGTCTGTTGCATCGATGACACTGTCTAACCATCTCATCCTTTGCCGTCCCCTTCTTCTTTGACCTTCAGCCTTTCCCAGCATCAGGGTCTTCTCCAGTGAATGCTCCCTTCTCATTGGGTGGCCAAAGTATTTGAGCTTCAGCTTCAGTCTCTGGCCTTCCAAGGAACAGTCAGGGTGGATTTCTTTTAGGATTGACTGATTTGATCTCCTTGCAGTCTGAGGGACTCTCAAGAGCCTTCTCCAGCACCATAGTTCGAAAGAGTCGATTCTTCGGCACTCGGCCTTCCTTATAGTCCAACTCTCGCAGCCATACATCATTACGGGGAATACTCAGTGGCAGATTGACCATTAAGTAGACTGAGCACGGGCTTAGGGCACCAGGGCCAATGGGGGCACCACAAAGTTAGGGAAAGGGTGAAAAGGAGGGGGGGGAACTAATGAAGATTTGTAAAAAAAAAAAAAAAATTGGATAAAACTACTGCAAATTGATAATGGTGCCACCCGAGGGTTATCTTCTATTTTTTGTTGGCGAGATGCAGTGTCATAGAGGCTGTTTAAAAGTCAAATGCATGTGTTTAGAAGTCAAATGATGGAGCCAAATTCAAATGGACGGGGGTCAGTGTGGAAAGGAGGGGGGCACCAAGATTGGTCAGTGTGTAGGGCACCAGGGAGCCTTCATCCGCCCCTGGTTATACTACCTGTCCAGATGAGCAGACGTCTGTGTCGAAGAAAGTGCAAATGGCCAGCATTCCAGACTAAGAAAGAGTAGAGGATTTGGGGGGTGTACCGTGCAGTATGCACCCCCAGAGTGCATACTGAGGCAGGGTTATCCCTCTATTCTTATAGGAATTCGAGGGGTGGGTCTCCCAGGCCAGAACTTGATGGGATTAATGGCTGTTGATGGTCCTACCGGGGTAGGTTGAATAGGTCTGACGATTGTTGATTATCGTGACCGAGGTAAGTCAAATGGATCCCCAGGCTTAAACAAAAAAGGGGGAAATCGGTCTCTGATAGGTGCCAAGAAGAATCGTAAATGATTTAATCAATTTTACCTCGGTATCCTGAGGGAGGGGACAGGACGGGCAGGTGTGGAGACAAAAGATTTCCACATAGGTATAGGCAGGGCTATTTTGGGGCAGGAACGCACAGGAGCGGAGTTCCGGCTGGCTCCTGAGCTGGCCACACCCAGAAGGAATTCATTAGCATAACAGGCCACACCCAACAGCAGAAACTCATTAGGATTGGCTGCATTAGGGGTGTGTGTGGCCTAACATGCAAAGGAGTTCCTGCTACCAAAAAAAAGCCCTGGGTGTTGACAACAAACAAGGTAAACAGAATAAGAAGCAAAAGGTGGGTGTGGCCGGATGACCACACTTCAGGTAACATGGGGGTGTGGTCTAATACGCTAATGAGCTTCTGCTGTTGGGTGTGGCCTGTTATGCTAATGAGTTCCTGCTGGGCTTTTTCTACAAAAAAACTCCTGGGTATAGGTATCACACAAAAGGGGAATACGTGAGTGTACGGAGATGGAGAAGGTCTGCCAGACATCCACTGAATGGCTTTGGAATGGCTTTACCTGAAGGAACTCGTGGTTATTTTCACACGCATACCTTTGCTGGGTAGAGGGGAGGGTTGGAGATGGCTCTCGAGGGTGCCTTGTGCAACCTTTGACGGAAACCCTTTGCTGAACTTTGGCTAGCTCTTTACCACAGGTCATGAGTGTCCAGTTTGGTGTAGTGGTTAAGAGCGCGGACTCTAATCTGGGAGAACCGGGTTTGGTTCCCCACTCCTCCACTCGCAGCTGCTGGATGACCTTGGGCAAGCCATAGCTCTGTCAGAGCTGTTCTCTCATGAGCAGTCCTCAAAAGAGCTCTCTCAGCCCTGCCTGCCTCACAGGGGGTGTCTGTTATGGGGAGGGGAAGGGAAAGGAGATTGGAAGCTGCTCTGAGACTCCTCTGGGTAGTGAAGGGGGGGGGGGTATAAATCCAGCCTCCTCCCCTTCTTCTTCTTCTCTTTGGCCTGTCTTTGTGGGTCTCTGGGTCAGGTCAGAAGTGGGGTGCCCCATTGTTGGGGCTACCCCACAAGTAAGGCAGCACCTCTGAGCTACATCCCCAGACTCCACACTCCCCAGGGTCCACCTCCAAATCTCCGGGAATTTCCAAATGTGGAGTCGGCAGCCTGCCCTGCCAACCATGATAATGCGTCGACACGACCACACACCAGAGCCATTCGTGAGAATTGGCTTCCCTCAGGTCTCGGGCCCTTTTAATCATGTCTTATCCTGTGTGGTCTGTGCACAGTTCGGTTAGAGATGTGTCACGTGTACACAAGTGAGACCACTTCCCGGTGTGGACAGCTACAAGCTACGGTGTCTACAGCTACAAGCGTAGCAGCAAAACATCTCTGCCTCCCCCCCGCTCTGGCCTCAGTGGCAGGGTTATTTTGGACAGGGACGCACAGGAACAGAGTTCCGGCTGGCTCCCAAGTTGGCCACGCCCAGCAGGAACTCATTAGCGTAATAGGGCACGCCCAACAGCAGAAACTCATTAGGATTGGCTACATTTGGGGTGTCTGGCCTAACATGCAAAGGAGTTCCTGCTCCAAAAAAAGGCCCTGGGTTTTGACAACAAACAAGGTAAACAGAATAAGAAGCAGAAGGTGGGTGTGGTTGGATGACCATACTTCTGGTAACACAGGGGTGTGGCCTAAAATGCTAATGAGCTGTGCTGTCAGGGTGTGGCCTAACATACTAATATTTTTTTCTGCTGTTGGGTGTGGCCTATTATGCTGATGAGTTCCTGCTGGGCTTTTTCTACAAAAAAAGCCCTGCTCAGCAGGAACACCTGGGTGAGGTTTGAACATTTGTCTAGATGGGAAGAGACTCGAACTCAGGACGGAGGGCCATACTCCCCCTTGAGTTTTTAATGAGTTAGGCCCAAAGTTAGAGTGTGGGGAGCTAGACCGCGAACAACTAAGTGAGTCGAGAGCCGGGGCACGCGGACACGATTTCAAAGCTGATCATGAGTAGAAAAGCTGAAAGGCAATTGGGCGGGGGAGGCAGAGGGGTCTGAAGGAGGGAGGGGAGGAAGGGGGAAGGCTTGAAGCAGAGAGGAGGCACGTTTTGGAGGGATTCTCACCATGGAAAGCCTTCCAAAGCTGCCTGCTGGCCTGATCCCGCCCATTGCCTCCGATCTTCATCTTGGCATTTGTTGACTGGTCCCTGGTCCTTACAGTTCAATGGATAGATGGATCCTTCTCTTTGAGGCATGCAATACTTTACCTCTCCAAGTAAAGAGAACCAGTTTGGTGTAGTGGTTAAGTCTGTGGACTCTAATCTGGGAGAACCGGGCTTGATTCCCCACTCCTTCACTTGCACCTGGCTGGATGACCTTGGAACAGTCACAAGTTCTGGCACAGCTGTTCTTGAAAAAGAGAGGTTTCTGTCAAGAGCTCTCTCAGCCCCACCTACCTCCCAGGGTGCCTGTTGTGGGGAGGGGGAGGGAAAGGAGTCTGTAAGCCGCTCCGAGACTCCGAGTGAAGGGCGGGGTATGAATCCAATCTTTTCTTCTCCAAATATTGCAAACTCAAAGGGTAGACTGTCCATCTCTTTATATGATTTTCTGATAGTAATAGCTTTAATTAGTCTTCAGAACAAGACTCCAATATTAAAGGTGGATTTCTTTCCTTTTATTATGATGACAAAACATTACAACAGAATATGTAAATTCCAGTTTGGTATAATCTGTATCCAGAAGTTTGTTTTGTTAATGTCCGTACTGTTGACTTCACAGAAATTGGTATTGTAAGATCCAACAATCTCAATAAAGCTTCCCAAAAAAAACCCCAAAACCCTGCCTACCTTGCATCAACAAGGTCAAGAGCCAGTTTGGTGTAGCTGGTTAAGTCTGCGGACTGTAATCTGGGAGAACTGGGTTTGATTCCCCCACTCCTCCACTCGCAGCTGCTGGATGACCTTGGGCAAGCCACAGTTCTGCCAGAGCTGTCCTTGAAAAAGAGCAGTTTCTGTCAGAGCTCTCTCAGTCCCACCTACCTCACAGGGTGTCTGTTGTGGGGAGGGGAAGGGGAAGGAGTTTGGAAGCCGCTCTGAGACTCTGAGTGAAGGATGGGTATAAATCCAATCTCCTCCTTCTCCTTCTAGCTCTGGGAATCACAGAAAACTCTATGGTAGAAGCTTCCAATGGTTTCTACAGCCACCCATTGTCAACTCCAGGTTTCTCCCAGAAGTCACATAGCTTTTAAAGCTTTTAGTCTTCTAATTTTATTTTTTTTATTAAGCAATGAGGCTTCTTGGCAGTTTAGCCTGCAGACAGGGCCTTTTACATCACCAATTGAACTGGAAACGCCAGGGATAGAACCTGGGGCTTTTTGTATGCAAAGCCGATGCTATAAGCTCGAGTTTTTAAAAAAAGACTTTCTGTCCTTCTCTGGAAGTAAGAATACGAGAAGAGAGAGGGGAAAGGAAACTTTTAAAAAGAGACGTTTTAATTAAATTTAATATTTAAGGAAGCCGACTGTCACTTCCCTAAAGAGGTCAGACCCCCATATGTTCCGCTGCGGCAACACGCCTGGCCCCCACACCGTTCCATGCCATGCGCCCCCCTTTCACTGTGGTCGTGAGTGTGAAGCCGGTCTCTCTCTTGACTAAGCGAGCCTCGAGCTGGAAGATGCGGCCAGTGAACGAGAGGAAATAGCTGAGCAATCGCTGATTATAAAATGGAACCGTTCCAGGCAGGAAATGACAACGGCTGCATTCTTTCCAGTATTTCAGGTGGTCGGTGCATAGGGGCCGTGCACCGAAACGTCACTTGAAATGCTCTTTATTTTGTTCGTGGACAATTGTAGGAATTTCCTCTATTTTATACGATGGGTTTAAGGCTCTTTCGTCGGTTCTTTATTTGCTCCCATTTAGTTCCAATAAGGAGCACATTTAGGGCAGTGTCTTTTTTCAGGCAGTTGTGATGCAATTCTCAAGGACTGCGCTGCTCAGCCAAAGCATGCGCCCCAGTGTTCCCTCTAAGCTGAGTGAGTGTGAGCTAGCTCACAGTTTTTTAGCCTCTGGCTCACACATTTTTGTCTTAGCTCAGGAAGAAAGGCTCCAGAGCAGACTAATGTATGCAGGAACCAAATGGCTCGCTCGTAACTTTAATGCCAGGAGCTCATAAAGTAGAATTTTAGCTCACCAGACTCCACAGCTTAGAGGGATCATTGATGCGCCCTACCAAAATTCAGGCCAATAGCAGGCGGTAATCAAGAGCCCCAAAGGTAAGTATAAAACAAATAAGAGGCCAGTAGTTAAAACTTAAATATAGAATCATAGAATCACAGAGTTGGAAGGGTTCTCCAAGGTCATCTAGTCTAACCCCCTGCACAATGCAGGAAACTGACAAATACCTCCCCCCAAAAAACCCACCAGTGACCGCTGTTCCATGCCCGGAAGATGGGAAAAACCCTCCAGGATCTCCAGCCAGACTGGAGAAAAATTGCGTCCTGTCCAATGCTTCCTCTAAGCTATGGAGTCTTGTGAGCAAAAATGTGTGAGCCGGAGGCTAAAAAACTGTGAGCTAGCTCACACCAACTCAGCTTAGAGGGAACACTGGTCCTGACCCCAGAGTGGCGATCAGTATTTCCCGGAGCATGTAAGAACGGGCCACGAGAACGGAGCACTGAGACAGCCCTTCCTGCCCTCCCCTCTCGTGATCTGCCTAAGTTCACAGAATCCACATTGCTGTCAGACGGCCATCTAGCCTCTCGTTGAAAACCTCCAAAGAAGGTGAGCCCCCCGAGGAACCCTGTTCCACTGATTCCAATTATAAATTAAAATACATGTATTTATTGTGGAGACTCTTAAAAACATACAAAGGCCCAAATCAAGCCTCAGCAGTGGGAGGGGCTTCTGGTGCCCTGGCCCCACTGCTGGACCTCCTGATGGCACCTGGTATATTTTGGCCGCTGTGTGACATAGTGTTGGACTGGATGGGCCATTGGCCTGATCCAACATTGGCTTCTCTTATGTTCTTATGTTCTTATAACTATGATATAAAAGTGACGTATGCACAAGAGGAAACACTTAGGACCTAACGCGTTCCAGCCCAACAGGGCCTTCCTCGGAGATCAAACATTAAAAGGTACATCTAGGCTCCTGTTACAGCCCAAAGGCATTGACAGAGTTGACAGAGGACCAAAGAAGGAATTTTCCATTAAGGAATCAAATGACACAAGAAAAATATTATTGGTGAGGCCCCTTTGCAACTAGTGTGGTGTCAATTGCAGACGCATACAAGCTGAATAATGCTGCCAGCATAGGTAGGCCTTCCTGTTTTGGTCCAGAAAGTACAGTTGAAACCACCTAACCAGAGCCAATGTCCCCTCATTATAGAGAGGAAGACAGTATTCATATACAGAACATTGATCAGAGTCAGACACTGGGCACCCTGGAAAGGAAGGTCAAAAGGCAAAAGAGGACATTGCAGGTAGGGGAAACCACAGTAAGATGGGCAGCAGGGCAAAGTGTACAGAGGGAGCCAGTTCGAAGGCAGGCAATGGGAAGTTGCTACAGTACCTAGGGATGGTTGTTACAGTACTTAGCTTTTGATCAAGTTCCTCATCAAAGGCTCCTAAGTAAGCTCCATAGTCACGGGATAAAAGGACAAGTCCTTTTGTGGATCAAAAACTGGTTTATAAATAGGAAACAGAGAGTGAGTATAAATGGGCAATTTTCTCAGTGGAGGGTGGTAAGCAGGGATCATTACTCGGTTCGATGCTTTTAAACTTGTTCATTAATGATTTGGAGTTGGGAATAAGCAGTGAAGTGGCTAAATTTGCCAATGTTGGATCAGGCCAATGGCCCATCCAGTCCAACACTCGGTGTCACACAGTGGCCAAAAATACCAGGGGCCATCAGGAGGTCCAGCAGTGGGGCCAGAACTCCAGAAGCCCTCCCACTGTTGCCCCTCCGAAAAACCAAGAAGACAGAGCATCCCTTGCCCCAGACATAAGAACGTAAGAGAAGTCAGTGTTGGCTCAGGCCAATGGCCCATCCAGTCCAACACTCTGTGTCACACAGTGGCCAAAAATACCAGGAGCCCTCAGGAGGTCCAGCAATGGGGCCGGGACACTAGAAGCCCCTCCCACTGTTGAAAAACGCCCCCCAAACACCAAGAAGACAGAGCATCCCTTGCCCCAGACATAAGAACATAAGAGAAGCCCATGTTGGATCAGGCCAGTGGCCCACCCAGTCCAACACTCTGTGTCACACAGTGGCCAAAAATACCAGGTGCCATCTGGAGGTCCAGCAGTGGGGCCAGGACACCAGAAGCCCCTCCCACTGTTGCCCTCCCCCCCAGCACCAAGAATGCAGAGCACACTGGCCCCAGAGTTCCTATCTATAACTGCACCACGTTAATTTTTTTCACTAAGTAAAAGATCTTGATCACTGCTTTTGAAGTGTAATCTTCAAACACAAAGCACTGAAGAAGATCTATTTCGAAACAAGCCACTGAACCGGGGCTTGTACATCTTGCGGTTATTGAAGATGCACTACGTGTGTTTTTGAAGATTTTGCATCTGCATTCTTTGGCATGCTTTGTGGGGGTTTTTGTGAGCGATCCTTAACTTGTTTATGCCTCGTCTTGTATATGAGATTGAGGTGGTATCTGCAGTTCTGATTTGGTGCACTTTAATAACGATAATCTAACTTCACAAAATTCGTGCTTTAAAATTCTTTAAGGCTTATTGTTATTACGTAAACGCACAATGTTACAAAACATCGCGACAATCCTTTGGACTTGACGTACGGTTTTTATACAGCCTGTTCTGGTGTTTTTGGTTTTGACTTGTATAACCTCTAAGTGGGGCCTGGAGATCTCTTCCTCTTACAATTGAGCTCTAGAGAGCCATTTTGGTGCTGAGAGCCAGTCTGGTGTAGTGGTTAAGTACGTGGACTCTAATCTGGGAGAACCGGGTTCGATTCCCCACTCTTCCACTTGCACCTGCTGATGTGGTCTTGGGTCAGTCACAACCTCTGGCACAGCTGTTCCTGAAAGGGCAGTTTCTGTCAGAGCTCTCTCAGCCCCACCTACATCACAGGGTGTCTGTGGTGGGAAAGGGAAGGGAAAGGAGTTTGTGGGCTACCGGATAGGGCGGGGTATAAATCCCAAAATAAATAAATATAAATAAATAAATAAGCTGCTCTGAGACTCTTTCGGGTAGTGAAGGGCAGGGTATAAATCCAATCTCCTCCTTTTCCTCCTCCTCCTCCTCCTCCTCCTCCTCCTCCTCCTCCTCCTCCTCCTCTTCTTCTTCTTCTTCTTCTTCTTCTTCTTCTTCTTCTTCTTCTTCTTCTTCTTCTTCTTTTCTTCGAGGATAGAGATCAGTTCCCCTGGAGGTAATACACTTGTCAAGGACGCTCTTTCACACAGATCGTGTGGCTCCCAGCAAGACAGTTTCAAGAGGGAATTGGATAAACATCTGGAGCAGAGGTCCATCGGTGGCTATTAGCCACAAGGTGTAGATAGGAACTCTCAGTCTGGGGCAGGTGATGCTCTGTATTCTTGGTGCTTGGGGTGGGGGCAACAGTGGGAGGGCTTCCAGTGTCCTGGCCCCACTGCTGGACCTCCTGAGGGCCCCTGGTATTTCTGGCCGCTGTGTGACACCGAGTGTTGGGCTAGATGGGCCATCAGCCTGATTCAACATTGGCTTCTCTTATGTTCTTATGTTAAGGCGGCTGGGGAAGCTAAGCATCATTAGCAAACAAATTATCATTGGACAAATAAATATCCGTTTCTGCCTTTACCACTTTTGTTATTATTTTCGTCAGTCTCATTCAATGTTAATAAAAAGCAAATGTGCATATTTCCCAGTAAAAACGCGCAATACTTGTTTATGTCTTGCGGCTCTCGAACATCTGACGTTTATTCGATGTGGCTTTTAAAGTCAAGCAAGTTTGGCCACCCCCTGCTTTAGGTTGATCCTGCAGTGAGCAGGGGGTTATAGAATCATAGAATGTTAGAGTTGGAAGGGGCCTTGCAGGTCATCTAGTCCAGCCCCCTGTACTCTGCAGGAGCAGAGCCGAAAGAGAGCCCTACATACCTACAACATCCCCGAAAGATGGCCACCCAGCCTCTGCTTGAAATCATCCATAAACATATGGAGCAGAAGTCCATCAGTGGCTATTAGCCACAAAGTATAGATAGGAACTCTCGGTCTGGGGTAGGTGATGAACTCTATTCTTGGTGCTTGGGGGGGGGCAGCAGTGGGAGGGCTTCTAGTGTCCTGGCCCCACTGCTGGACCTCCTGATGGCCCCTGGTATTTTTGGCCACTGTGTGACAGAGTGTTGGACTAGATGGGCCATGGGCCTGATCCAACACTGGCTTCTCTTATGTTCTTATGTCCAGGGAAGGAGCATCCACCACCTCCCGAGGCAGACTGTTCCACTGCTCAACCACTCTTACAGTGAAGAAGTTTCTCCTGATATCTAGCCAGTAGCGACTCCCTTGTCATTTCCACCCATTGGATCTAGTCTTGCAATCCGGAGCAAGAGAGAATAGATCTGCTCCGTCTTCTACACGACGGCCCTTCAGCTACTTGAAGACTGCAATCATGTCCCCTCTAAGCCTTCTCTTTCCCAGGCTAAACAGACCCAACTCTTTCAGCCTTTCCTCGTAAGACTTGGATTCCAGCCCTCTCACCATCCTGGTCGCCCTCCTCTGGACACGCTCGAGTGTTGGACTGGATGGGTTGGACTCAATGGTCTGTCTAGCCCCTTCCACCTCTGTGATTCTACGATTCTATGATTCTAGATGGCTGCTTTGGAAGGCGGGCTGTATGCATTACATTCTGCTGAGGTCCCCTCCCCACCCCAAACCCCACCGCCCCCAGGCTTCACCCCGAAAATCTCCAGGTATTTCTCAACCCAGAGGTGGCAAGCACCCTACCTCCAATGTATCGCTGCACCAAAGGAAGTCTGGAACAAGCAGGCATGAGTGGCTAACAAAGTCATCCCTGAGAAGATATTTGGGGGGGATTAGAGCCTTCTTCGGGCCGCCAACTCTGGTTTGACAAATCCCTGGAGATTTTCGGGGTGGAGCAGGGTCAAGTCCGCCCTCTACAGCAGCCATCTTTCTCCAGAGGAACTGACCTCTGCAGTTTGGAGATGAGCTGTGATTCCGGAAGATTCCCCAGGCCCCTCCTGCATGCTGGGACCTTCTGTAGCGGTTAAGAACATAAGAATATAAGAGAAGCCAATGTTGGATCAGGCCAATGCCCATCCAGTCCAACACTCTGTCACACAGCGGCCAAAATATACCAGGTGCCATCAGGAGGTCCAGCAGTGGGGCCAGGACACTAGAAGCCCCTCCCACTGCTGCCCCCTCCAGCACCAAGAATAGAGGGCATCACCTGCCCGAGACTGAGAGTTCCCATCTATACCCTGTGGCTAATAGCTACTGATGGACTTCTGCTCCAGATGTTTATCTAATTCCCTCTTGAAGCCGTCCATGCTTGCAGCTGCCACCACCTCCTGTGGCAGTGAATTCCACGTGTGAATCACTCTTTGGGTGAAGAAGGACTTCCTTTTATCTGTTCTAACCCGACTGCTCAGCAATTTCATGGAGTGCCCACGAGTACTTGTCTTGTGAGAAAGGGAGAAAAGTACCTCTTTCTCAACCTGCTCAATCCCATTCATAATCTTATAAACCTCGATCATGTCACCCCTCAGCCGTCGTTTCTCCAAGCTGAAGAGCCCCAAGCGCTTTAACCTTTCTTCATAGGGAAGGTGTTCCAACCCTTTTATCATTCCAGTTGCCCTTCTCTGCACTTTTTCCAGTGCTATAATATCCTTTTTGAGATGTGGTGACCAGAACTGTACACAGTATTCTGCTAAAGTTATCCAGAGGGACTGCTTTGGGTGGCCCACAGATCTGCACTTCTGAGAACTTGGCTCGGTCTCAGACATTCGCAGCCCCTCCGGTTGCTAACTCTGGGTTGGTAAATTCTTGACATGTTATGGTTGGAGGTTGAGGGGGCAGAGTTTGGGGAGGGGAGGAACTTCAATGGGGCACAATGCCTTAGAGCCCACCAAAGCAGCCATTTCCTCCAGGGGAACTGATCTCTGTCGCCTGGAGATCTGTTGTACTTCTGGAAGAGCTCCAGGCCCCACCTGGAGGTTGGCCACCCTGGAGGCACTACCAAGAGGGGACTGGCGGCATCCTGTGGTGGTCCTACAACAATCCCAGTCCCTGTGGTATTTCCAGCCAGAGGCAGCACAGGCCCAGGAGGGGCTTGGCAGCTTCTTGTCTGGGGGTGACGAAATTCCCTGCATGACTCTGCGCTCGGCCTTTTCTCGCCTGAAGAAGTTCTCTTGGAAACAGCAGAGCCTCGGAGAAACCGAATCTTCCCTTGTAAACAGAGAGCTCGTGGCAGACGCAGGCCATTTCTGATGGTTTTTCTATACTGGTAAATTCCAACATTGGTTGGTTATGTTTTCTGTGCTGATATGTTTTCTGAGGCCTTTGCGAATATGGTTGGGGAACCGCTTTCCCGGGTGTTGTGAGAAATTTTAATATCGAAGGTTTGGGTGAGAAAAACCAGTGTCTACTAGTATAAGATTATGGCATTTATCTGTATCTCTGGAAGCTTCTTGCTTAGCTTCACTGAACCAATCTCCCAAGATTCTTTGCAAACCCTTTGCCTCAGACAGATATTTTCTCCCCTTCTCCCCACAGGCAGGAAGGATTTCACGTTCCATGCCAGGGACCCCCAATAAATGTAAAGGACCACAGGTGACAGAAACCCCCAATCATTGTTTCCTCTAAGCTGAGTTAGTGTGAGCTAGCTCACAGTTTTTTAGCCTCCAGCATGCACATTTTTGTCTTAGCTCAGGAAGGAGGGGCTCCAAGCAGACTAATTGATGCAGTAGCCAAACCTCTCGCTCACAACTTTAATGCCAGTAGCTCACAGAGCAGAATTTTTGCTCACAGGACTCCACAGCTTAGAGGGAACATTGCCCCCAATTATAAAACAATAATAGGACTCTGGCAGGAAAAACCATTTGGCCAGCGAGGCCAAGGATTGGCAAAGCAACAGACCCCCTAGCAACACCGACACACTACACCCTGCTCCCATCTTTGCGATAATGTCACAGATGCTTTTATCTCCTTTGCTGGGAACATCCAAGAACTGTATAATCTAAACATTTTAGGTTGTCGGACAGAATGCAAAGTGCTGTCTGTCTTTGTTCTGAAAACAAAGTTGTAACCTCTGTAATAAGAAGGGTTACCCCCTACAAACCGTCACACCTTTCGATGTCAATGGATGCAATTAATTTTGTCATTATTCTTGCGAAACCCTCTGATCAATCTGCATAAATGTGCGTCATTTCCCTTACTTCTGTGCTGTCTCTTTGGAACTCAGTCAGGGCGGCTCTCCGTTTGGGTTGCATCGAGGCAGCCCAGTGGGCCTCGGCGGCGTTGCTGGGGGATACACTCTAGTTATCTTCACCAACCGACTGCTATCTCTTTTAGGAAGGAAGTGTTTATATGTTGCTGAATTCTTTGGCCGAGCGCCCAGCGATTTGCTGGCTGGTCCCGATTGCCTTTAATCTTGATTAACTATAATAAAGGAAGTTTCGTTTTAAGTAACCCTGTAAAGAGTGCCTTTGCCAGCGCCGGGCATTTCTCGCTCACCCACTGTTGGCCATTGGTGAGGAGGCATCACCTGGCACATAACTCAATGAAAATGTCTAGACAGTGTGTAGCTGCAATAAAGAAGGCCAATGCTATGCTGGGGATTATTAGGAAGGGAACTGAAAACAAATCAGCCAGTATCATCATGCCCCTGTATAAATCATTGGTGCGACCTCATTTGGAATACTGTGTACAGTTCTGGTCGCCACATCTCAAAAAGGATATTATAGCATGGGAAAAAGTGCAGAGAAGGGCAACTAGAATGATCAAAGCATTGGAACATCTTCCCTATGAAGAAAGGTTAAAACGCTTGGGGCTCTTTAGCTTGGAGGAACGACGGCTGAGGGGTGACATGATCGAGGTTTATAAGATTATGAATGGGATTGAGCAGGTTGAGAAAGAGGTACTTTTCTCCCTTTCTCACAAGACAAGAACTCGTGGGCACTCCATGAAATTGCTGAGCAGTCGGGCTAGAACAGATAAAAGGAAGTCCTTCTTCACCCAAAGAGTGATTCACACATGGAATTCACTGCCACAGGAGTTGGTGGTAGCAACAAGCATGGACAGTTTCAAGAGGGAATTAGATAAACATATGGAGCAGAAGTCCATCAGTGGCTATTAGCCACAGGGTATAGATGGGAACTCTCCGTCTGGGGCAGGTGATGCCCTCTATTCTTGGTGCTGGAGGGGGCAGCAGTGGGAGGGGCTTCTAGTGTCCTGGCCCCACTGCTGGACCTCCTGAGGGCCCCTGGTATATTTTGGCCGCTGTGTGACAGAGGGTTGGACTAGATGGGCCATTGGCCTGATTCAACATTGGCTTCTCTTACGTTCTTATGTTCTCCTTCCGGCAAACATCTCCAGCGTCACCTGGAGGTGACATCATCACGCTGGCCATGTTGGGGGCGGGACGCTCTATGATTTGAGGGAAAACTCTATGGGTTTCCCTCGAATCCTAGTGGCCCCACCCCCAACATCCCGACACGATGATGTCACTTCCGGGTGGTGTCATAGCGGCGGCACACGTGCATGAACTCCTGAGACTGCGCGGGACTCCCCCGCAGTGAGTAAACTTTAACTTGGCAACCCTAGGGGCACATGATTTCTCTCATGAACTGACCCATTGCCCTCACAAGGTGCCTGTTTTGGGGAGAGGCAGGGAAAGCCCATCTAAGCTCCTTTGAGGCCGTTCCCGCACTCAAAGCTATCTCCAGAGAATCTGAGGAGTCGAGCTCTGCACTGGTTTCCCCCCCCCTGGTTTATTTATTTGTGGATTCTGTATGCATTCTGCAATTACAAGCAAAAGCTGCATTTTTTTTTGAGCTAACTGGCTGCTAAACCCTCCCTCCCTCCTTCCCTCTGTGATTCGGCAAAGATAAAGGAGAGGGAGGTGGAAATCCAGGCCCACACATCAAGACTGACACATCCGGGAGCAGGGAATCCCCCCTAGTCCTTCATATTTACTGATTCCTTCTTCTGCTCTCTCTGGCTTTTTTTGCCTGAGTGGGAGGACACGCCCTCTTTTGTCCTTGGAGAAGGAGGGAAAGAAAACAGAACAGGGAGGGAGCATCAAACTCAAGAGAGAGAGAGGGGTGGAAACGGTGGAGGGCAGCGGGCAGCACTTAAGTAGCCGCAGACGCAATTCTACTTTGGAAAGGATTCGCGATTTGAAAGCCGATGAGAACAAAGAATCTCTGCAAAAGGAGGTTTGGTAGCCGCAGGGCAAGGATGTGCTGGAAGCGGCCTGAATGCAGATTCCCGTAAAACGAATGCAAAAACAAGAGAGAGCCCCGAGGCGGGAGGGAATGCAGAACAGAAGAATTGGATGCGCTCTGGGACCGAGGCAAAATACGGGTGCAGAAAGACTCTTTAAGGTAGAGAAAAGCGGGGTGTATAAACCGACTCTTCTTATATAGCGTGCAGGGGCTAAAAGGGATCCCCCATAATTAGGGTTGCCAACCCAGGCTTAGGAAATTCCTGGAGATTTGGCTCGAGGAGAGGTGGAGGGAGGTAGAGTCCACCCTCCAAAGCAATCGTATTTCCCAGGGGAATCGTCCTCGTAATCTGGAGGTCAGTTATAATTCCGGGAAATCTCCAGGCCCCACCTGGAGTTTTGATATGAGTAGTGAGAGAACCACAGAATTAAAGCTGAGCAATAATACAAATAATACCACAATGGCATTACCAAGGAATATACTTCACCATCCGATTACTGCATAATTAACAACAGCTGGGAAAACCAGGGAACAGGCCACCTTAAAAGTGCATTTCACACCATACATGACTTTATGTATGGTGTGAAATGCACTTTTAAGGCGATCTGTTATTTGGTTTCCCCAGTTGTTGTTAATTATGCAGTAACAGAATGGTGAAGCACATTTCTTAGTAATTCCATCATGGTATTCTTTGTATTAAGGGGTTGTGGTGGCTCAGAGGTTAAGACACTGAGCTGCAGACCGGAAGGTTGGTAGTTCGGCAGTTCAAGACCCGAGTGCCGCGTGACGGAGTGAGCTCCCGTCTCTGGCCCTGGCTCCTGCCAACCTAGCATTTCGAAAGCAAGAAATTGCAAGTAGATAAATAGGTACCGCTTCAGTGGGGAAGTAACAGCGTTCAGTTCCGGGGCCTGGGGATCCCCCGGAATTCCAGCTCCTCTCCAGACTGCAGAGACCATTTCCCCTGGAGAAAATGGCTGCTTTGGAGGGGGGACTCTGTGGCCTTGTGCCCCACTGAGGTTCAGGGATGCCAGCCTCCAGGCAGGGCCTGGGGATCCCCCGGAATTCCAGCTCCTCTCCAGACTGCAGAGATCAGTTCCCCTGGAGGAAATGGCTGCTTTGGAGGGGGACTCTGTGGCCTTGTGTCCCACTGAGGTTCAGGGATGCCAGCCTCCAGGCAGGGCCTGGGGATCCCCCAGAATTCCAGCTCATCTCCGGACTGCAGAGATCAGTTCCCCTGGAGGAAATGGCTGCTTTGGAGGGGGGACTCTGTGGCCTTGTGTCCCATTGAGGTTCAGGGATGCCAGCCTCCAGGCAGGGCTTGGGGATCCCCCAGAATTCCAGCTCATCTCCGGACTGCAGAGATCAGTTCCCCCGGAGGAAATGGCTGCTTTGGAGGGGTGACTCTGTGGCCTTGTGCCCCACTGAGGTCCAGGGATGCCAGCCTCCAGGTGGGGCCTGGGGATCCCCTGGAATTCCAGCTCCTCTCCAGACTGCAGAGATCAGTTCCCCTGGAGGAAATGGCTGCTTTGGAGGGGGGGGGACGACTCTGTGGCATTGCACCCCAATGAGGTCTCTGTCCTCCCTGGGCTCCACCCCCAAGTCTCCAACCTGGAGCTGGCAACCCCACGGTCCCTACCAATGGCCAAGGGGGAGCTGTGCCCACTCTAACTGAGACTGTTCTGAGGACAGATGAGCAGGTGCCATTCCCGGCAGGGACAAGTGAGCGCCCCCCCCATTTCCCTTCTCGCAGTCCTCTGCGTGGGCATGCGAGAGAGAAGAGGAGGGGAGCGACCTTCCAGGAAGCCACGGATGCCCACCCAGGAAAGCCCCGGGGGAGCAGTCGCCTCCCCCGAGGAAGTGCCAGCCCACCCAAGCCAGCGCCGCGCTCTCAAGAGCACACAGGCCAGTTGGGTAAGACTGTGGTTTCCTCCCCGGCGCTGTGGGCGTAGCACTCTCTCGCCTGCTACAAAACCCAGGCCGCAGAGACGCTGCAGGGCCTCTCTGTTCCGCCACACGGCCCGCTCCGACCAAGTCCCCGGCTGCGGAGGGACGGGCGCCATGGAAGCCTCCTCCAGGTACCCGTCCGTGTTTGTGGTGGACGGGCCGGCGAGGGGTGCGCCTTTCGTGCCACCGGTGCCGAGGAGCCAGAAGAGACGGCGGCATGGACAGCTCCTCCTGGGGACCCTGGTGCTGATGGCGCTGGCCGGCTTAGCCGTCCAAGCCTATTTCCTGATCTGCTTTCGCAAGGAGCTGGACAAAGCGACGGCACAGGTCATGGTTCGTGCCGGGGGTGGGTGGGAGGAAGAACTGCTTGCTGGCCACCGAGGCCTTCTTCCTTCGCCCGGGGTGGAGAAGCTGGGGATGGCATGCCGGTATCTGTGGAATGAGTGGCTCTGTGTGTGTGTGTCAGAGTGAGGCCGTCCTTGGGATGGGGCCACGGCTCAGCAGCAGAGCATCTTCTCAGCATGCAGAAAGTCCCAGGTTCAATCCCCGGCATCTCCAGTCGAAAGGGTAAGGTAGACCAAGGGTCTAGCTCAGTGAAAGGCAGGGTTGTTTGGGGGGAGGGGCTGGCTTAATGGCAGAGCGTCTGCTCGGCAGGCAGAGGGTCCCAGGTTCAATCCCCATTTGAAAGGATACGGTAGGTCGACGGAGTGATTCGGATGTGGAATTTCGCGGCCGGAGGATATCGTGATGGCTGCAGGAATAAACAGCTTTAAAGGGGAATTAGATAAAGTCATGGAGGATAAGACTGTCAGTGGGGGGACCCTCCACAGTCAGAGGCAGTAAGCCAGGAGGCAACATCAGGGGAAGGCCTCGGCCTCTGTGCCCTGTTGCTGGCCCTTCAGAGGAACTGGCTGGCCCCTGTGTGAGACGGGAGGCTAGACTGGAGGGGCCCTCCCTGGTCTGGCCCAGCAGGGCTCTTCTGATCCAAGTCTTACGAGGAAAGGCTGAAAGAGTTGGGTCTGTTTAGGCTGGGAAAGAGAAGGCTTAGAGGGAACACAATTCCAGTCTTCAAATATCTGAAGGGCTGGCTGTAGAAGATGGAGCAGATCTATTCTCTCTGGCTCCAGATTGTAAGACTAGATCTAATGGGTGGAAATTACAAGGGAGTCGCTAGTGGCTAAATATTAGGAGAGATTTCCTAACTGTGAGAGCGGTTGAGCAGTGGAACAGACTGCCTCGGGAAGTGGTGGATGCTCCTTCCCTGGACATTTTTAAGTGGAGGCCGGACGACCATCTTTTGGGTACGTTGTAGGGCTATCTTTTGGCTTCTGTCCTGCAAAATGCAGGGGTTGGACTAGATAACCTGCAAAGGTCCCTTCCAACTCTAACATTCTATGATTCTATGTCCTTATCAGGGGGAGGCCTCGGCCTCTCTGCCCTGTTGCTGGCCCTCCAGAGGAACTGGCTGGCCCCTGTGTGAGACGGGAGGCTGGACTGGAGGGACCCTCCCTGGTCTGACCCAGCAGGGCTCTTCTGGTGTCCTTATCAGGGGAAGGCCTCGGCCTCTCTGCCCTGTTGCTGGCCCTCCGGAGGAACTGGCTGGCCCCTGTGTGAGACGGGAGGCTGGACTGGAGGGACCCTCCCTGGTCTGACCCAGCAGGGCTCTTCTGAGGTTCTTCTCAGGAGAAGGCCTTGGCCTCCCTGCCCTGTTGCTGGCCCTCCAGAGGAACTGGCTGGCCCCTGTGTGAGACGGGAGGCTGGACTGGAGGGACCCTCCCTGGTCAGGCCCAGCAGGGCTCTTCTGGTGTCCTTCTCAGGGGAAGGCCTCGGCCTCTCTGCCCTGTTGCTGGCCCTCCAGAGGAACTGGCTGGCCCCTCTGTGAGACGGGAGGCTGGACTGGATGGACCCTCCCTGGTCTGAGCCCAGCAGGGCTCTTCCGGATGTCCTTATCAGGGGAAGGCCTCGGCCTCTCTGCCCTGTTGCTGGCGCTCCAGAGGAACTGGCTGGCCCCTGTGTGAGACGGGAGGCTGGACTGGATGGACCCTCCCTGGCCTGACCCAGCAGGGCTCTTCTGGTGTCCTTATCAGGGGAAGGCCTCGGCCCCTCTGCCCTGTTGCTGGCCCTCCAGAGGAACTGGCTGGTCCCTGTGTGAGACGGGAGGCTGGACTGGATGGACCCTCCCTGGCCTGACCCAGCAGGGCTCTTCTGGTGTCCTTATCAGGGGAAGGCCTCGGCCTCTCTGCCCTGTTGCTGGTCCTCCAGAGGAACTGGCTGGCCCCTGTGTGAGACGGGAGGCTGGACTGGAGGGACCCTCCCTGGTCTGGCCCAGCAGGGCTCTTCTGGTGTCCTTCTCAGGGGAAGGCCTCAGCCCCTCTGCCCTGTTGCTGGCCCTCCAGAGGAACTGGCTGGCCCCTGAGTGAGACGGGAGGCTGGACTGGATGGACCCTCCCTGGTCTGACCCAGCAGGGCTCTTCTGGTGTCCTTCTCAGGGGAAGGCTTCGGCCCCTCTGCCCTGTTGCTGGCCCTCCAGAGGAACTGGCTGGTCCCTGTGTGAGACGGGAGGCTGGACTAGATGGACCCTCCCTGGTCTGACCCAGCAGGACTCTTCTGGTGTCCTTATCAGGGGAAGGCCTCGGCCTCTCTGCCCTGTTGCTGGCCCTGCAGAGGAACTGGCTGGCCCCTCTGTGAGACGGGAGGCTGGACTGGATGGACCCTCCCTGGTCTGGCCCAGCAGGGCTCTTCCGATGTCCTTATCAGGGGAAGGCCTCGGCCTCTCTGCCCTGTTGTTGGCGCTGCAGAGGAACTGGCTGGCCCCTGTGTGAGATGGGAGGCTGAACTAGATGGACCCTCAGTGGCCTGGTCCAGCAGCTCTTCTGATGTTTTTTTGGTCTAGCTCAGTGACAGACAGGTGCATTTTGGGAGGGGCCCTGTGGCTCAGTGGCAGAACATCTGCTTGGTTTGCAGAAGGTCCCAGGTTCAATCCCTGCGACAGAGGCATTCAGCGTAGAGGGTACCATAAAATCCGATGATCAAAGAAAGGAAAAGCGGCATGCAGTGCAGAGTGAGACCAACCTCCCGACATGGCTGTTGAAAAACTGCAAGGAAACAGGGGTGTGCAGAATCAGCCACAGGGTCACAGCTCTTGGTGTTATGCTCCTCGGAGGGTGTGTATTGGTGCTCCAGGACTGTGTGGCGAACAGGTCTCGTAGGCTCAGTTTCGATCGGACTATGATCATGTTGTTCACCTTCTAGACCACAAGGTCCTCTTCATTGGGTAGAATAGCTCTTCACTCCGTCTCCATAACACAGTCTCCATCCTGAGCCGTTTTGGTGTAGCGGTGAAGTGCACGGACTCTAATCTGGGAGGACCGGGTTTGATTTCCCCACTCCTCCCCTTGCAGCTGCTGGATGACCTTGGGCAAGCCGTAGTTCTCTCAGAGCTGTTCTTGAACAAAGGGCAGTTTCTGTCAGAGGTCTCTCAGCCCCACCGACCTCCCAGGGTGTCTGTTGTGGGGAGGGGAAGGGAAAGGAGTTTGTAAGCCCCTCTGAGACTCCCTTGAGTAGTGAAGTTGTTGTTGTTCAGTCGCACAGTCGAGTCCGACTCTTCGCGACCCCATGGACCAGATTACGCCAGGCCCATGGACCAGATTACGCCAGTAGTGAAGGGTGGGGTATAAATCCAATCTCCTCCTCCTCCTCCTCCTCCTCCTCCTCCTCTTCTTCTTCTTCTTCTTCGGCTGTAGAGCCCAGTCTGGCTCAGTATGGGGAAAAGATATAGATCTTTGAAAAGAAGATGAAATCTTTAAGCTGCAGTATACAAGACAGCGGGGCTTTTTTTTCTAAAAAGAGGTGCCGGAATTCTCTAGAGGGAAGTCACGCTTCCAATCCATATACCGAAAACTCACGAACTCTTAAACATTTAAAAGAGAATTTTGTCAAAGAGGTTCCGGAACTCGGTTCCGGTGTGTTCACCCAGAAAAAAAGCCCTGCGGGGCACGTCAAGGGATGTGTGAAAGGGCTTCTTAGAGATGCTTTACAGAAAGGGAAATGACAGAGCCAAACAGCTGCCAGATGCAAATCATGCACAGATTTATATCAGCGCACTGAAACAATTGAGGCAGAGTCCTCCTGGGACGGTTTATTGCTTATTGTGGGACCTCGAGGGTACCATGGCTTGCAATGACTCACAACTGGTGGACTCACGGGTACTCACAGCGACCAGTGGTTGGGCCTGCAGAAACTCTAGGGATCGTTAATCAATGTGTCAATGATTAGTCATGTTAAGCTGTATAGCTACAGTCATGGACGGGGGCTTTGTCATTCTGGCACTTGGTTGATCGCTTGCTCTGAATTCTGACATACTTTGGCTGCTGAATTATCAAAGCTTGTTGAGCCCGGCAGGCGTTTCCTCCAAACCAGTTCAGCTGAAGTATTTTGAGCCAAAAGCCAGTTGTAGAGGAAGGGGGTGTGGCTCACTGGCAGAGCCTCTGCTTGGTGTGCAGAAGGTCCCAGGTTCAGTCCCCAGCATCTCCAGATGAAAGGACCAGGCAGTAGGTGATGGGAAAGACCTCTCTGCCCTGTTGCTGGCCCTCCAGAGGGACAGGATGCTGGACTAGATGGACCCTCCCTGGTCTGACCCAGCAGGGCTCTTCTGGTGTCCTTCTCAGGGGAAGGCCTTGGCCTCTCTGCCCTGTTGCTGGCCCTCCAGAGGAACTGGCTGGCCCCTGTGTGAGGCGGGAGGCTGGACTGGATGGACCCTCCCTGGTCTGACCCAGCAGGGCTCTTCTGATTCTCTTATCCAAAGAAGGCCTCGGCCTCCCTGCCCTGTTGCTGGCCCTCCAGAGGAACTGGCTGGCCCCTGTGTGAGACGGGAGGCTGGACTGGATGGACCCTCCCTGGTCTGACCCAGCAGAGCTCTTCTGATGCTCTTATCCAAAGAAGGCCTCGGCCTCTCTGCCTTTTGCTGGCCCTCCAGAGGAACTGGCTGGCCCCTGTGTGAGACGGGAGGCTGGACTGGATGGACCCTCCCTGGTCTGACCCAGCAGGGCTCTTCTGGTGTCCTTATCAGGGGAAGGCCTTGGCATCTCTCTGCCCTGTTGCTGGTCCTCCAGAGGAACTGGCTGGCCCCTGTGTGAGACGGGAGGCTGGACTGGAGGGACCCTCCCTGGTCTGGCCCAGCAGGGCTCTTCTGGTGTCCTTATCAGGGGAAGGCCTCGGCCTCCCTGCCCTGTTGCTGGCCCTCCAGAGGGACTGGCTGGCCCCTGTGTGAGACGGGAGGCTGGACTGGATGGACCCTCCCTGGTCTGACCCAGCAGGGCTCTTCTGGTGTCCTTATCAGGGGAAGGCCTTGGCATCTCTCTGCCCTGTTGCTGGTCCTCCAGAGGAACTGGCTGGCCCCTGTGTGAGACGGGAGGCTGGACTGGAGGGACCCTCCCTGGTCTGGCCCAGCAGGGCTCTTCTGGTGTCCTTATCAGGGGAAGGCCTTGGCATCTCTCTGCCCTGTTGCTGGCCCTCCAGAGGAACTGGCTGGCCCCTGTGTGAGACGGGAGGCTGGACTGGATGGACCCTCCCTGGTCTGACCCAGCAGGGCTCTTCTGGTGTCCTTATCAGGGGAAGGCCTTGGCATCTCTCTGCCCTGTTGCTGGTCCTCCAGAGGAACTGGCTGGCCCCTGTGTGAGACGGGAGGCTGGACTGGATGGACCCTCCCTGGTCTGACCCAGCAGGGCTCTTCTGGTGTCCTTATCAGGGGAAGGCCTTGGCATCTCTCTGCCCTGTTGCTGGCCCTCCAGAGGAACTGGCTGGCCCCTGTGTGAGACGGGAGGCTGGACTGGATGGACCCTCCCTGGTCTGACCCAGCAGGGCTCTTCTGGTGTCCTTATCAGGGGAAGGCCTTGGCATCTCTCTGCCCTGTTGCTGGCCCTCCAGAGGAACTGGCTGGCCCCTGTGTGAGACGGGAGGCTGGACTGGATGGACCCTCCCTGGTCTGACCCAGCAGGGCTCTTCTGGTGTTCTGATCTTCTCAAATGGTGGCAGCTAGTCCCTGTCCCAGGATTTCAGAGAGTCCATGGCAAGGCACCCTCTATGTCTATGGACTCCCTTTGGCTGGGACATGCTCATGAGCCTGAAGTGGGGGAAAGCTGCCTTGGTTTCTGTACAGCTGAGAAACCAGTGTCATCCCTTTCTGTCCCAGGGACATCTCAGCATGGCTCAAAGTTATGCCTGCTCCTTCAGCCAAACACGCTGGCCACGTGGATGTTTCCGTGGCATAGTTTTGATCTACTAAATTCTCTGGGAGCGGCCGCCTGCTCGGCAACAAATGCCCGTAGCCAGCTGTGGTGCTCCTTTAATCCAGGCCCCTGTTTTAGATTGCTGGAGGCCGCTCCTGGACTTGGTATATGGGCATGAAGAGAGAGAAAGGAAGGTGCTTTCATGGCCGCTCCAGGCAGAGAAAGAACCGGGCTGATTAAACTGGGCCCCCGTTTGGAACTAGGCCGCCTCCTTTTGTGCGTGCCGAGCGTTAAGGATACAACGTTGGTTATGAGGAGGGGAGGTCTTCAGAAATAGTCCACTAGATTGTCTTGCGTTGTGTGTGAAGTGCTATCAAGCTGCAGGGTATTCAAACCAAGAGACTGGCAGAGGTGGGTTTGCCCTTCCCTGCCCTCTGCGTAGGAACTCCGGACTTCCTTGGTAGTCTCCCATCCAAAGACTAACCAGGGCCGACCCTGCTTAGCTTGGGCCAACCTGAACTATCCCGGCCACGTCTTCACCAGGTTGACAAATGACTATGTCATCATATCCTTGCCACTGGAGCATCCACCGTTCAATGCGAACTGACGGCTGAAAAGCCAGATGGTTAAGCATGGGTTCCGGAGGCTTGTAGAATCACAGAATGTTAGAGTTGGAAGGGACCTTGCAGGTCAGCTAGTCCAACCTCCTGCACTCTGCAGGAGCGTAGCCGAAAGAGAGCCCTACAACATACCCGGAAGGTGGTCATCCAGCCCCCACTTGAAAACGTCCAGCGAAGGAGCCTCCACCACCTCCCGAGGCAGTCCGTTCCACTGCTCAACCACTCTTCCAGTCAGGAAGTTTCTCCTGATATTTAGCCGGTAACGACTCCCTTGTAATTTCCACCCAATAGATTGAGGCCCAAGCTGCATCTAGCGTTTGCTCTGCTGTCTTACCAAACCCACACTGGAACAGAAATCCCCATCTACATTGCTTGCCATCTTCACTTCGACTGAGTGTCGCATTTTATGTCCAGACTGCATGCTGCTTCCACTTCGTTTGATCTCTGGTTTTATTGTGGTAGTCTGCATAGATTTATGGCCGTTTTCTGGCCGTTCGGAGGGGGGTGACCCTGCAGTCAGTACAGTGTTGGCCTGGGGTAGTCGAACGTGGTTTTGAACTGCCTCTTTTTCTGTTCCAGTGCGGGTTTAGCAAAAATGCTACATGCAGATTGGCAGTCCAGAGCAACAGGGAATAGATCTGCTCCCTCTTCTACATGACAGCCCTTCAAATATTTGAAGACTGCAAACATGTCCCCTCTAAGCCTTCTCTTTCCCAGGCTAAACAGACCCAACTCTTTCAGCCTTTCCTCGTAAGACTTGGATTCCAACCCTCTCACCATCCTGGTCGCCCTCTTCTGTTATTACTGTGAATGGGCCTCCATATGTGTGCAGATGCGATGAGTGCATGCCCAGGCAAGTCCAGAGCAGGGAATTTCCCCCACATGGAGACTTTTGTTGGAAGACATTCAGTATACACCTACGAACACCAATGCTGCTGCTGTGGTATTGAGCAATGGGGGCTTGAATATCTTGAGGCCTGCATTGCCTGAGACATTTCCTGGGTCCCTTCCTGCCTTTGGGGTATGTAGAAGTAGGATAGAATTTCACATGTCTGTCATGGGTACTGTAGATCGGATTCTGGAGGAACGTCATTAACTTACTAGAATGCCAAAAAAAAGACCAAAAGAGGCTGTGTATAGGCGCTGAATAAACAAAAACCATTTACAAAATACGTTTCCAAGGTATGTATATTATGATGCAATGAAATGTCAGTAAGTACAAAGTATTTTATAACGTATACAGTAAAGGTCCAAAGTCGAATGAAAACGTGACGAAATTTCCGGATGATATGTCCGTTTCGTGAGTCTTCTTCGGAGAAGGACCAATATATGATTTCAGTCTGCCAAAGCCATTTTTTTCTACCGGTGGACAAGTCTGTATACAGTTAAGCGATCATTCTTCTTCAAACAGGAAAAGTAAATTCCAATGAGAATCTGGGAGGTATAAAAAGAATCTATAGATGGGCCTGGAGGCTGCATTCTGAATTCTTCTTGTAGAATATGGTGGCCCATCTATAGATTCTTGTTATGCCTTGCAAATTCTCCTAGGAATTTACTTTTCCTGTTTGAAGAAGAATGATGTATACAGACTTGTCCACAAGTAGAAAAAATGGCTTTTGCAGACTGAAGTCATATATTGGTACTTCTCAGAAGAAGACTCTGAGCATATGGAGCAGAATTCCATCAGTGTGGCTATTAGCCACAAGGTATAGATAGGAACTCTCGGTCTGGGGCAAGTGATGCTCTGTCTTCTTGGTGCTTGGGGTGGGGCAACAGCGGGAGGGCTTCTAGTGTCCTGGCCCCACTGCTGGACCTCCTGAGGGCACCTGGTATTTTTGGCCACTGTGTGACACAGAGTGTTGGACTGGATGGGCCGTTGGCCTGATCCAAAATTGGCTTCTCTTATGTTCTTATAAGAGGGAACTGGATAAACATCTGGAGCAGAGGTCCTTCCGTGGCTCTTAGCTACAAGGTATAGACAGGAACTCTCAGTCTGGGGCCAGGTGATGCTCTGTCTTCTTGGTGCTTGCAGGGGCAGCAGCAACAGTGGGAGGACTTCTGGTGTCCTGGCCCCACTGCTGAACCTCCTGAGGGCACCTGGTATTTTGGCCACTGTGTGACACAGAGTGTTGGACTAGGCCCATTGGCCTGATCCAACATTGGCTTCTCTTATGTTCTTAAGACTAACGAAACGAACATATCATCCGGAATTTCGTCACGTTTTCGTTGAACTTTGGACCTTTATTGTATACGTTATAAAATACCTCGTACTTATTTACATTTTGTTGTATCATAATACACACACTTTGTATACATATTTTTTAAATGGTTTTTGTTTATTCAGCGCCCGTACGCAGCCTTTCTTGGTCCTTTTTTTTGGCATTTCAGTGGTTGTGGTTCGCTGTTTTGGCTACCATTAACTTACTAGAAGACAGGTTTGAAGGAGAAGAGGAGATTGGATTTATACCCTGCCCTTCACTACCCAAAGAAGTCTCAGAGTGGCTTATAAACTGCTTTCCCTTCCTGTCTTCTGTGTGGTAGGTGGGGCTGAGAGAGCTCTGAGAGAAACAGCTCTTTTTCAAGGGCAGCTCTGACAGAACTATGGCTTGCCCAAGGTCATCCAGCAGGTGCAAATGAAGGCGTGAGGAATCAAACCCGGTTCTCCCAGATTAGAGTCCACACACCTAACCACTACACCACAGTGGTTCTCTAATATTACCGAAAGCTCCTAGAGCAAGATTCGAATCTAGGGGCATCTGAAAGGCCAACGAGATTTCCACGGTCTAAGCTTCCAAGAGGCAGAACTCCATCAGATACCAGAGGGAATGTAATGAAGGGGATTTCAGTTCACGAAAGCTCATACCTCCCAATCCTGTTGGTCTCCAACATGCCTCTGGGTTCGAATCTGGATCCTCCACTGCAGGCCAGCACGACTACCCACCTGAAACAACCGCTCCTAGGCTGATTTTGCACCCATCTGTTTCCTCGCAGTTTTCCCACAGCCGCGTCGGGAGGTTGGTCTCCCTCTACACTGCGTGCCGCTTTCACTTTCTTTCTTCATTGGGTTTTACGGTACCTTCTGCATAGATTTATGGCCAGGGCTCTTTTTTGTAGCCGGAACTCCTTTGCCTATTAGGCGACATACCCCTAAAGTAGCCAATCCTCCAAGAGCTTACAGTGGCCCCTGTAAGAAGAGCTTTGTAAGCTCTCGGAGGATTGGCTACATTAGGGGCGTGTCACCTAATATGCAAAGGAGTTCCTGCTACAAAAAGAGCCCTGTAATTCAGGGGTGACTTCGCAGTCAGTACTAGTGTTGCCCTGGGGTGTCTGAATGTGGTTTCGAGCAGCACCTTTTCCTTCCTCCGCTTCCGATTCGAAGGGAACAAGAAGCAGACCACTTGACACGGCGTCGTTGATCTCTGTCAGTTCCCCTGCCCTGATTTCCCGCTCTGCATTTATCACCTCGCCTTGAATTACTTGGCTCAGGCGGCTCATGACTGCTGAGGCAAGTACTGACGCAGGGAAATCTGCATACCGATGCAGGAGCCAGCTTTGAAAACAGAATGATGTTAGCCAATGCAGAAACCAGGATCCCAGGCAGTGCAATGAAAACAGATATTCCGAGGCAAGGGGGGAACTGGGTCCAGTGTGGAGAAAATGTGGAGCGAATGGCAGACGCAGAGTGGGCTAGTTACTCCCGTGAATTGACTTCTGGCTTTTTCTTTCCTTAGGGAGTGGCAAAAGCATCCCATGACCGGCTCATCCAAGGTAGGCCTGCCCTCTACTTGAACCTTGAACCTACTTGAACCTTGGTGTTCCTGAATCCCTACTCGGAGCATTCCAGAACCTGTCTGGTCCAGGGCTTTCGTGAATTTATTTCTTTATATCATTTATGAATGACCCTCTTGTAGGATAAACTAGTTTGGTGTAGTGGTTAAGTGCGCGGACTCTAATCTGGGAGAACCGGGTTCGATTCCCCACTCCTCCGCTTGCACCTGCTGGATGACCTTGGGCAAGCCATAGTTCTGGCATAGCTGTTCTTGAAAAAGAGCAGTTTCTGTCAGAGCTCTCTCAGCCCCACCGACCTCACAGGGTGTCTGTTGTGGGGTGGGGAAGGGAAAGGAGTTTGTCAGCCGCTCTGAGACTCCTCTGGGTAGCGAAGGGCAGGGTATAAATCCAATCTCTTCCTCTTCTTCTTCTTCTTTTGTCTGCCAGCTATGAAAAAACAGCCTCTTCTTCCACTTCTTCTGCTTCTGTGCCAAAGCGCACCTGGTGCCGGCCTCCAGGGGAACCCCCGGAATTACAGCTCATCTCCAGACTGCAGAAATCAGTTCCCCTGGAGAACACGGATGCTTTGGAGGGGGGACTCTCTGGCCAGTGTACCCCAACGAGGTCCTTGTCCTTCCCAGGCTCCACCACCAAACCTCAAGGAGTTTCCCAGTCTGGATCAGGCAACCATGCCCCTGGGGTTGCCAGCTCCGGGTTGGGAAATACCTGGAGATTTTGTGGGAGGAGCCTGGGGGAGGTGGGGTTTGGAGAGAGGCGGGACCTCAGCAACGTGCAATGCCATGGGGTCGACCCTCCAAAGCAGCCATTTTCTCCAGGGGGGCGGAGCTCTGTCATCTGGGGAGCAACTGTAATACTAGGGGATCTCTGGGCGCCATCTGGAGATTGTGTAACCCTACCCGCCCCCATCCTCCACTTGTGGCCAGAGGTTACCTGGCAAACCTACAGGGTTGGGACCAGGGGGTTTTTTGGTTGAAAAAGCCCAGCAGGAACTCATTAGCATAATAGGCCACACCCAACAGGAGAAGCTCATTAGCATATTAGGCCACACCCTGATAGCACAGCTCATTCACCTATTAGGCCATACCCCCATGCTACCAGAAGTGGGGTCATCCAGCCACACCCACCTTTTGCTTCTTGTTCTGTTTACCTTGTTTGTTGACAAAACCCAGGGCTTTTTTTGGGAGCAGGAACTCCTTTGCATGTGAGGCCACACACCCTTCATGCAGCCAGTCCTCATGAGTTTCTGCTGCTGGGTGTGGCCTATTATGCTAATGAGTTCCTGCTGGGCGTAGCCAATTCGGGAGCCAGCCGGAACGCCGCTCCTGTGCGTTCCTGCCCCAAAATAGCCCTGGGGTTGCCAGCTCCAAGCTGGGAAACTCCTGGAGATTTGAGGAGGACAGGGACCCCAGCAGGGTATAATGTTTTGGAGTCCCCCCTCCAAATCCATTTTTCTCCAGAGAGACTGATCTCTGCAGCCTGGAGATGAGCTGGAATTCCAGGGGATCCCCAGGTCCCGCCTGGAGGCTGGCATCCCTATGACCCCTAGCCTGGTCTCCCTTTGCAGGGTTGTTGAGAGGACTGAATGGAGGAGCAGAGAATTATGTAAGCACCCTGGGGTCCCCATGGAGGAGAAAGGAGAGGGCGTATACATGCAATAAGGCAGTGTTCCCTCTAAGCTGAGTTAGTGTGAGCCGGCTCACAGTTCTTTTAGCCTCCGGCTCAGACATTTTTGTCTCGGCTCAGGGAGGACGGCTCCAGAGCAGACTCACCGATGCAGGAGCCAAATCGCCGGCTCACAACTTTATTGCCAGTGGCTCACGGAGCAGAATTTTTGCTCACCAGACTCCGTAGCTTAGAGGGAGTCTTGCCTGTGACCACCCCTTCGATCCCGCGCTTAGGGTTCCGGGCAGCTCAGGCACAGCGGCCTTCTGCTCGGCAGCCAGGGGAGAGTCGGAAACTGGGGAGGACACGGAAGAACTCCCCCCCCCCCTTCCTCCGCGTCCTTCCCCTTCTCACTTTCTGCTTCTCGCCACTTCCTGCACCTGCCCGTGAGCCGTCCTCGGTGGGGCGGCACTCGGTATTTCATGTGGCCGCAAAAGCCTGGGGGAGGGGGGGGTGAAATAAAGCCTTGGTACTGCTGGAAATGAAACTGTTCACAGACTGCCCAGAGGGAAGAAAGAAAGGGGGTGTACAACCATTGGGGCGGGGAGGGGCAGTGTATATTCTGTGGTTTTAAAAAAACGAAATCCTGTGCCAGGGAAATACAACTTCTGTGATGAAAATCAGACAGGATTCTCTAACTTGTTATTAGATTTCCCCTCCTTATTACTGCAGGTTTTTTCTCCTTCCACTGCATAATCTAGGAGTTTGTCAGCCGCTCTGAGACTCTTTGGTAGTGAAGGGCGGGGTATACATCCAATCTCTCTTCTTCTTCTTCTTCTTCTTCTTCTTCTTCTTCTTCTTCTTCTTCTTCTTCTTCTTCTTCTTCTTCTTCTTCTTCTTCTTCTTCTTCTTCCTCTTCTTCTTCTATTACTCACTGTTTGGGGTGATTTCTTTTGGTTTAGAAGAGAGAAGAAGAGGAGACTGGATTTATACCCCACCCTTCACTCGGAGCCTCAGAGCAGCTCACAAACTCCTTTCCCTTCCCCTCCCCACAACAGGCACCCTGCAAGGTAGTTGGGGCTGAGAGAGCTCTTTCGAGAACTGCTCTTGAGAGAACAGTTCTGACAGAACTACAGCTTGTCCAAGGTCATCCAGCAGCTGCGAGTGGAGGAGTGGGGGAATCAAACCCGGTTCTCCCAGATTAGAGTCCGCCACACTTAACCACTACCCCAAAGTAAATCACAAGGAACTCTACCACCCCACTGCCCCCCCAAAAAAAACCACTTTCCAATTTTATTCAGCAAACTTTCTGGGTTCTGAGTTTTCATCCACCATTGCTGTCCCACACACTTTCAGGCCTGCAGAGAGGCAGTGTAGTGTAGAGGTTGGAGTGCTGGTTCTGGGAGACCCAGGTCCGAATCACTACTGTGCCGTGGAAGCTTGCTGCGTGAACTTTGGCCAGTCACTGACTCGAAGCCTGGTCTCCCTTGCAGGGTTGTTGAGAGGATTGAATGGAGGAGCAGAGAATTATGTAAGCACCCTTGGGTCCCCATGGAGGAGAAAGGAGGGGTATACATGAAATAAACAGATAAATATTTGCAGCCCTAAATACTAGAAACGCCTATTAAAAATCTGTGGGGAAGCGGAACTCTTCATGCAGGGCCACATTTCCATATGCCCAAAGAACTGCAGGATATGCCCAGCCTTGGTAATGGCGGGGTGCTACTCACGGGAGTTGAGTTGTTGTGATCTTTGTTGCCTAGCTAGGTTGGTGGACGTGGGAGACTGTAGGAAAACTCACTTTTGTCTGATTTGCTCCAACAGATCCCAGGCCTCCTCCTGAAAAACCCGGTGCTCACCTGACAGGTAAGAAAGCCTTCCGTTTAAGCCCAAATCCATCTCTTTGGAGGAGAGGAGGATTAAGGGAGAGGACAAGGGGGAGAGAGAGGGCAGGAGTCAGAGGTAGGGCTGCCAAGTCCCCCGAGGGGGCAGGGAGTTTCCCACCCAAAAGGCCCCCAACCCGCCTGTCTACATCCAGCTGGTGGGGGGAACCCTCACCCTAAAGTGCCAGATCAGGCCAACGTGCCCAGGGTGATGACATCGCCCGGAAGTGACGTCATCGCGCTGGGCACGTCGCCGGATGACACTCTAGCAATCAGCCTGAAAACTCTATGGTACCATAGAGTTTTCGGGCTGGTTGCTAGAGCGTCACCTGGTGACGTGCCTGGTGTGATGATATCACTTCCGGCTGATGTCATCGCAGAGTGGGCGCGTGCTATGCACATGTGCAGATGTCCCAGAAAGGAACCAACTTACCCCTGTTTTGCCAGGTAAGAGACGCTTGGCAATTCTAGTCAGAGGACAGCTCCCAGGTTAAGACAAAGAGTTTTCAACGATAGCTGAGGGGTGACATGATCGAGGTTTATAAGATTATGAATGGGATTGAGCAAGTTGAGAAAGAAGTACTTTTCTCCCTTTCTCACAAGACAAGAACTCGTGGGCACTCCATGAAATTGCTGAGCAGTCGGGTTAGAACGGATAAAAGGAAGTCCTTCTTCACCCAAAGAGTGATTAACACATGGAATTCACTGCCACAGGAGGTGGTGGCAGCTACAAGCATGGACAGTTTCAAGACAGAATTAGATAAACATCTGGAGCAGAAGTCCATCAGTGGCTCTTAGCCACAGGGTATAGATGGGAATTCTCAGTCTGGGGCAGGTGATGCACTCTATTCTTGGTGCTGGAGGGGGCAGCAGTGGGAGGGCTGCTAGTGTCCTGGCCCCACTGCTGGACCTCCTGATGGCACCTGGTATATTTTGGCCGCTGTGTGACAGAGTGTTGGACTAGATGGGCCATTGGTCTGATTCAACATTGGCTTCTCTTATGTTCTTATGTTCAAGAAGATAACAGTTAGTGCACAATCTCTGCCTTAATAAATATCTCTGTTCCCCCAAACTGGGGGTCCCCAACATGGAGTCCATCAACACCTTTCTTGCCCCCCCCCAAGTGTTTTTAGAAAGTGGGTGGGACAAGATGGGGCTCTGGCCCTGTAGGGTTTCTGACTGGCCACTGAACATAAAAGAAGCCAGTGGTGCATCAGGCCTCTGTATGTGGAGGTTCCCTGTTATTTACCACAGCTATTAGCCACTGATTGACTTTGAACTGGAGATGCTGGGGATTGAACCTAGGTGCTCTACCACTGAGCCACGCTCCCTCCCCACAATGTTGGCAGTGCTTGGCCACATCACCAGTGGCAGGGACTGTAGCATCACCCTCCCCTGCCCTTCCCCAACCTGGTCCTGTCCTGCTGTAGCTGATGCTAAAGAGCTGGGGTCATTTCCAGCCAGAACGAGCCGGGACGGCGTTCTGGCAGTAACAGGCCCAGGAGCAGGCACATGAGGTGGCAAGCAATGTTCCCTCTAAGCTTGTGAACAAAAATTCTACTTTGTGAGCTACTGGTGTTAAAGTTGTGAGCGAGCAATTTGACCACTGCATAAATTAGTTTGCTCTGGAACCATCCTTCCGAAGCTAAGACAAAAATGTGAGAGCCGGAGGCTAAAAAACTGTGAGCTAGCTCACACTAACTCAGCTTAGAGGGAACACTGGTGGCAAGCCCCGCCCCCAGCTCCCAGCAGCCCTCAGCCGGGCCAGGAGGAGCGGGAAGCAGCACGTGCTGCCTCTACTTGCTGCCACCATTGCCACTGCCACTGCTGCCACCAGCCAGAAGGCAGGGTAAGTTGGTGGGGGTGTAGGGGGCGGGGACTTGCTGGGGCAGGCAAGCCGGGAAAGGCCCTGCAAGGAGTGGGGAGGCATTTAAATGCCTCTCTGTGCCATCCCTGGTCCGCCTCAGGGGGGTGGCATATGCAAATACATCAGGGTGTAGCATATGCAAATTTCATGCTAATGAGTTATGCTAATGAGCCCCTGCACCTCTTTTTCTATGAAATGACCCTGAAGAGGAAGATGGTTGTTGTTTTTCCAGGGGCTTCCTTCACCGCGACCGGGAACGACACCCTCCAATGGGAACACAGGCACGGCTTGGCTTTCCTCCAGGAGATGGACTACCAGGCCGGCTCCCTTATCTGCCAGAAGCCCGGGCACTACTACGTCTATTCCAAGGTCTCCTTGGAGCAAGTGAGCTGCTCGGACCGGCTGCAGAAGAGCACGCTGGTCACCCACAGCGTTTGCAAGCGGACTCCTCGGTACCCGCGGGAGATCGTGCTGCTGACCAGCATCATGCCCTACTGCGGCATGGAGACCTGGCGGCAGAACAGCTTCCTGGCCGGCGTGGTGCAGCTGCAGGAGAAGGAAGAGGTCTACGTCAAGGTCTCGGAGGTGCAGCTAGTGAGGGTCAAGGACGGGACGAGGTCCTATTTCGGCACCTTCATGATCTGAAGGGGAGTTGGACTTTGAGCAGACGGCCTTTCCCGTGCAGCCATGAGAACAGCAGGGGGCATTTGCTGTAATTCTACTTCGGCACCTTGATAGTTATAAGAATGGAGAAAGGGACATTTGCTGACAGGGGGGAGAGAAAAGCACATTCACTGTTATGAACAGGAAGGGCAGGGGTGTACATAGGGTTGCCAACTCCAGCCTGGAGATTTGGGGGATAATACTCATTGGGGGGGAAGAATTTGGGAGGGATTTCACCTAGAATTTGTGATGTCCCATAGACTCCGCCCTCTGAAACTGACATTTTCTCCAGGAGAACTAATCTCTGTAGTCTGGAGAGCTGTTGTCAATCCAGGAAATCTCCATTCCCTATCTGGAAGTTGGCAACCCTAGATAAGAAAATAAGAACATAAGAGAGGCCCATGTTGGATCAGGCCAATGGCCCATCCAGTCGAACTCTCTGTGTCACACAGTGGCCAGAAATACCAGGTGCCCTCAGGGGGTCCAGCAGTGGGGCCAAGACACCAGAAGCCCCTCCCACTGTTGCCCCCCCCAAGCAACAAGAATACAGAGCATCCCTTGCCCCAAACCGAGAGTCCCTATCTATACCTTGTGGCTAATAGCCACAGACGGACCTCTGCTCCAGATGGTTATCCAATTCCCTCTTATAAGAATGTAAGAGAAGCCAATGTTGGATCAGGCCAGTGGCCCATCCAGTCCAACACTCTGTGTCTCACAGTAGCCAAAAATACCAGGGGCCCTCAGGGGGTCCAGCAGTGGGGCCAGGACACCAGAAGCCCCTCCCACTGTTGACCCCCCCCCAAGCACCAAGAAGACAGAGCATCCCTTGCCCCAGACCGAGAGTTCCTATCTATAACTTGTGGCCAATAGCCACTGACGGACCTCTGCTCCATATGCTTATCCAATTCCCTCTTATAAGAACACAAGAGGAGCCAATGTTGGATCAGGCCAATGGCCCATCCAGTCCAACACTCTGTGTCACGCAGTGGCCAGAAATACCAGGGGCCATCAGGAGGTCCAGCAGTGGGGCCAGGACACTAGAAGCCCTCCCACTGTTGCCCCCCCATGCACCAAGAATACAGAGCATCCCTTGCCCCAGACCGAGAGTTCCTACCTATCCCTTGTGGCTAATAGATATACTGGCTGTCTATAAATAGTGAAAATAAGATGAATGTTCAGATAAAATGATGGGGTGTGGCAGATAAAATGATGGGCCATGGCTCTGGAGGAGTGCATAGCCTCCCCCACCCCCGCCAACCTGTGAATAAGCTCTCAACTTCCACAAACTACAACATTCCGTCCAGAGCCAATGATGTGGGACTCCTCATCTCCACCCACAACAGTCGTTCCAGAACGTATGTACGTCTCTTGCAGCCGTGTCGGTCACTGTTCTAGGGGCCGTCGCTGGCTTTCCTAGCCGGAAAAGCCTGCCAAATCAGTTTGGCGGGATCTTTTCAAAAAAATCTGAAGCAGAATTATGCCCTTAAGGACAATTTTGGATCAGGCCGGTGGCCCATCCAGTCCAACACTCTGTGTCACACAGTGGCCAAAACTAGCAGGGGCCATCAGGAGATCCAGCAGTGGGGCCAGGATACTAGAAGCCCTCCCACTATTGCCCCTCTCAAGCACCAAGAATACAGAGCATCCCTTGCCCCAGACCAAGAGTTCCTATCTATACCTTGTTCCTAACAGCCACTGATGGACCTCTGCTCCAGATGTTTATCCATAAGAACATAAGAGAAGCCAATGTTGGATCAGGCCAGTGGCCCATCCAGTCCAACACTCTGTGTCACACAGTGGCCAGAAATACCAGGGGCCATCAGGAGGTCCAGCAGTGGGGCCAGGACACCAGAAGCCCTCCCACTGTTGCCCCCCACAAGCACCAAGAATACAGAGCATCACTTGCCCCAGACCGAGAGTTCCCATCTATACCTTGTAGCTAATAGCCACTGATGGACCTCTGCTCCATATCCTTATCCATAAGAACATAAGAGAAGCCAATGTTGGATCAGGCCGGTGGCCCATCCAGTCCAACACTCTGTGTCACACAGTGGCCAAAACTACCAGGGGCCATTAGGAGGTCCACCAGTGGGGCCAGGACACCAGAAGCCCTCCCACTGTTGCCCCCCACAAGCACCAAGAATACAGAGCATCACTTGGCCCAGATTGAGAGTTCCCATCTATACCTTGTAGCTAATAGCCACTGATGGACCTCTGCTCCATATGCTCATCCATAAGAACATAAGAGAAGCCAATGTTGGATCAGGCCGGTGGCCCATCCAGTCCAACATTCTGTGTCACACAGTGGCCAAAACTACCAAGGGCCATCAGGAGGTCCAGCAGTGGGGCCAGGACACCAGAAGCCCTCCCACTGTTGCCCCCCACAAGCACCAAGAATACAGAGCATCACTTGCCCCAGACTGAGAGTTCCCATCTATACCTTGTAGCTAATAGCCACTGATGGACCTCTGCTCCATATGCTCATCCATAAGAACATAAGAGAAGCCAATGTTGGATCAGGCCGGTGGCCCATCCAGTCCAACATTCTGTGTCACACAGTGGCCAAAAATACCAGGGGCCATCAGGAGGTCCAGCAGTGGGGCCAGGACACCAGAAGCCCTCCCACTGTTGCCCCCCACAAGCACCAAGAATACAGAGCATCACTTGCCCCAGACCGAGAGTTCCCATCTATACCTTGTAGCTAATAGCCACTGATGGACCTCTGCTCCATATCCTTATCCATAAGAACATAAGAGAAGCCAATGTTGGATCAGGCCAGTGGCCCATCCAGTCCAACACTCTGTGTCACACAGTGGCCAAAACTACCAGGGGCCATCAGGAGGTCCAGCAGTGGGGCCAGGACACCAGAAGCCCTCCCACTGTTGCCCCCCACAAGCACCAAGAATACAGAGCATCACTTGCCCCAGACCGAGAGTTCCCATCTATATCTTGTAGCTAATAGCCACTGATGGACCTCTGCTCCATATCCTTATCCATAAGAACATAAGAGAAGCCATGTTGGATCAGGCCAATGGCCCATCCAGTCCAACACTCTGTGTCACACAGTGGCCAGAAATACCAGGGGCCATCAGGAGGTCCCGCAGTGGGGCCGCTAAGCTCATCGACTTCAAGAGTTTTACTCTGCCCAGGGTGGCGCCGAACGCCTCTGCAAAGCTACCCTGGCTCCGAAATGGGGGTGGGATTTCCACCATTGATAGGCCCCCAGTGGAACGAGGCACCCCGCACAATTCCATGACTTCGTCCTGTGCGGCTTAGCTAAGGAGGCCGCCATACCGGAGGCCGTCCCTCGTTTGACGAAGGGGTGGGGTCTGCAGCCGGCTCTCCAGGCAATGCCTTGGGCCGAACTCTGCAACCCCAACAAGCTACTGCTTTGGCAGGTGTCGTCCAGGCCTTATTTATTTGCCGTCTGTCTTCCCGACGTGCTCGAAGCGATTGTATAGGTGATATTTAGCCACCGTTTTATGCACTCTTTGCTACACGCAAGCTCGTTCTATACTAGCACCCTCGTCTTAGGACACAAACGCGACCCAAAATGACAGCCACGCAACGTTTGGCTGTGTAGCGAAGTCACTGGGGGGAAATAAGGGGACTTGACAGTGAAGGTAATCCTCCCTGGATGAATGATGGGGGTGATCCTGGCCAATCAGGAATCGTGCTATGGGTGGGATGGCGATGCAGAATTGGCTATGTGAGCAACAGAAGTCAAGTCGGAGCAAGGGCAACATAAGGCCCGTTCCGCATCTAGCATTCGCTCCTTGACACAGAGAGTCCTCCCTCTTTCTGTGTTATACCTCTGAGGATGCCAGTCACAGCTACTGGCGAAACGGCAGGTCCTACAATGCCAAGACCACGGCCGCATAACCTGCAAAACCAACAGCAACTAATTCGCTCCGTTGTTTCACCAAACCCACAATGGAACAGAAAAAGATGCGGCTCAAAACCACATTCAAATACCCCCCGAGCCGATGCTGTGCTGACTGCAGAGTCACCCCTGAACATCCATAAATCTATGCGGGTGGCGCCATAAAACCAAGAGACCAAAGGAAGTGAAACCGGCATGCAATGTGGAGGCTACCATAAAATCCGACGATCAGAGAAAGTGAAAGTGGCATGCAAGGCGGAGGGGAATTTCTGTTCCAAACTTGGGTTTGGTAAGACGGCGGGGCGCACGCTAGATGCGGAACGGGCCATAGTAGATGAACAGGTGAATGTGTTTTTTTGCAAGGAGTGGTAAGAATGGTCAAGAAGATTCAGAAGAGATTTGCAAAAAGTCATCAGTGACGGTGGCCAAGTCTTAATCGGACCGGTATGTAGTAAAATAAATATATATGTGATAAAAACCATCTGCTTACTTGTGGTTAGTAGTTCGTCAAGACGCCTGTCAAGCCGGTTTGGTGTTGTGGATAAGCGCGCGGACTCTAATCTGGGAGAACGGGGTTTGCTTCCCCACTCCTCCACTTGCACCTGCTGGATGACCTTGGGCAAGCCATAGTTCTGATAAGAGCTGTTCTTGAAAAAGAGCAGTTCCTCTCAGAGCTCTCTCGGCCCCACCTATCTCACAGGGTGTCTGTTGTGGGGAAGGGAAAGAAGTTCGTAAGCTGCTCTGAGACTCCCTTGGGTAGTGAAGGGCAGGGTATAAATCCAATCTCCTCCTCCTCCTCCTCCTCTTCTTCTATCAATCAATCAAATATACCATGGGCAGTGCAAAGAGCAATATGCATTGTTCATAGTATATACCTGACATGGACATGTTACCTGCAAACTTGTGACCTTTGGTCCATATAGGCCTGTTTGATCAGAGGCATCAAGAAAACAAAAGATGTACATGAGCACCCTGCGGGAAGGGATGTCTCCGTCAAACCACTTTCAGTTTTCTAAGAAACTATCCCCCCCCCAAACCCCCACCCATAGTTCCCTTGAATTTTGAAAATATTTACCGGTTCTTCGTACGGCCGGAAATTCTGAACACAGGATAGTGCCCCGCCTGGGGGCACCGCTTGCAAATTGTAAGTTGCGCGCTGCAGATGGTAAAAGGCAAACGGTAATCTGCAAACATCACGCCTGCTGCTTCAACACGCCTTTGCCGTCTGCAGAGACGATTGCCCTTGGCGGGGGGAAAGGAGGCTGAGCAGCACCCTTTAACTTTTTTGCACTGTTAAGAGCCGCTTCCCCCATCAGCTAACACGATATGGCTTTTGCCCGACTTAACTTTTGGACCTGCACAAACGTTCTTTTAGAACTGCACTCCCCCCCTCCCCCAGAACTGCACATTTTGTGTTTCGCTGCATGACGGTGGGGAAAAAAACAACTCAGAGCCCTGCCTCTATCCAACACAACTGATACAGACCTCTGTTCAAACATAAGAACATAAGAGAAGCCCATGTTGGATCAGGCCAGTGGCCCATCCAGTCCAACACTCTGTGTCACACAGTGGCCAGAAACACCAGGTGCCATCAGGAGGTCCAGCAGTGGGGCCAGAAGCCCTCCCACTGTTGCCCCCCCCAAAGCACCAAGAATACAGAGCCTCACTTGCCCCAGAGTCCCTATCTATACCTTGTGGCTAATAGGGGCCACTGATGGACCTCTGCTCCGAATGCTTATCTAATTCCCTCTTATAAGAACATAAGAGAAGCCAATGTTGGATCAGGCCAACGACCCATCCAGTCCAACACTCTCTGTGTCACGCAGGGGCCAAAAATACCAGGTGCCATCAGGAGGTCCAGCAGTGGGGCCAGAAGCCCTCCCACTGTTGCCCCCCCCCAAGCACCAAGAATACAGAGAGCATCACTTGCCCCAGAGTCCCTATCTATAACTTGTGGCTAATAGCCGCTGATGGACCTCTGCTCCGAATGCTTATCTAATTCCCTCTTATAAGAACATAAGAGAAGCCAATGTTGGATCAGGCCAACGGCCCATCCACTCCAACACTCTCTGTGTCACGCAGGGGCCAAAAATACCAGGTGCCATCAGGAGGTCCAGCAGTGGGGCCAGAAGCCCTCCCACTGTTGCCCCCCCCAAGCACCAAGAATACAGAGAGCATCCCTTGCCCCAGAGTCCCTATCTATACCTTGTGGCTAATAGCCGCTGATGGACCTCTGCTCCGAATGCTTATCTAATTCCCTCTTATAAGAACATAAGAGAAGCCAATGTTGGGTCAGGCCAACGGCCCATCCAGTCCAACACTCTCTGTGTCATACAGTGGACAAAAATACCAGGTGCCATCAGGAGGTCCAGCAGTGGGGCCAGAAGCCCTCCCACTGTTGCCCCCCCCAAGCACCAAGAATACAGAGAGCATCACTTGCCCCAGAGTTCCTCTCTATCCCTTCTGGCTAGTAGCCACTGATGGACTTCTGCTCCAAATGCTTATCTAATTCCCTCTTGAAGCCGTCCATGCTTGTAGCTGCCACCACCTCCTGTGGCAGTGAGTTCCACGTGTTCATCACTCTTTGGGTGAAGAAGGACTTCCTTTGGTCTGCCCTAACCTGAAACGATAGCCCCCCACACACACAACATTCAAATCCGGTCCTGTCGCGTGGGCCGCCTGGCTCCCTGCGCATGGGAAAGAAACAAGGGCCATCAAGAGAGAAATGCCAGACTGGGTGGTAGTGAAATGGTGGGCTGGAAATGCTGCTGCGTCGACTCGCTTCGCTTCTGCTGGGCCTCCGGCAGGCTTCCTTTCGGGCCAACCACACCACGGGGGACGTGCGAGCATCAGAGAGAGGATTTCCTGTGACCTCCGGCGCTCGACTGGAACACGCTTCAGCAAGGGGGGCGGACGAGGAGCTGCACCAGTTTCTGCAGCTCGAGCTGCCACGGTGCATCGCAGCATGTGCGTCGCCGTGGGAACGTGCTGGGACGCCACCCGCAGCCCAGACTCACCTTTGCTTGCTTGGAGCCAGCCCAGGACTCCACAGAGGAGAAACTGAGGCTGTTTCCACATGCAGGCTTTTTCCTCGTACGGAAAGCAAGAAGCCCCTATACTTACTGGAGTGAGCGACTCAGCATGCCCGGACATTGTGGGCCGTCACTACATCACTCTTAAGTGTGTACGGGTGTTATCTCCTTGAATGGGATGCATCTCTTTGTCTTAACCTCTGACCCTTCCTCTCTACCTCACTTTGTCCTCTCTCTCTCTCTCTCTCTCTCTCTCTCTCTCTCTCTCTCTCTCTCTCTCTCTCTCTCTCTCTCTCTCTCTCTCTCTCTGTACATGGCCTTCCATGGTGTTATGTACTGAGATTGAATCATTCCTGATTGAATCTCCCCAGAGACTGGCTGTGCTTGGAGCAAAAGAACAATAGCCTGCCAGGATTCTGAAAGTAACCAATATAGGAGTAATGTTATGTAAGTAGCCTATCCCTGGGAGTGGGGTGTGTTTGGGAGTGTCAATAGCATGCTATTTAACAGAGCTGAGGCTCTGGAGTCTGGTCCTGTGCTTGCTGAAATCTCTCTCTATAATAATTCTGTTTTGGTCATGGAGTCTCCTGAACATTCCACATGCTCCCAAACCAGTTGGCTCCCTGATCTGTCACTCAGAAGCTGTCCCTATCCACTGGCTGCGTTGCCTGAGTCTCGCCTCCAATATTCTAAACAGTTTGCTGTTCCTCTCCCCCCAACAGCCAGTCGGAACACAGAGGTCATTTGCATATGCGGCCTGATTGGTCTTTGCTTCTAACATTCTAAACAGTTTGTTGTTGCTGTTGGGAGTCACTGAATGTGTCCTGAGGTAAAACACATATCCCAATCTTCCCTTAAACGGTCACTGGAGTTGCCAATCTCCCTGTGGGGCCTGGAGAGCTCCCAGAAATCACTGTGTTCCCCAGCCACAGCACATCATTTTCCCTACAGAAAATCTCCCAGCTATTACAATACTCCTCAAATCTACAGGTATGTCCCAACCCAGAGTTGGCAACCCTGTAATGGACTACGGAACTGTCTTCCAGACCCTTGGAACCCAGAAGACATGGCATAGGAGGAGGTGCTTTTCTACCTTAGCTGCCACTGCATAGCCCCAAATCAACATAAGTCAGTGGTGGAGGGAACCATTCCTGTTACCATGAGGCTGTCCTCCCATACCACTCACTTGGGGCAGCAAAATGACTTGAGACAGCCCTGCCTTATAGCTAAGCAGAGGGAAATAAGCATGGCTCGCCTCCCTCTGTTTTCCCCTTCCCTCTGCCGCCCGACCAGCCACGGCCGGGACACTCGCCTGGAGCGTCCTTCTAGAGCTCGCTGTATTTCTTCCCACAAAGTAGAACGGATCACTAGGCTTGTGGTCTGTCCATCCACGGAACCCACTATTTAACACTTGGAGAGACATGTCTCTCTCTGCAGGCCTCTCCTGTAGAAACAGAGCCCTTCTACTCCCACAGACGTGATGGCAGAGAAGCTGGCTGCTTGTGACAGGGAAAGCTATTCTTTAGATTAGGCTTCTCTTTCTCTCCTTTCGACTGCAACCCGAATGTGAACTGGATCCATGGCTTCCGGGCCCTGTTGTTGGCCCTCCAGAATGACAGGATGGCCACAGCGTGAAGTTTAGTCTAGAATCCTGGACTAGATGGATGACCGTCCGATTCAGCGGGGATATTCTTATGTGGCTGGAACTACCCTTGCCGTCTTTCTGGTAGCGTCAGGATAAAAACTTGTGTGTTCCAAGGAGTAAAACCAACAGTGCTTGCTGCCTACACCAAGCCCGGCTGACACAAAAGCCACTAAAAACTTTATTTGGGGTCCTGCCAACCTTTGGCCGATTTCAAAATAAAGCCACCCCTGAGGTAATTAGTGTCGGTGTCACCAAGGCTCCTCTGCCTTGCCTTCCCTCCAAGACCTTGGCTGCCATTTTACAAACCAAGGAAGAATACAGAGAATGAAAACACAAACTAGAGTAGTGAAGAAGAGATTGGATTTATACCCCGCCCTTCACTATCCAAAGGAGTCTCAGAGAGGCTTACAAATCTCCTTTCCCTTCAACAGACACCCTGTGAGGTAGATGGGGCTGAGGGAGCTCTCTTGAGAAATTGCCCTTGAGAGAACAGCTCTGAGAGAACTTGTGATGGACCCAAGGTCGCCCCCCAGCAGCCGCATGTGGAGGAGCGGGGAATCAAACCCGGCCCTCCCAGATTAGAATCCGCACACTCAACCACTGCACCAAACTGGCTCTCAAGTTTAATTTATTGGGAAGGTAAACATATAGTGGATCGTCAAGCGTTTAAACAGTCGCAGGGGGCTGTGATATTGGGTTAAGTTTTTAAAAAATCGTTTGCCTTGGAAACACAGAAAGTTTTTCTGCCATATTCTCCAAGTTTCCCAGTTAAAGGGAAAATGCTGTTCAAACAGATTACAAAGATGATCTGACTCCAATGGAAGGAAACTGCACAAATGGGGAAAAACCCCAACCTGAGAATCAAGCCAGGTGTCAGGTTCAAAAGCAAGTAGGTCCAGGCATTCTTGATAAAAAGAAAGGCTTTATTTGGATTACATTGCTAAAACCCACAGTAGGAGGTCATTGTCAGGAATGGGGGGCAAAGCAAAGCAAGCAGGGTTATAGTATGATGCAAGCAAGCGACTAGCAAATCAACTGTAAGTGCGCACGCGGGAAACTCCCGGCGGGAGAGTTACTTCATAAGCGGGAGACGTCTCCCCCTCCCCTCGCATTCACAGGACTGGAAAATTCTCATCAACACAAGAATAGCCCAAAGCCTACATTCAAGGCCACCGTGATAAGGAGAAGCGGCAAGGGAAGAAGCTCCCACGTTACTGCCTGCATACCTACGCAAGCGCAAAGCCAAATAGGGAACACAAAACAATGGACTCAGTGAGAAACATCAAATAGACCTTTTTTCTGACACCAGGAACCTAGAAGGCCGAGCAGCTAAAGCACAGACAAAATACATCTATTTATTGTAAAGTGCACAGTACAAATTAAAAACAACATTCGTAGAATGTAGGTAAAAACAAAGAGGTCGTGAGTATCACATCACAGCCACCAAGACAGTCATAACACACAGAAACAAATATAAAGTGGCACATACCATAACCACTAGACCAAAATATTGGTTGCTCAGAGAATAACCACTAGACCCCGAGGGCCTTCTTCACTGGTCTAAATCAGAGGTGTCGAACTCATTTGTTACGGAGGCCGGATCTGACATCAATGAGACCTCATCGGGCCAGGCCCCGTGTTGTCATAAAATGTAACGCCAGGTAGCGGAGAGATAAACTTTATAAAGGACACGGACAAACACAAAGATTGTTTTAAACGTTACATAAAACATGCTGAAAACGTCGGCACTCCTGCAATATTTTGTCTATTTAACAGTCTCTGGTAACGGACACCTCTTGCTCTGAATTATTGCATCAAAATGCCTGTGCTGTAGCAGTCCTGAATATGCTGTTCAGGTGTGTATCCATAAGCTGTGATGTAGCAGCAGCCGCAGAACTGGAAAAGGAAACAGGAAACAGCCATGGCCCTTTGGGCTGGATTGCAGCCCTCCGAGGGCCTGATCTGGCCTCCTGGCCGCATCTTTGACACCCCTGGTCTAAATAATAACAATAACAGCACACACAAAATACAAAACATCTGTTCCAGGCAAGGAAGGTTGTATAGGATGTATAGGAAAAATATTTTCCTGGTTCAGTCATACTAGGCCCAAACAGCTTAGCTGATAACATGTCCTTGTGAATTGTCACCTGCACCAAATGGCATGCCGAGATGCCAGGCCTAGATATCCATTTCAAAAGCCACTTTGGCACCTCTGAGGGGAAAGCCAGACATTGAGGCTCTTCCCAAACTTCAAAGCCCAGCGTACGTGCCGTCAGCACATAAGCTATGGCGGCTCCCACATAGTTAGACACACCTTTCTACTCTGTCGTGATTGGGTAAAGGGCCATACTCAATTGTGACGGAAATAGGAGGGGATTTGTCTTTAGCCTATCAAAAAACACACAGAACTCTCTTGGAAGGAAGGGCCCCTTTCTAAGAGTTAGTCTCTTTTTGGATTACAAACCTGAAACACTGAATTCTGCTAGTGGGCAACAAGCTGGCCTTAATTGCTCACTGCAAGCATGGCTTTCATCTTGAAGATTCCCTGGGTAATGGACTTCATTCTACCTGGTCACTGGACCAAGGATTGGTAATTATGATATATTTTTATGTTTAGTAAGAGCTGTACAAAGTTATAGGCTTGTTCTTTGTTTTCTAATCCTTGCAAGTCTCTTGTCATATAACTGCTTTGCTTAATAAAGATCTTATATAGATTAAACTGATCTGATTTTGACTCATGTGCTGTAACTGGATCTCTAAGGGCTAAATCTCGTGGCTTGGGGCTGCTCGCCTAGAAAGCTACTACTGCGTGTTAATTATCTGCAGCTCTAGCCCAGAGCTGATAAGTTGTTAATTCCCAGAAACCTGGCAGGAGGTGGGACCTATGCTCCTGTCTGAGTTGGGAACGTCCTTAAATAGGTCCTGGTGGCAGAATACTGATTTCAGTGTTCCTGAAGTGTGTAGGTTTTTGGTTTCTCTCACTCCTGGAGGGGCGTGGGACAGACGTGAGATTCTCCACATGCTGGCATAGTAGCAAGGGATTGCCCCTTTCTTATCTCCTGGACTGGAGGTGAGAGGGTGCAAGTAAGAGAGAACCTTGTACATAGGAATCAATGGGATCGCTCCAGATAATAGTTATAAAGTGTCGACCAAAAGGGAAGACACATATGGGGTGCATTCAGACGGGCAGTTTAGTCCACTTTCGGCACGCTTCAGTGACGGATTTCATATCACACACCCAACATCTGCACACCGTCCCCAGCCGTCGCTTTCCATCTCAAACCCCCTTTAAAACGGAGTATTTTGTTACCAGGTCCCCAAGTGGTGTTTTCCTGATTCTCCAGTTCTAGCTGAGGCCTCCGCTCTTCGCCCACTGTTTTATTTTAGCAGTGGCGGTATGCGCACAGGCAGAGCTCCATTCCCGCGTTATTAAAAAACAGTGTTTAAACAGTGCCTAGTTTTGTTGGTTAGACGAGTCCAGGATCTCACGGAGGCCAGTTCCAGGGGGAAAGTTTAAAGGGAAGTGTCCCTTTAAAGTTTAAAGGGAAGTGTTACAGCAGTTGGGTTGAGGTGGAAATCGCTGTTCTGCGCATGCACAAAAATTTTAATTCTACAGATGGCCGCCTGTGCGCATGCCCAAAGAGAGAGAGAGAGAAACACCGATGCGCGCTCCTGCATGTGGACAGCGGGAAGCGATGTGGCTGTGCAGTGATCCGGAACAAGGAGCTGAGTTTGAAACACATTACAAAAAAAACGCATTGAGACCAGAGTAATTTAAACCGCTCCCAGCACACCGTCTGACTGCATCTATGGACACACACTGTGAACAGAACAATAGCTAAGGGCAGAATGGTTGTACAAAGCTATCGTCTCTGGTAAATGTAGAATCATAGAATGTTAGAGTTGGAAGGGACCTTGCAGGTCATCTAGTCCAACCCCCTGCCCTCTGCAGGAGCGTAGCCGAAAGAGAGCCCTACAACATACCCAAAAGATGGTCAAAGAATCATAGAATGTTAGAGTTGGAAGGGACCTTGCAGGTCATCTAGTCCAACCCCCTGCACTCTGCAGCAGCACAGCCGAAAGAGAGCCCTACAACATACCCGAAAGATGGTCAAAGAATCATAGAATGTGTAGAGTTGGAAGGGACCTTGCAGATCATCTAGTCCAAACCCCTGCACTCTGCAGGAGCATAGGCAAAAGGTAGCCCTACAACATACCCGAAAGATGGTCATAGAATCCTAGAATGTTAGAGTTGGAAGGGGCCTTGCAGGTCATCTAGTCCAACCCCCTGCACTCTGCAAGAGCACAGCTGAAAGAGAGCCCTACAAGATACCCGAAAGATGGTCATAGAATCCTAGAATGTTAGAGTTGGAAGGGACCTTGCAGGTCAGCTAGTCCAACCCCCTGCACTCTGCAGGAGCACAGCTGAAAGATAGCCCAACATACTTACAACATACCCGAAAGGTGGTCATAGAATAATAGAATGTTAGAGTGGGAAGGGACCTTGCAGGTCATCTAGTCCAATCCCCTGCACTCTGCAGGAGCACAGCTGAAAGATAGCCCAACATACCTACAACATACCCGAAAGGTGGTCATAGAATAATAGAATGTTAGAGTGGGAAGGGACCTTGCAGGTCATCTAGTCCAATCCCCTGCACTCTGCAGGAGCACAGCTGAAAGATAGCCCAACATACCTACAACATACCCGAAAGGTGGTCATAGAATAATAGAATGTTAGAGTTGGAAGGGATCTTGCAGGTCATCTAGTCCAACCCCCTGCACTCTACGGGCGCCTTGATACATGCAGGCCTGATTGACTGCAAAACTTTATAGCCTATTGTGTTAAATGTAAAACAGAAATTTGGGGGGGGGGGGGGGTTGGAAGCACAGAAAATTGACACAGTATCCCCAGTCCTCCATGTTTCCCAGTTAAGGGGAAAATACAAAGATGATCTGACTCCAAGAGTAACAAGAGAAAGAAATTTTACGTAGAAATTTTCCAGGCATAGATTCCGGTGGGTCACCGCGTTGGTCTGAAGTCCAGTGGCACCTTTAAGACCCGCAAAGTTTTATTCTGGGTGTAAGCATTCGTGTGCATACACACACAAAGCTGGTACCCAGAATAAAACTTTGTGGGTCTTAAAGGTATCACTGGAGTCAAACTTTGTTCAGTATCCAACATGTAATGGCAGAGAGTGAAGAATATAGTTTATTAGAGCAATAAGTAATAACAAGCTCTTGAGGTATCGGTGGACTGAAAGTGTGAATACGATCTTGGGGGTAAGGGTGAACCAAAAGTTAAATATGAGCAGCCGGCGTGATGCGGCGACAAAAAAGGCAAATGCGATCTTGAATCATGAGATGTCATAGTCCCGCTGTACACTGTGTTGGTCAGGCTGCACCTGGAATATTCTGTGCAGTTCTGGAGGCCTTACTTCAAGAAGGATGTGGATGGAATGGAGTGGGTGCAGAAGAGAGCGATGAGGCTGATCAGGGGCCTGGAGACCAAGAAGCCCTGTGAGGAAAGGCCGAGGGACTTCTTGGGAATGTTCAGTCTGGAGAAGAGGAGGTTGAGGGGGAGACATGATTCCTCTCTTGAAGGATTTGAAGGGCTGTCACTTAGAGGAGGGCAGGGAGCTCTTCCCGTTGGCAGCAGAGGAGAGGACTCACAATCATGGGTTCAAATTAAGGGCGGGAAGGTACCGGCTGGACCTTAGGAAAAGCTGTTTGACAGTCAGAGTTGTGCCACTGTGGGGATCAGGTGCCTGGGGAGGTGGTGAGCTCCCCCTCCCTGGCAGTCTTTAAGCAGCGGCTGGACAGACCCTTGTCAGGGATGCTCTAGGTTGATCCTGCATTGAGCAGGGGGGTTGGACTAGATGCCCTCTCGTGACCCCTTCCAGCTCCGTGATTCTCTGATTCGACATGCCATCCTAAGATCCTTGGGGGAAGAACGAGATACAGTGCACTGAATAAATAATAAAATACTTATTATTACTATTTTTGTTTCAGTCGTAGGAGTGATTTCCATGAGTTCTGTGGTCACAGATTTCCTCTTCCCACGACTGGAAGTGGCCAGCTTGTATATACAGCAACGGAACTCTCCAGCCGTGATGGTACAAAAAAGATCTGTCCTTTTCGACAATGCTTCGCCCAACAAAGGAAAGGAACCAACTTTTCTATCTGCAAAGCCTCAATATCTTCCCCTCTGCTCAGTGGGCGCACATAGATGCTAGTGAGAAGAGCACGGTGGAAAGTCCAAGGCCTCCCCACATCCTCTGACGTGTCTTCACCCTGACCAAAGAGCAAGTAGGTCACCCAACGGAGCAACATGAGCCTGCAGTGTGATGCGGCTGCGAAGGAAGCTAATGCAATCTTAGGATGCATTAACAGAAGCCTTGTGTCCAGATCATGGGAGGTGGTCGTTCCGCTCTATTCTGCTATGGTCAGGCCTCACCTGGAGTCCTGTGTCCAGTTTTGGGCACCACACTTTAGGAAGGATGTTTGTTTTTTTTAAAGAAAATTTATTAACAGGATATAGTACCATGTTACATATTCGGCAATCAATTCATAACATATCCTTTTCTGAAAGAAAAAGCAAATTCCCCCCCTCCCCTGGCTTCCAACGATGCTCCGCCCCGATTAACATTTCTAACAATATTCTCTTATTCAATTCATTTTCAATATTCAGTTCATAATTTTCAATCTTTTCCTTTTCTATTTTTTACCGTTAGGTAACTTTTCTATTACAATCCCTTCTCTTACAACACTTCTATTATTAGTAACTATCAAAACATAACAGTCTATTTTTCACATCCCAGTTGAGTTCTAAATAGTCTTTAAAATCTTTCCAATCTGCTAGGAATTCTTCGTCGTCTTTTCCATGGAGTTTTCTTGTCAACTTGTCCATTTCAATCATGAAAATCACTTTTTTTTATCCATTCCCATTTGTCAGGTACCTGCTCCTGCTTCCAAAACTGAGCACAAGTCATTCTTGCAGTTGAAATTAAGTACCATAACAAAGTTCTCTTTGTCATTTTAACTTCTTCTAATTTAAGTCCTAAGAGTTACATTTCTGGCTCTTTTTTCAAAGTACATTTCAGAATTTTCTGAATTTCATTATGGATCTCAGTCCAAAAAGCACCTGCTTTTTCACATGTCCACCACATATGGTAGAATGAGCCCTCTTTTTTCTTCCATTTCCAACATTTGTTAGACATATTCTCATTTATATTAGCAATTTTTTTTGGTGTCATGTACCATCTATACATCATTTTATAACAATTTTCCTTCACATTAACACATGTTGAAATTTTGATCGATTTTTTCCACAGACATTCCCATGATGACATTTCTATATCCCTGTTTATATTTATAGCCCATTTCACCATTTGCTCTTTTACAATCTCATCCTCTGTATACCATTTTAACAAAATCTTATAAATTCTAGAAATCATTTTTTTACCTTTTTCTATCCAAACCTTTTCAATTTCATTGTTTTCTTTTCTGAAACCGTACCTCGTTTTGTCAGTCTTAAATAAGTCATAAATCTGTCTGTAATTCAGCCAATCATACTCAAAGTCCAGTTCGTCTCTAGGCCTCATCACGAAACTTCTCCCCTCAGTTTTCAGAATGTCTCTGTAGGGTAACCAGTCTTACTTTAGGAAGGATGTTGACAAGCTCGAGCATGTCCAGAAGAGGGCGACCAGGATGGTGAGAGGGTTGAAATCCGAGTCTTACGAGGAAAGGCTGAAAGAGTTGGGTCTGTTTAGCCTGGGAAAGAGAAGGCTTAGAGGGGACATGACTGCAGTCTTCAAGTATTTGAAGGGCTGTCCTGTAGAAGATGGAGCAGATCTCTTCTCTCTTGCTCCGGATTGCAAGACTAGATCTAATGGGTGGGAATGACAAGGGAGTCGTTACCGGCTAAATATCAGGAGAAACTTCCTGACTGTAAGAGTTTTCCCATAATTAAATCCAAACAAATGGTGACCATACAAACTAAGCTTGTTATTCCCATTTGGTCCTTGCCTGTGTTAAACATCTTCATTATGCTGTATGCTAATTTACTGCTCATCCTCAGCTTATACATATGGACTGGTAACTTCCATTTCATTGTTATCTGAAGAAGGGTGCGTGCACACAGAAGATCATACCTTGATTAAAACCGCCCGCCTGGACCTGTGCACATTCATTGTTGGTGCAATTCTGCCTGTAGCCACTAGAGGGGACCTTAACTGAACAAAAGCTGTTAAATCTCTTGAAGGAGGCGATCAAAATTCTCGCCCACATCTTGATTTTCCTTCCGTTCGGAGCCTTCTCGTTACGGCGTATTTTGGGCCTAAACAATCTGAATTTAAAAGCGACATGAAAGGAGGCATTTTTCACTCCTTGACAGAATCCAAATGGCCAGTCCTTAAAGCAGCGATGCAAAATATTATTTATTTATTTTATTTTATTTATACCCTGGGCTTCCTAGGTGGTCTCCCATCCAAGAACTGACCAAGGCTGAGTCTGTTTAGCTTCCAAGATGTGATGAGATTCAAAGGGTTGGAACACTTTCCCTATGAAGAAAGGTTAAAACGCTTGGGGCTCTTTAGCTTGGAGAAATGACAGTTGAGGGGTGACATGATCGAGGTTTATAAGATTATGCATGGGATAGAGTGGGTGGAGAAAGAAGTACTTTTCTCCCTTTCTCACAAGACAAGAACATGTGAGCACTCCATGAAATTGCTGAGCAGTCGGGTTAGAACAGATAAAAGGAAGTCCTTCTTCACCCAAAGAGTGATTAACACGTGGAATTCTCTGGCACAGGAGGTGGTGGCAGCTACAAGCATGGACAGCTTCAAGAGGGAATTAGATAAGCATATGGAGCAGAAGTCCATCAGTGGCTATTAGCCACAGGGTATAGATGGGAGTTCCCAGTCTGGGGCAGGTGATGCACTCTATTCTTGGTGCTGGAGGGGGCAGCAGTGGGAGGGCTTGTGGTGTCCTGGCCCCACTGCTGGACCTCCTGAGGGCACCTGGTATATTTTGGCCACTGTGTGACAGAGTGTTGGACTGGATGGGCCATTGGCCTGATTCAGCATTGGCTTCTCTTATGTTCTTATGTTCTGTGTAACTAGCCTGGGCCATCCAAGTCAAGGCAAGAGACGTCCGCAGGTGGGTTTTCCATTGCCCACCTTTGCATAACAACCCTGAGCTTCCTACGTGGTCTCCCATCCAAGAACTAACCAAGGCCGACCCTGCTTAGCTTCTGAGATCTGATGAGACCAGTCCAGCCTGGGCCATCCAGGTAAAGGCAAGAAATGTTCAGAAGCTGGGTTGCCATGGGCAGCCTCTGCATAGTGAGGAGAAAAAGAAGAGAGAAGAGACTGGATTTCTACCCCGCCCTTCACTACCCAAAGGAGTCTCAGAGTGGCTGACAAACTCCTTTCCCTTCCCCTCCCCACAACAGACACCACCTATGAGGTAGAAGAAGAGGAAGAAGAAGAAGAAGAAGGAGAGATTGGATTTCTACCCCCTGCCCTTCACTACCCAAGGGAGTCTCAGAGGGGCTTACAAACACCTTTCCCTTCCCCTCCCCACAACAGACACCCTGGGAGGTCGGCGGGGCTGAGAGAGCTCTGACAGAAACTGCTCTTTTTCCCCAAGGACAGCTCTGACAGAACTGTGGCTTGCCCAAGGTCATCCAGCAGGTGCAAACCCGGTTCTCCCAGATTAGAGTCCATGCACTGAACCACTATACCAAACTGACCCTGGAATAATTTGGCGGTCTCCCATCCAAGGACTGACCAGGGCCAAACCAGCGCTTAGCTTCTGGGATTTTAGCTTCTGGGATTTTATGAGATCAAGCTGGCCTGGGCCTTGGACCCTGGGGGGGGATTGAAATGATAGAGAAAAAGGTTTTCCTGATAAAACATCTACTCTTGAGAGGGATTTAGAGAAAACATATGTACAGTGTATTTGTAAATAGGTAAAATGGTGAACCAAATAATGGTAGGTGGCGGCATTGTGGGGATTTGGGGTTGTAGCAGAACTGGTCTCGCTTTCATCTCGTTTTGCCACGAGGGATCCGAGACAGACTGGGACGTTTTCAGCACAAATGGGTCTCCCCACTCCTGCATTTGTATTCCTCCGTGGCTTCCTTTCATTTCCTCAGAGGTATTTTCAGTCTGGGAGCTGTGGTGGCTCAAGTGGTTAAGACACTGAGCTGTGGGCCGGAAGGTTGGTAGTTCAGCAGTTCGAGACCCGAGAGTGCCGCATGACGGAGTGAGCTCCCATCTCTGGTTCCAGCTCCTGCCAACCTAGCAGTTGGAAAGCAAGAAATTGCAAGTAGATAAATAGGTACCGCTTCGGTGGGAAGGTAACCGTGTTCCATGCGCCTTGGTGTTTAGTCATGCCAGCCACATGACCATGGAAACGTCTTCGGACAGCGCTGACTCTTCGGCTTGGAAACGGAGATGAGCACCACAACCCTAGAGTCGGATTCGACTGGCTTTCGAGCAAGGGAACCTTTACCCTTTACCTTTATTTTCAGTCCGAGGAGCCAAAATGCAGTTTGCTCCCTCTTGTGGCGCAGCAAGGGAATGCCTGGAAACAGGGAAGTCTGACGCCATGCTGGAAGAGAGGACAAACTTCATTTTTTTCACCTCGGACTGAAAATACCTCTGCGGAAACGAGTGAAAGAGGCGGAATTAAAAAAAACCCAGAAGCGAGGAGGCCCGTTTGTGCAGAAAACATCTCACTTGTCCCAGGTCTCAAGTCACTAGACCTCAATGAGGAGTTCCCCCACACCTAAATAATGTAGGATTCTGTTCCACTTGCCATGAGCAAGTTAAGAATTACAAGTACGCTTGTGTAATGATCTGCAAGGGAGACAGTTGATTTCTGTCTCTGAAGAGAAATAAAACTTTCTTCAAATACATTAGAAGTAGGAAGCCAGCCAGGGAGGCCGTGGGGCCCTTGGATGACCAAGGGGTAAAAGGAGTAGTGAAGGATGATAGGGAAATGGCTGAGAAGCTGAATGCATTTTTTGCCTCTGTCTTCACTGTGGAAGAGGAGAAGTGTTTGCCCACTCCAGAAGCACTGATTTCGGGAGGGGGTTTGAAAGACCTGAATCAGATTGCGGTGACAAGAGAGGAAGTCCTCCGACTGCTGGACAATTTAAAAACTAATAAATCACCAGGCCCGGATGGCATTCATCCGAGAGTTCTGAAAGAACTCAAATGTGAACTTGTGGATCTCCTGACAAAAATATGTAATCTTTCTTTAAAATCTGCCTCCATTCCTGATGGACTGGAAGGTAGCTAATGTCACTCCCATCTTTAAAAAGGGCTCCAGGAGAGATCCGGGAAATTACAGGCCAGTCAGTCTGACATCCATACCGGGTAAGTTGGTGGAAACTGTTATTAAGGAGAGAATTAGTAGGCACATTGATGAACAAAAACTATTGAGGCAGACTCAGCATGGGTTCTGTAAGGGAAGATCTTGTCTCACTAACCTGTTAGTGTTTTTTGAGGGAGTGAACAAACATGTGGACAAGGGGGACCCAATAGATATTATTTACCTTGACTTCCGGAAAGCTTTTGATACAGTTCCTCATCAAAGGCTCCTAAGTAAGCTCAATAGTCATGGGATAAAAGGACAAGTCCTCTTGTGGATCAAAAACTGGCTTATAAATAGGAAACAGAGAGTGAGTATAAATGGGAAACTTTCTCATTGGAAGGTGGTAAGCAGTGGGGTACCACAGGGATCAGTACTCGGTCCGATGCTTTTTAACTTGTTTATTAATGATTTGGAATTGGGAGTAAGCAGTGAAGTGGCTAAATTTGCAGATGACACAAAGTTGTTCCGGGTGGTGAAAACCAGGGAGGAGTGTGAGGCACTCCAAAGGGATCTGTCGAGGATGGGTGAGTGGGCATCAACGTGGCAAATGGGGTTCAATGTGGCCAAGTGCAAAGTGATGCACATTGGAGCCAAAAATCCTAAATATAAATACACGTTGATGGGGTATGAACTGGCAGAGATGGACCAAGAGAGAGATCTTGGAGTCGTAATGGATAACTCGATGAAAATGTCTAGACAGTGTGTAGCTGCAATAAAGAAGGCCAACGCTATGCTGGGGATTATTAGGAAGGGAATTGAAAACAAATCAGCCAGTATCATCATGCCCCTGTATAAATCATTGGTGCGACCTCATTTGGAATACTGTGTACAGTTCTGGTCACCACATCTCAAAAAGGATATTATAGCATTGGAAAAAGTGCAGGGAAGGGCAACTGGAATGATCAAAGGGTTGGAACACCTTCCCTATGAAGAAAGGTTAAAATGCTTGGGGGCTCTTCAGCTTGAGAAACGACGGCTGAGGGGTGACATGATCGAGGTTTATAAGATTATGAATGGGATTGAGCAGGTTGAGAAAGAGGTACTTTTCTCCCTTTCTCACAATACAAGAGCTCGTGGGCACTCCATGAAATTGCTGAGCAGTCGGGTTAGAACAGATAAAAGGAAATACTTCTTCACCCAAAGAGTGATTAACATATGGAATTCACTGCCACAGGAGGTGGTGGCAGCTGCAAGCATGGACAGCTTCAAGAGGGAATTAGATAAACATATGGAGCAGAAGTCCATCAGTGGTTCTTAGCCACAAGGTATAGATGGGAACTCTCAGTCTGGGGCAGGTGCTGCACTCTATTCTTGGTGCTGGGGGGGTCAACAGTGGGAGGGGCTTCTGGTGTCCTGACCCCACTGCTGGACCTCCTGATGGCACCTGGTATATTTTGGCCGCTGTGTGGAAGAGTGTTGGACTGGATGGGCCATTGGCCTGATTCAACATCGGCTTCTCTTACGTTCTTATGTTCTTATGAGCAAGTTTCTAAAATGAGAAATTGCCCTTCTGTGGCGAAACGTGATGGGTGCAGGAGAAACCTTGGGGAACTCACTTCTTAGAGTCCAGAGTTATCCTGCCAAGGGAAGTGTATTGCAACTTCCTCTTTCTGACTTTCTAAAACGTGTGCTAAGCTTTAGCGTCTGTGCAAACAGAACAGAACACCCAATTCAGAAATAAAAGGGGAAACAACTTTACAAGCCAGGAGGAAATAAGTGCCTGGGTTTACTTCGGAGGAGGACCAGAGAATCAGTACTATTGGTTCCCAGAAGGGGTTTTCCCCCAGCCATTGCAAACCCTTGAAATTTCCAAGAGACTTCAGAGACCAGCAATAAGCATCAATTGCTGTGGAATACCCTTGCAATTTTCAAAGCACTCTGTCAACTTTGCCACTGATTCATAAGGTTACCAACTCTGGGTCGAAGAGAGAAGAAGAGAAGAGATTGGATGTATACCCCGCCCTTCACTACCTGAAGGAGTCTCAGAGCGGCTTACAAACTCCTTTCCCTTCCCCTCCCCACAACAGACACCTTCTGTGAGGTCGGCGGGGCTGAGAGAGCTCTGACAGGAATGGCTCTTTTCAAGAACAGCTCTGACAGTCAGCATGGTCGGCCACCAGGAGAGGGAGAAGCACCAGGGAGAGCGAAGAAGAAGGAGAGACTGGATCTTCTGATGAGAACTCGGACTCTAAGTTAGGGGCAGTAGCCCCTAAAACAGGCTATCATTTGAGAGGGGAAAGAGGGGGAAAGTAGATTGTTATTGTTCTCTGGAGTACTTTATTATGTCTATTGCAGGGCACGGCTCTTTACGAAATTGGGATTGCTGGGGAAATATTGAAATGTTTTGTTAGCTGGATGATCATTTGGGGCGAAAGTCAATTTGCATTCAAGAGGCAGGGTATTATTTCGAAAAGCTTTGCATGATCACCGATTTTTGGGGTTTTAGAGGTTTTTCTTTTCTTTCACCTGTAGAGAGTAGTTTCCCCTTCCCTATATTTCGGTGCATTGTAGTTTCTTTTTTCTTTTCTGCATGTAGATTTAGAAAAGCAATTAAAAAAATCCCCTTCGGGGGCGAAAAGAAAAAAAAAAAGAACAGCTCTGCCAGAACTATGACTTGCCCAAGGTCATCCAGCAAGTGGAGGAGTGGGGAATTGAACCCGGTTCTCCCAGATTAGAGTCCACACACTTAACCACTACACCAAACTGGCTCTGGTTGAGAAATGCCTGGAAAGGTTGGGGTTGGCGCCTCAGGAGGTCAATGTTTGGAGAGGGGAACGGGTTCAGCCGGGGTCTGATGGTACAGCGTCCACCCTCCAAAGCAGCCGTTTTCTCCAAGGAAATAGGTCTCTGCCCTCTGGAGAGCAATCGTAATTCTAGATCTCTAGGCCACACCTGAAGGCTAAAAAAGGAAAAAACCAGGAAGGATCACAGTTACCCATTCAGGAAACACAACCAAACAAACCCGGGGATGTGATGACTAAGACATTTAGTAAATCTTTGCATGTTAAACATTGCATTTAAACTGTCCTTGAGAGAAAAGCTCTGCCAAAACCATGGCTTGCCCAAGGTCATCCAGCAGGTGCAAGTGGAGGAGTGGGGAATCAAACCCAGTTCTCCCAGATTAGAGTCCGTGTTCTTAACCACTACATCAAACTGGCTCAGAAAGGGCCATTACTGGACGTAGCGACTCAGAATACCTGGACTTGGGGTGGTGGTTTTACCTTACATCTAAGTGTATATAGGTGTGATCTCCTTGATAATAGGTCAAAGTGTCCCAGCCTGAGCATTCAAACTCTGAAGGAAAATTTCACAGAAAATGTAAATCCCAATCTGTTTCAAAATTTCCTTTTGCCCCTACACACTTGACACTCGAGACATTAAGTCAGTGCAGGATTGGCCACGTTCTGCTTCGGTTTGGTGTCGTGGTTAAGCGCGCGGACTCTAATCTGGGAGAACCGGGTTTGATTCCCTGCTCCTCCACTCGCAGCTGCTGGATGACCTCGGGTAAGCCATAGTTCTTTCAGAGCTGTCCTTGGAAAAGAGCAGTTTCTCTCAGAGCTCTCTCAGCCCTGCCTACCTCCCAGGGTGTCTGTTGTGGGGAGGGGAAGGGGAAAGGAGTTTGAAAGCTGCTCTGAGACTCCCTTGGGTAGTGAAGGGAGGGGTATAAATCCAGTCTCTTCTTCTTCTTCTTCTCCTACCTCACAGGGTGTCTGTTGTGGGGAAGGGAAGGGAAAGGAGTTTGTAAGCCGCTCTGAGACTCCCTTGGGTAGTGAAGGGAGGGGTATAAATCCAGTCTCTTCTTCTTCTTCTTCTCCTACCTCACAGGGTGTCTGTTGTGGGGAAGGGAAGGGAAAGGAGTTTGTAAGCCGCTCTGAGACTCCCTTGGGTAGTGAAGGGAGGGGTATAAATCCAGTCTCTTCTTCTTCTTCTTCTCCTACCTCACAGGGTGTCTGTTGTGGGGAAGGGAAGGAAAGGAGTTTGTAAGCTGCTCAGAGACTCCCTTGGGTAGTGAAGGGAGGGGTATAAATCCAGTCTCTTCTTCTTCTTCTTCTCCTACCTCACAGGGTGTCTGTTGTGGGGAAGGGAAGGGAAAGGAGTTTGTAAGCCGCTCTGAGACTCCCTTGGGTAGTGAAGGGAAGGGTATAAATCCAGTCTCTTCTTCTTCTTCTTCTCCTACCTCACAGGGTGTCTGTTGTGGGGAAGGGAAGGGAAAGGAGTTTGTAAGCTGCTCTGAGACTCCCTTGGGTAGTGAAGGGAGGGGTATAAATCCAGTCTCTTCTTCTTCTTCTTCTCCTACCTCACAGGGTGTCTGTTGTGGGGAAGGGAAGGGAAAGGAGTTTGTAAGCCGCTCTGAGACTCCCTTGGGTAGTGAAGGGAGGGGTATAAATCCAGTCTCTTCTTCTTCTTCTTCTTCTCCTACCTCACAGGGTGTCTGTTGTGGGGAAGGGAAGGGAAAGGAGTTTGTAAGCCGCTCTGAGACTCCCTTGGGTAGTGAAGGGAGGGGTATAAATCCAGTCTCTTCTTCTTCTTCTCTCCTACCTCACAGGGTGTCTGTTGTGGGGAAGGGAAGGGAAAGGAGTTTGTAAGCCGCTCTGAGACTCCCTTGGGTAGTGAAGGGAGGGGTATAAATCCAGTCTCTTCTTCTTCTTCTTCTCCTACCTCACAGGGTGTCTGTTGTGGGGAAGGGAAGGGAAAGGAGTTTGTAAGCCGCTCTGAGACTCCTTTGGGTAGTGAAGGGAGGGGTATAAATCCAGTCTCTTCTTCTTCTTCTTCTCCTACCTCACAGGGTGTCTGTTGTGGGGAAGGGAAGGGAAAGGAGTTTGTAAGCCGCTCTGAGACTCCCTTGGGTAGTGAAGGGAGGGGTATAAATCCAGTCTCTTCTTCTTCTTCTACTCCTACCTCACAGGGTGTCTGTTGTGGGGAAGGGAAGGGAAAGGAGTTTGTAAGCCGCTCTGAGACTCCCTTGGGTAGTGAAGGGAAGGGTATAAATCCAGTCTCTTCTTCTTCTTCTTCTCCTACCTCACAGGGTGTCTGTTGTGGGGAAGGGAAGGGAAAGGAGTTTGTAAGCTGCTCTGAGACTCCCTTGGGTAGTGAAGGGAGGGGTATAAATCCAGTCTCTTCTTCTTCTTCTTCTCCTACCTCACAGGGTGTCTGTTGTGGGGAAGGGAAGGGAAAGGAGTTTGTAAGCCGCTCTGAGACTCCCTTGGGTAGTGAAGGGAAGGATATAAATCCAGTCTCTTCTTCTTCTTTTTCTCCTACCTCACAGGGTGTCTGTTGTGGGGAAGGGAAGGGAAAGGAGTTTGTAAGCTGCTCTGAGACTCCCTTGGGTAGTGAAGGGAGGGGTATAAATCCAGTCTCTTCTTCTTCTTCTTCTCCTACCTCACAGGGGGTGTCTGTTGTGGGGAGGGGAAGGGAAAGGAGTTTGTAAGCTGCTCAGAGACTCCCTTGGGTAGTGAAGGGCGGGGTATAAATCCAATCTCTTCTTCGCTCTCTTCTTCTTCTTGGGTAGAGGTTGAAGGGGGAAATGACGAACTTTCCTTTCCAGCCGGGCAAACAGATGCTGGTACGGAAGAGCAAGAGGGTGAGTGGGTGAGTGGAACCCTACGGCATGTTCCGGTCGAACGTCTCCATCATAGGAAAAAGCTCCCAGGCATCACGGCTGGATTCCACCGCACAGAAAGGCCCTTTCGCACCAGAAGAAGCGACGAAGGACGGCCACGCTGGCTGTATCAAAATAATCCCTCCTGGGGATGTGGTTTCTAGTACGCTGCTCGTGGTGTGACCCAGGAGGCGAGAATGATGCAGACAGAAAGCATCACTTTCCACAGCAGTGGACGGAATAATTCACTGAATCATTCCACTCCGCAAGCGTGCATCTGCACCCACGGAGCAGCAGGAGGGCCCTGCAGGTGTCACGCACAGGTTCATGGAACAGAGAGAGAAATCCTCTCCCGGTGCTGGCCGGCCGGCCAGGATGCGTCTCGCCTCCGAGCTCACGTCTTCCATCAGCGGCTCAGCAGAGATCGACAGGCCAAAAATAACCCACAAGCTGATTTTAAAAGGAATGACAGAGCGTTGCATGATGTGTGATACTGAGCACCCGCGAGGGTAGTGGATAGACCGTCAGACTAGGATCTGGGAGGCCCAGGTTCGAATCCCCGCTCTGCCAGGGAAGCTGGCTGGGTGACGTTGGGCCAGTCACACCCTCTCACCCTAAGCTACCTCACAGGGTTGTTGTAAGGTTGCCAGGTCTGGGTTGGGAAATACCTGGAGACTTTGGGGGTGGATCCAGGAGACGGCGGGGTTTGGGGAGGGGAGGGGCCCCATCAGGGTACACTGCCACAGATTCCACCCTTCAAAGCAGCCATTTTCTCCAGGGGTGCGCCCCACCAACGGTCACTGTGCAAAAATGATTCTAGTCCAATTACAGTCCACAAATTTGCTTCTTCCTCTTTTGTTTCTTTGTTTTATGCAGTGCGGCTGCGGCTTTCAACAATTGCCATGTGACTACAGATTTTCCGGGAAAACAACCTGTTTCCCTCAATGCTTCGTCAGGTCACTTTATACTTTACACTTTACATACTTTATACTTTACACTTTATACCCATGCACTACATGTCCTACTCAGAATTAATCTTGTATTTTCTCGGCATCTGCTGGCTCTCCAGGGGAGCTGATTGCTATTAGCTGGAGATCAGGTGTAAAAGGGGGAGATCCCCAGGTCCCACTTGGAGGCTGGTGACCCTAGGTTGTTGTGGGGATTACATGGAGGAGAGGAGAAGGATGCAAGTTGCTTTGGGGGCCCTGTCATGATCTGGGCTGTGCCACCAGAGGCCTAGTAGGCCCAGGGAGCCTGGCTAGCAGTAGGGGAGGCTGGGCCTACAAACCCCAGAAGGCCTTGGGAGGTTTTGGCATCAATTTTGGCCAATAGGGAAGAAGAGGGCTGGGGAATAAAAGAACTGGTGCAAGAGGAGAAGCTGTTCTTCTTCCCAGGGAACAGGGCCAGAAGGGAGGCTGCTGTGGGGAAGAAACTCTCATCCTGAGGGAAGGGAGAGTAGTCTAAGGCCACTGGAGATAGTGAGCTAGGGACACAGTATATATTTAGATGCATTAGGGCATTTGATTTCTTTTCTTTTCACCCACTTACCGTTATTATTCTGCACCTTGTTTGTTTGACCTCCTATCAAATAAACCGTTTTCATTGTTCACTCTGCCCGGTCCTCACACTCATTTCGGCTAAAAGGGAGGTCTAAAGGCCTGGGGGGTGCTCCGGGCCTTCTCAGAGGAGCCAGGAACCAGAGTGGTGGCAGCGTCAGGCGACACCCCACCTGAGCCGTGACAGGGCCATTGGGGAGAAAGGTGGGATATAAGTCCTTTCCGCATTTGCCTGCCACTCCGGATTTTCTCAGTGTTCGAGTCGAGGCAGAACCGCTTGGACGACACTGTGGTGGACGTGGATTAAAAGGAGAATGTGGAAAAGGGCCCTTGACAGATGGACAGACAGCAGTGTTCCCTCTAAGCTGAGTTAGCGTGAGCTAGCTCATGGTTTTTTAGCCTCTGGCTCACACATTTTTGTCTTTAGCTCAGGAAGGGGGATCCAGAGCAAACGAACCTTGCCGTAGCCAGATCCCCAGCTCACAACTTTAATGCCAGGAGCTCACAAAGTAGAATTTTTGCTCACAAGACTCCACAGCTCAGAGGGAGCATTGATAGACAAGATGGATGGTTTTGTTGTTCAGTCGCACAGTCGAGTCCGACTCTTCGCAACCCCGTGGACCAGATTACGCCAGGCCCTCCTGTCTTCCGCTGAAGTTTGCTCAATTTCATGTTCGTTGCATCAATGACACTGTCTAACCATCTCATCCTTTGCCGTCCCCTTCTTCTTCTTTGACCTTCAATCTTTCCCAGCATCAGGGCTTTCTTCTCTACTGAGGGCTCCCTTCTCATTTGGTGGCCAAAGTATTTGAGCTTCAACTTCAGGATCTGGCCTTCCAGGGAACAGTCAGGGTTGATTTCTTTTAGGATTGACTGATTTGATCTCCTTGCAGTCCAAGGGACTCTCAAGAGTCTTCTCCAGCACCATAGTTCAAAAGAATCTATTCTTCGGCGCTCGGCCTTCCTTATAGTCCAACTCTTGCAGCCATACATTACTACGGGGAATACCATTGCTTTGACCATGCAGACTTTTGTTGGCAGGGTGATGTCTCTGCTTTTTATCATGCTGTTTAGGTTTGCCATCGCTTTCCTCCCAAGGAGCAGGCGTCTTTTAATTTCATGGCTGCAGTCACCATCTGCAGTGACCTGGGATCCCAGGAATGGGAAGTCTGTCACTACTTCTACGACTTCCCCTTCTACTTGCCAAGGAGTGATGGGTCCAGATGCCATGATCTTCGTTTTCTTGATGTTGAGCTTTAAGCCCACTTTTGCGCTCTCCTCTTTCACCCTGAGGAATGTGAAACCGTTGCTTTATGCCTGCCTGCCTGCTGGCCTCAGCGTATCAGGGGGTCATGTTTGAAGGGGGTACATCTTTTGCTTCTGTATCTGGGCCCGCCGTTCCTGACACAAGAGTTCACGGCGTCTAGTACTTAACCTCAATAAACTGAACTTCATGAAGCATTGTTGTTGAGTGTTTTGACAATGAAGCGTGAAAGCTTTCTGTCAGGCCCAGTGTTGAGTTAGGGAGGGGATGAAGGGAGTTGAGTAGGAAAGGAGATTGTAAGCCACTCTGAGACTCCTTTGGGTAGTGAAGGGTGGGGGTATAAATTAGGGCTGCCAGCCTCCAGGTGGGGCCTGGAGATGTGCTGCTTTTACAACTCATCTCCAGCTGACAGAGATCAGCTCCCCTGGAGAAAATGGCTGCTTTGAAGGCATGCCCATAGCCACAGCGGGGCATCTCAGGGCAAGGCCCCCTGACTTCCCATCCAGCCCAGGGCGTCATGGCCTTCTCCTCTGGGTTAATTTGATCAGCCAGTGCCCCCCCCCCAGAAATTTAAATGCCCCCTGACTTAAAAATCCTGGCTACAGGTCTGTTTGCAGGGTGGACTCTGACATTAAACCGTGTGGAGGCCCCTCCCCTCCTCTCCCCAAACCCCACCCTCTCCTGGCTCCACCCACAAAGGCGAAAAGGGGAGGGGGGAAAAACTGAACCCAAAATAAAGAATTCAGTACCTGAAAAGGTTAGTCCAAAACAAAAGAGGGCCAAATTTAAAATTCACTCAGAAAACATACAAAAACAAACATGTATTTATTAAACACAAATTAAAACCTTATATAAAGGCCCATTCATACCTCATAAAAAATTATAAAAATATGCACAAGGGCTGATGAGATAGACCTGACGCGTTTCGGCCTGAGCAGGCCTTCTTCAGAGGTCTAACACAAAATACATATGGAACACATTGGCTGTTATATAAACAGAAATGCATACAACCATACATACAGAAGGTTTAGAATCCATAAAGACCAGAAAACAAAGGTTCCAAAGTTTACCCACTGGGCAAGGAAGAAAAATACAGAATTGCAAATGAGGCCTCCAGTACAATCACATGTCCAGTGGTACTCCTCTCTGGTCAATTATATATTTTTTTTCTTTTCGAAGATTGTATGGCCAAATGTTCCAAAAAATGTTGCTTCAGTTTGGAGCCTTTGTTTTCTGGTCTTTATGGATTCTAAACTTTCTGTATGTATGGTTGTGGCACAATCAGGCTCAACGTGAAGCCATCCCTAAAATAAATACTAATCATGATGAAAATGCAAAAAAAATAAAAATTCCCCAAAATTGATTAACATGGCGATAAATAAGGAATGGAAACCTTTCTGCGCTGCCAGATGCCAGACGGATTTCCTAGCATGGTCTAACAATCATTTACCAGAAGTCCTTTATTCTTGCATGGTGGGTTAAATCGTGTTTCTTCAAATCTGGAGCAGAAATAGATCAACCATGATGGGCTTCGCCGGTAGAGAAGTTGAGGTGTTTCCACTGTAACTAGCAGCAACCGGCTAAATTGCATTTCCAGAGAAACGGGTGATTTCACATCACGGATTTCCCATGTTTAAGCCACCCAACTGGTGCATGTTTGTTTCTCATGTTTCCACATGATGTCATCTTCTATTTTTGCACAGACCATTAACAGCCTGTTCCTTACATGTACACACACACACAAAGGCACACCCCTACTTTATTTTAAACCGGTTGGGAAATGGTGTTTCCCCCAGCAGGTCGCTATTGGCATGAACAAGTTTTACAGGCAGCATAATTTCAGGGCGTAGTCCGTTACTCTTTTTATCGGTTCATGACCTGCAAGGGGCCAGTCCCCTGCAGAGATTAACACAGTGGAAGAGAATTGCCTGACTTAACGGAAGGGGTAGGGAATCACAGACTCATAGAGTCGGAAGGGACCTCCAGGGTCATCTAGTCCAACCCCCTGCATAATGCACGGAATTCACAAATACCTTCCCCCACACACACACACCCGGTGACCCCTGCCCCATGCCCAGAAGATGACCAAAGAACTCCAGGATCTCCAGCCAAACCAGTTTGGTGTAGTGGTTAAGTGTGGGGACTCTAATCTGGGAGAACCGGGTTTGATTCCCCACTCCTCCATTTGCACCTGCTGATGTGACCTTGGGTCAGTCACAAGCTCTGGCACAGCTGTTCTCTCAAGGACAGTTTCGGTCAGAAGTTCTCTCAGCCCCACCTCACTCACAGGGTGTCTGTTGTGGGGAGGGGAAGGGAGAGGAGTTTGTAAACTGCTCTGAGACTCCAAGTGAAGGGCGGGGTATAAATCCAATCTCTTCTTCTTCTTCTTCTCTTCTTTACGAAGTGAAAGCTTGGCTTAGTTTGTACAGTCTATTGTGTTATCATAGGAATAAATTTTTGCATTGCTGCAACCTGCATTGTATATCTGGTCAGACAGGTCAACAACTCAAATGGACTGGGGGTCAGTGTGGAAAGGAGGGGGGCACCAAGATTGGTCAGTGCTGCTTAGGGGTCACCCGGGAGCCTTCATCTGCCCCTGGCAGTGATGCTCTGTCTTCTTGGTGCTTGGAGGGGGAAGAGTGGGAGGGCTTCTGGAGTTCTGGCCCTGCTGGCTGGGGGACCTCCTGATGGCCCCTGGTATTTCTGGCCACTGTATGACACAGAGAGTGCTGGACTGGAGGGGCCACTGGCCTGATCCAGCATTGGCTTCTCTTATGTTCTTTTAAGAGGGAATTGGATAAACGTATGGAGCAGAGGTCCATCAGTGGCTATTAGCCACAAGGTATAGATAGGGAGGAGCTGCAGTGGCTCAAGTGGTTAAGACGCTGAGCTGCAGGCTGTGGAAGGTCAGTAGTTCAGCAGTTCGAGACCCGAGAGTGCAGCATGACGGAGTGAGCTCCCATCTCTAGTTCCAGCTCCTGCCAATCTAGCAGTTCGAAAGCAAGAAAAATTGCAAGTAGATAAATAGCTACCACTTCGGTGGGAAGGGAACAGCATTCCATGCACCTTGGTGTTTAGTCATGCCGGCCACATGACCACGGAAACGTCTTCGGACAGCGCTGGCTCTTCGGCTTTGAAACGGAGATGAGCACCGCAACCCTAGAGTCGGGTTCGACTGGCTTTCGAGCAAGGGAACCTTTACCTTTACTACAGATAGGGACTCTTGGTCAGGGGCAAGGGATGATCCGTATTCTTGGTGCTTGGGGTGGGGGACAACAGTGGGGGGACTTCCAGTGTCCTGGCTCCACTGCTGGACCTCCTGATGACCCCCTGGGTTTGTCCACTGTGTGACACAGAGTGCTGGACTGGGTGGGCCACTGGCCTGACCCAACATGGCCTCTCTTACGTTCTTATGCCTGGGGCGGTGTGAGCCAGAAATACCAGGTGCCCTCAGGAGGTCCAGCAGTGGGGCCAGGACACCAGAAGCCCTCCCACTGTTACCTCCCCAAGCACCAAGAATACAGAGCATCCCTTGCCCCAGAGTCCCTGCCTATGCCGTGTGGCTCATAGCCACTGGTGGACCTCTGTAATTCCGTTGGGCTCCCCAGAGGGCTCCGTGGGTCCCATCTGGAGGCTGGCATTCCTACTACCAGGTGATGTTATCGACCTCAGTGCCTCGCTTTCACTCACCCATTTCCATGCCCCAAGCTTCTGTTGAAAGGGCAAGACCTATTTTTGTGGTCTAGGTTGTCGGTACCGCTAGGCAGATCTTTCTAACCAGCCACTTGTGAAGGAGTGTTCTTCCCCACACCTGACAAGGGCAGGAAAGAATGAGATTTCGGCAATCTGCAAAGCTCTTTTTTTAAAAAAAAAGGACTTTCAGTTTTGCAAGAAAGGAAATTCTTCATTTCCATAAGCGGGTTTCAGCCAAAGAAAGACAGCCTCCCATAGCTTCAGAAGGATGTTTCGAGGTTACTTGGCCGCAGTTAAATGGCAGTTAAAGAAAGCAATTAAGAACATAAGAACATAAGAGAAGCCAATGTTGAATCAGGCCAATGGCCCATCCAGTCCAACACTCTGTCACATAGCGGCCAAAATATACCAGGTGCCATCAGGAGGTCCAGCAGTGGGGCCAGGACACTAGAAGCCCTCCCACTGCTGCCCCCTCCAGCACCAAGAACAGAGTGCATCACCTGCCCCAGACTTGAGAGTTCCCATCTATACCCTGTGGCTAATAGCCACTGATGTCAGTGGGGTCAGTCACAAGTTCCTTCGCAGCTGTTCTCTCAGCAGCAGTTTTCGAAAGAGTTCTCTCGGCCCCACCCACCTCCCAGGGTGCCTGTTGTGGGGAGGGGGAAGGAAAGGAGTTTGTAAGCCGCTCTGAGACTCCTTTCGGTAGTGAAGGGAGGGGGTATAAATCCAATCTCCTCCTCCTCTCCTCCTTCTCCTCCTCCTCCTCTTCCTCTTCTACTTCTCCTCTGCCTTGTGGTGGGACCCGGGAATCCCCCAGAATTCCACCTCATATCCAGATCACAGAGATCAGTTCCCCTGCAGAAAATGACTGTTTTGGAAGGTGGACTCTGTGACCTTGTGCCCCACTGAGGTCCCTGTCCTCCCCGGGCACAATGTCCAAATCTCCAGGACTTTCCCAACCTGGATTTGGCAACCCTCCCCCCACCCCCGCCAGTGGCCTGGGGGGGGCTGGCAACCCTCATCCTTCATTATAAGGAACTCCAGGGTAGAGTATAGATAGGAGTCTAATCCGGCTAGGGTCGCCAGCAGTGCTCCCTCTAAGCCGTGGAGTCTTGTGAGAGCAAAAATCCTACGTTGTTAGCTGCTGGCAGTAAAGTCGTGAGCCAGCGATTCGGCTGCTGCATAAACTAATCTGCTCTGGAGCCATCCTTCCAGTTTGGTGCCGTGGTGAAGTGCGCAGACTCTAATCTGGGAGAATCGGGTTTGATTCCCCCACTCCTCCACTTGCAGCTGCTGATGTGACCTTGGGTCAGCCACAAGTTCTGTCAGAGCTGTCCTTGAAAAAGAGCAGTTTCTGTCAGAGCTCTCTCAGCCCCGCCTACCTCACTGGGTGTCTGTTGTGGGGAGGGGAGGGGAAAGGAGTTTATTAGCCGTTCTGAGACTCCTTTGGGTAGTGAAGGGCGGGGTATAAATCCAATCTCCTCCTCCTCCTCCTCCTCCTCCTCTTCTTCTTCTTCTTCTTCTTCTTCTTCTTCTACCTCCCAGGGTGTCTGTTGTTGGGAGGGGAAGGGAAAGGAGTTTGTAAACCGCTCTGAGACTCCTTTGGGTAGTGAAGTGCAGGGTATAAATCCAATCTCTTCTTCTTCTTTCTTCTTCTTCCTCACAGGGGGTGTCTGTTGTGGAGAGGGGAAGGGAAAGGGGTTTGTAAGCCACTCTGAGACTCCTTTGGGTAGTGAAGTGCAGGGTATAAATCCAATCTCTTCTTCTTCTTTCTTCTTCTTCTTCTTCCTCACAGGGGGTGTCTGTTGTGGGGAGCGGAAAGGAAAGGGGTTTGTAAGCCGCTCTGAGACTTCTTTGGGTAGTGAAGGGCGGGGTATAAATCCAATCTCTTCTTCTTCTTTCTTCTTCTTCTTCTTCTTCCTCACATGGGGTGTCTGTTGTGGGGAGGGGAAGGGAAAGGGGTTTGTAAGCCGCTCTGAGACTTCTTTGGGTAGTGAAGGGCGGGGTATAAATCCAATCTCTTCTTCTTCTTTCTTCTTCTTCTTCTTCTTCCTCACAGGGGGTGTCTGTTGTGGGGAGGGGAAGGGAAAGGGGTTTGTAAGCCGCTCTGAGACTTCTTTTGGTAGTGAAGGGCGGGGTATAAATCCAATCTCTTCTTCTTCTTTCTTCTTCTTCTACCTCACAGGGGGTGTCTGTTGTGGGGAGGGGAAGGGAAAAGAGATTGGAAGCCGCTCTGAGACTCCTTTGGGTAGTGAAGGGTGGGGTATAAATCCAATCTCTTCCTCTTCTTCTACCTCACAGGGTGTCTGTTGTGGGGAGGGGAAGGGAAAGGAGTTTGTAAGCCACTCTTTGACACCTTTGGGTAGTGAAGGGCAGGGTATAAATCCAGTCTCTTCCTCCTCCTCCTCTCCTGAGCGAAGACAAAAATGTGCGAGCCGGAGGCTGAAAAAATGGTGAGCTGGCTCACACTAACTCAGCTTAGAGGGAACCCTGGTGGCCAGGTCCCTGGGACCAATCACGGACTCTCAGCCTGAGCTAAAGTAAACAAACAAATATAACTCCGGATCCCGGAGCGCGTCTGTTATTCAAATCGGATGAAGCAGAATATACCAAGCCAGCCGGTACTCTAACGGAAATTGCATACCATCGCGCCACAAATACACCTGATTCTTGGAGCTTACATGCGCTTCGGCGAAGAAAGGCTATGCAGCAAAATAAATGTTAGGTTTCAGTTACGAGCGTGGCGCAGGAACTTCCCCAGGGCTGAGTCATTAAGAGTATCTAAATTGTGTTAGTTTTCATATGAATCGGTCAACTTGCCCACCACTTTTGTGGCTGTGCATCACCCTGACTGGGACAAGCCCCGACTTGCCCTCACAAGCCTGACCTTCTCCTGTTCAGATACCAGCCGGTTCTTCTCCTAGATGCATCCGTTTCGCAGTCGGGAAGGTAGGTAAAGGTAAAGGTTCCCTTGCTCGAAAGCCAGTCGAATCCGACTCTAGGGTTGCGATGCTCATCTCCGTTTCAAAGCCGAAGAGCCAGCGCTGTCCGAAGATGTTTCCGTGGTCATGTGGCCAGCATGACTAAACACCAAGGCGCACGGAACGCTGTTCCCTTCCCACCGAAGTGGTACCTATTTATCGACTTGCAATATCTTGCTTTCAAACTGCTTGGGTGCGTGAATCTTCGCCTAGCGAATATTACACCCAAAGGCCCCACACTTCCCCATTCTCCTTGTAACTTAATGGCAGTTCTTTCCCTTTGAGTTGCATTCACAAACCTTATGGTTTTCATTGAGGTCTGCATTTCCTTCCTTCCTTCCTCCTGCAGAGGCCAGTGCCCTTTCTGTATATTGGTAAGCTCTGAGATGGTTAATTAAAGCTGTAACAACACAGCCGCAGAGGCTGCGATCAGATGGGTGGCTAGGCAAGGTCTGGCCTTGCCTCTAATTGGTCTGGGTTTTTTGTTCCGGGAGAGTCGTAATCAGACGTCCAGTAGCACTTTTAAAGACTAACAAAATTGTGGTAGGGTATGTGCTTTTGTGAGTCACTGCTCACATCTTCAGACTTATTTCCATTTATTCTTTGCATCTTCCTGGATTGAATCCTCCCGGACCAAACTGAGAGCTAGGTTTCCTATTTCATTACCAATGCTGATATCTCCACGCCTCTGTATATCTCACCCGTCTGCATATCACACCTAATCCAATCATGCCTGCTACTGCCATTCAGCATCTGAAATCACCTTTATAAATTTTATATCTCCGGTACTTTGTGTTACATTTTATGGCCCAGCCCGAAAAAATGACGTTTATTTCAGATCCAGCCCTCATAAAAAATGAGTTTGACACCTCTGGGTTAAACCGTATGTCAAAGGATAAATACACATAAATCTGACATCAAGAATCACAAGACTGAGAAACCTGCAGGAGAACACTTCAACCTTCCAGGACATTCCGTGGGTGACCTCAAAGTAGCTTTTTTATTGCAAAGGAATTTCAAAAACAGACTGGAATGGGAGACTGGTGAATTACAAGTTATTACAACGCTGACAACGGAACCCCCAGGGCTTAACAGAGAGATCGGGTTCTTATCTCGCTACATACACTAAGTCACTCAATTTTCACTTATACCCAGAAATTAAACTTTGTCAGTCTTAAAGGTGCCACTGGACTCAAATTTAATTCTCACATCTGTTAACTCCTTTGTTACCTGTATACCAATTTGCTGCTATGTATCTGTCTTACCAAATGTGTTAGTCCAGTCTTAGCTGTATTTATTGCTCAGTTACTTATGCATCTTGACTCTAATTGTCTCTTTCTGGAAATAACCCCCCCTACCTGTATGTAATATCTGAGATAATCTGTTTCAGTGTATTTCAAGAAGTGTGCACCTACCTATGCAGCGTCTCCCTATTCTTGCATATACCCAGGGGTGAGCTTGGTTGGTCTTGGAGATGCCTTCGAACTCAAGCTTTGTTCTCGCATCAGTTTGTTAGCTCTTACATTAGTGTGCAAACCTGCTGCCATTCATTGACCTTACCGGCCCCCTTGATACAATCTCAGCTTTATTTATGCATGTTGGCTGTGACTGCCTCCCCCCATCTTTCAGTATGAAGGGCTTATTTCAAATTCTGTTCCAGTCTGTATCTAAGGAAGGGTGCTTGCACACGGAAGCTCGAACCTCAAATAAGACTTTGTTGGTTCTTAAAGTTGAAAGAAAGCAAGAGATAAGAATTTGTGAGAACAGCCATGCATGAAAACATGGACGGCTTCAAGAGGGAACTGGATAAACGTCTGGAGCAGAGGTCCATCAGTGGCTATTAGCCACAAGGGATAGATAGGGACTCTCCGTTTGGGGCAAATGAGGCTCTGTATTCTTGGTGTTTGGGAGGCAACAGTGGGAGGGCTTCTGGTGTCCTGGCCCCACTGCTGGACCTCCTGATGGCCCCTGGTATTTTTGGCCACTGTGTGACACAGCGTGTTGGACTGGATGGGCCATCGGTCTGATCCAACATTGGCTTCTCTTATGTTTTTATAAGAGGGAACTGGGTAAACATATGGAGCAGAGGTCCATCGCTGGCTATGAGCCACAAGGTATAGATAGGAACTCTCAGGCTGGGGCAAGTGATGCTCTGTATTCTTGGTGCTTGGGGCGTGTGTGGCAACGGTGGGAGGGCTTCCAGAGTCCTGGCCCCACAGCTGGACCTCCTGATGGCCCCTGGTATATTTTGGCCGCTGTGTGACACAGAGTGTTGGGCTGGATGGGCCATTGGCCTGATCCAACACTGGCTTCACTTATGCTCTCATGTTCTTGAACGGAAAAACATGTGGTATTAAGCAAAGTGATGGGCATCTATACATGTACAAAAGCACATGAAAAGCCCGTAACTTCACTTTTCCTTTGGAATTCAGGCTTTGGAGGCTTGCGTTCCCCTTTGTTCGAATGAAGTTTTCCGGCTCACTTCAGAAGCCTCACTGGTTGTGTTTCTAATTGGGACGAACACGCCAGGCAACGGCCCATTTGGCTTACACTTTGAATCGCGAGAGGTTATCCCCTAAAATCATTTGGCTGATCGGTAATTGATTAGGCATTGGTTACACTAGTTAATAGGTGACTGTCTTCTGTTAGACTGAATTGCTTAAGGCTTCGGTTCCGTTGATTTATGTAGATCCATTTGGCTGATCTGTAATTGACTAGACAATGGCCACACCCATTAATAAATGACCCTGTTCTGTTAGACTTAATTGTTTAAGACTTTGGTTCTGTTGATGATTTACGCAGTCCCGATGAAGACTGAGGAAACCCCTCCCATTCCGGAATAGGGCGTTGACCACTTGGAATCTTCTTGAACTTTTGTTACAAAGGGTTTCCGGATGTTTTGGTATCAATTGGGAGGCTTTACCACACTTGTTAAGGAGCTGCGGTGGCTCAAGTGGTTAAGACGCTGAACTGCAGGCTGTGGAAGGTCAGGAGTTCAGCAGTTCAAGACCCGAGAGTGCCGCATGATGGAGTGAGCTCCCGTCTCTAGTTCCAGCTCCTGCCAACCTAGCAGTTCGAAAGCAAGAAATTGCAGGTAGATAAATAGGTACCACTTCGGTGGGAAGGTAACAGCGTTCTGTGCGCCTTGGTGTTTAGTCATGCTGGCCACATGACCACAGAAACGTCTTCGGACAGTGCTGGCTCTTTGGCTTTGAAACAGAGATGAGCACCACAACCCTAGAGTCGGATTCGACTGGCTTTCGAGCAAGGGAACCTTTACCTTTACCACACTTGTGAAACAAGTTGTATTGAGATATCACTATACTTTATTGTTGCAGTGCTGTTGCACTGATACCAAACTATTACATGGTGTTAGTTCTGTTGGACTTCTTTGTTCACCAGGGTCCTTTAGATTTATTGTTAACCTTCAGGTGACGGCTGGAGATCTCCTGCTATTACAACGGATTTCCATGCAACAATGATCAGTTCCCCTGGAGAAAATGGTTACTATGGAACATAAGAACATAAGAGAAGCCAGTGTTGGATCAGCCCAATGGCCCATCCAGTCCAACACTCTGTGTCACACAGTGGCCAGAAATACCAGGGGCCCTCAGGAGGTCCAGCAGTGGGGCCAGGACACTAGAAGCCCTCCCACTGTTGCCCCCACCAAGCACCAAGAAGACAGAGCATCCTTTGCCCCAGACCGAGAGTTCCTATCTATAAAGGTAAAGGTTCCCCTGCTCGAAAGCCAGTTGAATCCGACTCTAGGGTTGCGGTGCTCATCTCCATTTCAAAGCCGAAGAGCCAGCGCTGTCCGAAGACGTTTCCGTGGTCATGTGGCCGGCATGACTAAACACCAAGGCGCACGGAACGCTGTTACCTTCCCACCAAAGTGGTACCTATTTATCTACTTGCAATTTCTTGCTTTCGAACTGCTAGGTTGGCAGGAGCTGGAGCTAGAGATGGGAGCTCACTCCGTCTTGCGGCACCCGGGTCTCGAACTGCTGAACTACTGACCTTTCACAGCCTGCAGTTCAGCGTCTTAACCACTTGAGCCACCGCAGCTCCTATCTATACTTTGTGGCTAATAGCCGCTGATGGACCTCTGCTCCAGATGTTTATCCAATTCCCTCTTATAAGAACATAAGAGAAGCCAATGTTGGATCAGGCCACTGGCCCATTCATTCCAACACTCTGTGTCTCACAGTGGCCAAAAATACCAGGTGCCATCAGGAGGTCCACCAGTGGGGCCAGGATATTAGAAGCCCTCCTACTGTTGCCCCCAAACACCAAGAATGCAGAGCATCCCTTGCCCCAGACATAAGAACATAAGAGAAGCCAATGTTGGATGAGGCCCATCCAGTCCAACACGCTGTCTCACACAGTGGCCAAAAATACCAGGTGCCCTCAGGAGGTCCAGCAGTGGGGCCAAAACACTAGAAGCCCTCCCACTGTTGACCCCCCCACCCCAAGCACCAAGAATACAGAGCATCACTTGCCCTAGACTGAGAGTTCCTATCTACACCTTGTGGCTCATAGCCACTGATGGACTTCTGCTCCATATGCTTATCTAATTCCCTCTGGAAGCCATCCATGCTTGTAGCTGCCACCACCTCCTGTGGCAGTGAATTCCATGTGTTGATCACTCCTTGGGTGAAGAAGGACTTCCATGTGTTCATCAGTCTTTGGGCGAAAAAGGACTTCCTTTTATCTGTTGTAACCCGACTGCTCAGCCATTTCATGGAGTGCCCACGAGTTCTTGTATTGTGACAAAGGGAGAAAAGGACCTCTTTCTCTACCTGCTCGGTCCCATGCATAATCTTATAAACCTCGATCATGTCTCTGTGGCATTATATGGCATAGAGCTGGACTCTATGGCTTCATAGCCTTTGAGGTCCTTCCCCTCCCCAAACACCATCTGCCTCAGACTCCACTCCCGAAAACTACCAATATTTCCCAACATGCAGCTGGCAACCCTACTTGTTGCCCTTCACTAGGGTTGCGGTCAGATGGGCAGATTGCCGTGGCTGTATATCGGCTCTAAATAAGTTGCTTGAGTTTGGGACACTTTGCGTTGATTACACAGCGACCACTAAGGTGGCATCATAGTGCTATGGGCCCATGATCAGTTGTTCACATTGGTGGAATTCACTTTTTCATGCTTACTGGGCTTTGCATTTCCATGCAGGAGCACCACAGGCAGCCAATGGGGTCCTGAAGCACACCTTGGAGTGGGGTTGGAGGGAAAAAGTTCACGGGGGACCACATGCCTCCACAGAACCTGGATGAAAGAGGAAGGTTTCACAGTACAGCCAGAGGATGAATCAGGAGCTCGAACCAGGGCTGGCTTCCAGTTTTTGTGGCTAGGGATGGGCACAACCAGATCACGAATGTAAGTTCGTGATTAATTTTGGCCTGTTCGTGGTTCATGAACTGAAGTTCGCAAGCTGAAGAACCACCACGAACTTCTATGATTTTTAAGAAAGTTTGGGAGGAGCAGAAAGCAGGGGTTTAAATGGCACTGAGCCAATTAAGCCCCTGCTTTCTGCTCTTCACAAAAAACAGCTGAGCAGCAGAACATAAGAACATAAGAACATAAGAGAAGCCAATGTTGAATCAGGTCAGTGGCCCATCTAGTCCAACACTCTGTCACACAGCGGCCAAAATATACCAGGTGCCATCAGGAGGTCCAGCAGTGGGGCTAGGGCACCAGAAGCCCTCCCACTGCTGCCCACTCCAGCACCAAGGATAGAGTGCATCACCTGCCCCAGACTGAGATTTCCCATCTATACCCTGTGGCTAATAACCACTGATGGACTTCTGCTCCATATGTTTATCTAATTCCCTCTTGAAACTGTCCATGCTTGCAGCTGCCACCACCTCCTGTGGCAGTGAATTCCATATGTTAATCACTCTTTGGGTGAAGAAGTATTTCCTTTTATCTGTTTTAACCCGACTGCTCAGCAATTTCATGGAGTGCCCACGAGTTCTTGTATTGTGAGAAAGGGAGAAAAGTACTTCTTTCTCAACCTGCTCAATCCCATTCATAATCTTAAAAACCTCGCTCATGTCACCCCTCAGCCGTCGTTTCTCCAAGCTAAAGAGCCCCAAGCGTTTTAACCTTTCTTCATAGGGAAGGTGTTCCAACCCTTTTATCATTCTAGTTGCCCTTCTCTGCACTTTTTCCAATGCTATAATATCCTTTTTGAGATGTGGTGACCAGAACTGTACACAGTATTCCAAATGAGGTCGCACCAATGATTTATACAGGGGCATGATGATACTGGCTGATTTGTTTTCAATTCCCTTCCTAATAATCCCCAGCATAGCGTTGGCCTTCTTTATTGCAGCTACACACTGTCTAGACATTTTCAGCGAGTTATCCACTACGACTCCAAGATCTCTCTCTTGGTCCGTCTCTGCCAGTTCAGACCCCATCAACGTGTATTTATATTTAGGATTTTTGGCTCCAATGTGCATCACTTTGCACTTGGCCACATTAAACCCCATTTGCCACGTTGGGAGCAGAAAGCATTACCAACTGGTTCAATTTGCAAACCAACTGGTTCATGTCAGTGCATACTTCGGCCACGAACCAAAACAACCCACAAAAATGTGGTTTGTGCCCATCCCAACATGTGGTCCAGTCTGTCTGGAGGGATAGCTTTTGGAATAAAGGGCTGTTTCTCGTTAGAGGCTCTTGCCCTGTGGCTCTTAGCCTGTGGGTCGCAGCCTGTGGGTCGTACTTGGAGGCCTTGTAAGTGCTTGAGTAAAGCTCTGCTTCTGAGTTCAGGAGGTAGACGTTCTGGTGAGATAGACATTTCGTCAGTCTCAAAGTTTTCAGGATACATCACAAAAAGAAGAGTTTACATCAGAGTTTGAGGGAAGTTCCTGAAGCTGTAGAAGAAAGCATAGCTCCTGGGATAATGGATAGCGAGGGATCTACTCCAGTGACCTGCCTGGGCTGTGCCATGATTATTTTTCTGCCACGCCAAGAAATGAATTATACATGCTGCAAGTGCAAGCTTGTAAAAATGCTTGAGGAGAAGGTGGGTGAACTCGAGGCACAAATCTGTGCACTGAAGAACACCAAGGAGGTGGAAAGCTTTTCAGACATGACAGAAGAAGAGCCCCTGAAAGAACAGCAAGAGGAAGGAAGTAACAAGGACCACATGGGTGAGTGGAAGAAAGTAACTTTGAGGAGTAAGATACTCAGAAAACAATCACAGCCAGTGGAGCAGCAAAATCGATACCAGCCACTTCTGTTGATGGAAGACCGGAATGGCACACTTCGTGATCGAATGGATGTGACTGGCACACAAGCACATAGGCAGAGAGGGAACCAAACCATCCCACAGAGGAAGAGACGAGTAGTGGTGGTTGGTGACTCCCTACTGAGAGGGACGGAAGAACATGTCTGCAGACCGGACAAGGAATCTCGAGAGGTTTGTTGCCTTCCTGGAGCATTCATCCGAGATGTGACGGAGAGAATTCCAAGACTGATCAAGACCTCTGATCCCTACCCACTCCTTCTGATCCACGTGGGAACAAACGATACGGCCCGAAGAAACCTTGAATGGATCTCCAAAGACTATGAGGCTCTGGGCAAGAAGGTGAAAGATCTGGGGGCTCAGGTGGTGTTCTCCTCCATTTTACCTGTTGAGGGCCATGGAGCTGGAAGGGAGAACAGAATACTGGAAGTGAATGGCTGGTTATGTAGATGGTGCCGTCGAGAGGGCTTCGGCTTCCTGGACCATGGTATGTACCTCTGACACGAAGGACTGTTGGCGACGGATGGGATGCACCTGACAAAGAATGGGAGGAATGTCTTCGCTGGAAGACTTGCAAACCTGATCAGGAGGGCTTTAAACTAAAGACATCGGGGGTGGGAAGAAAAACTGGCATCCCCAACACTAATTTCAGGAAGGGGAATGACCAGAGAATAAATGAACAAGAGAGAGGTGAGTTTAGTAATCTTCAGGTAAATTTGAAGGGACCTACGGTAGGAAGGGATGTCTGTAATCTGAGGTGTCTTTATACTAATGCACAGAGTATGGGAAATAAACAGGAGGAACTTGAACTCCAAACATTGGAAAATAGGTATGATCTGATAGGTGTCACTGAGACTTGGTGGGATGACTCTCATACATGGAGCACAGTGATTGAAGGATATACCTTATTCAAACGGAATAGAATAAACAAAAAAGGGGGTGGGGTGGCACTATATGTCAAGAATGAATATGCTTGCACTGAAATTCAGGATTTTGAGAGTTGCCCTGTTGAAAGTGTGTGGGTAAGGATAGAGGGGGGAAAAGAAGGGGATATTATTGTGGGGGTATACTACAGACCTCCAAATCAACTGGAGGAACAGGATAATGCATTTGTACAGCAACTTGCTAAACTTTCACAGAGACAGGATGTAGTGGTTATGGGAGATTTTAACTATCCAGATATTTGCTGGGAATCTAACTCTGCTAGACATCGGACATCCTGCAGATTCTTGAATAGCCTTGAGGACAACTTCATCTCTCAGAAGGTGGAGGTGGGAACCAGAGGATCTGCTATCCTAGATTTAATTCTGACTAACAGGGAAGAACTGGTTGATGAAGTGAAGGTGGTGGGTTCCTTGGGGAATAGTGATCATGTCAGCTTGGAATTTGACATAGAGAAGACTGTGAAACCAGGACGTAGCAGAACTCATATCCTGGACTTCAGGAAAGCTGATTTCAATAAACTCAGAGATCTAATAGGTAGGATCCCATGGCTGGAAATGCTGAAGGGAAAATCTGCACAAGAAGGATGGGTGATGCTGAAAAATGAAGTGCTTAAGGCACAATCTCAAACTGTTCCGGCAAGAAAGAAAGGTGGGAGACAGGTAATGAAGCCAAGGTGGCTGAACAAGGAACTCTCTGAGGAGCTGAAACTAAAAAGGGAAATGTACAGGAAATGGAAGGAGGGTCAGATTACTGAGGGTGAATACAAGACACGAGCACAAATCTGTAGGAATGGTGTCAGAAAGGCTAAAGCACAGATGGAGCTGAGGCTTGCAAGGGATGCAAAAAATAACAAGAAAAATTTCTATGCCTATGTTCGGAGCAAAAAGAGGAACAGGGATGGAGTAAGCTCGTTGCTAGGGGAAGATGGTCAAGCCTTAACAAGGGATGAAGACAAAGCGGAATTACTCAACTCTCACTTTGAGTCGGTCTTTAACTGTAAAGTGAGCTGTATACAAACTGAAGAATGCAGGGCATATGAAGGAAAGGGGAACTGCCAGTTCAGAATAAGTAAGGAAATGGTTAGAGAACATCTAGCTGCCTTAAATACTTTCAGATCTCCAGGGCCGGATGGCTTGCATCCGAGGGTGCTAAAAGAAATTGCAGATGTTATTTCAGAGCCTCTGGCTATAATCTTTGAGAGGTCCTGGAGTACGGGTGTTGTGCCGGAAGACTGGAGAAGAGCGAATATTGTCCCAATCTTCAAGAAGGGGAAAAAGACGGACCCGGGAAATGATAGGCCTGTCAGTTTGACATCAATACCTGGGAAAATTCTGGAGCAGATTATTAAACGCTCTGTCTGTGAACACCTTGAACAAAATGAGTTAATTGGTAATAGCCAGCATGGGTTTATGAAGAATAAGTCATGCCAGACTAACCTTCTCTCCTTTTTTGACAGAGTTACTAAAATGGTTGACTCTGGCAATGCCGTGGATATAGTGTATCTAGATTTCAGTAAAGCATTTGACAAAGTTTCTCATGATATCCTTGAGGATAAGCTGGTTAAGTGTGGGCTGGATGGCGCAACCGTTGGGTGGATTCATGGTTGGTTGAAAAATCGTACCCAACGAGTGCTCATAAATGGCTCTGCGTCTACATGGAGGGAAGTCTCGAGTGGAGTACCACAGGGCTCGGTCCTAGGCCCGGTGTTATTCAATGTTTTTATAAATGACCTGGATGAAGACATAGAGGGGATGCTTATCAAATTTGCAGATGACACGAAGCTGGGTGGGATTGCTAATTCTGAAAAAGACAGTCGGGATTCAGAAGGATCTTGATAGGCTGGAACAGTGGGCTGAGACAAATAAAATGAATTTCAATAGAGATAAGTGCAAAGTCCTACACTTAGGTACAAAAAATCAAAGGCACAGATATAGAATGGGAGGGACTTGGCTTGACAGCAGCACATGTGAAAGGGATGTAGGTGTTATGGTTGATCACAAGCTAAACATGAGCCTGCAGTGTGATGCGGCTGTGAAGAAAGCTAATGCAATCTTAGGATGCATTAGCAGAAGCATTGTGTCCAGATCACGGGAGGTGGTAGTTCCGCTGTATTCTGCTATGGTCAGGCCCCACCTGGAGTCCTGTGTCCAGTTTTGGGCACCACGTTTTCGGAAGGATGTTGACAAACTCGAGCAGGTCCAGAGGAGGGCGACCAGGATGGTGAGAGGGTTGGAGTCCAAGTCTTATGAGGAAAGGCTGAGGGAGTTGGGTATGTTTAGCCTGGGAAAGAGAAGGTTTAGAGGGGACATGATTGCAGTCTTCAAGTATCTGAAGGGCTGTCATGTAGAAGATGGAGTGGATCTATTCTCTCTTGCTCCAGATTGCAAGACTAGATCTAATGGGTGGAAATTACAAGGGAGTCGTTACCGGCTGAATATCAGGAGAAACTTCCTGACTGTAAGAGTGGTTGAGCAGTGGAACAGACTCTGCCTCGAGAGGTGGTGGATGCTCCTTCGCTGGACGTTTTCAAGAGGAGACTGGACAACCATCTTTTGGGCATGTTGTAGGTATGTAGGGGTTTCGGCTGTGTTCCTGCAGAGTGCAGGGGGTTGGACTAGATGGCCTGCGAGGTCCCTTCCAACTCTAACATTCTATGATTCCATGACCATCTTTTGGGGCTGTTGTAGGGCTATCTTTCGGCTACGCTCCTGCAGAGTGCAGGGGGTTGGACTAGATGACCTGCAAGGTCCCTTCCATCTCTAACATTCTATGATTCCATGACCATCTTTCAGGTATGTTGTAGGGCTATCTTTCGGCTACGCTCCTGCAGAGTGCAGGAGGTTGGACTAGATGACCTGCAAGGTCCCTTCCATCTCTAACATTCTATGATTCTTTGACCATCTTCCGGGTATGTTGTAGGGCTATCTTTCGGCTACGCTCCTGCAGAGTGCAGGAGGTTGGACTAGATGACCTGCAAGGTCCCTTCCATCTCTAACATTCTATGATTCTTTGACCATCTTCCGGGTATGTTGTAGGGCTCTCTTTCGGCTGTGCTCCTGCAGAGTGCAGGGGGTTGGACTAGATGACCTGCAAGGTCCCTTCCATCTCTAACATTCTATGATTCTTTGACCATCTTCCGGGTATGTTGTAGGGCTCTCTTTCGGCTGTGCTCCTGCAGAGTGCAGGAGGTTGGACTAGATGACCTGCAAGGTCCCTTCCATCTCTAACATTCTATGATTCTTTGACCATCTTCCGGGTATGTTGTAGGGCTCTCTTTCGGCTGTGCTCCTGCAGAGTGCAGGGGTTGGACTAGATGACCTGCAAGGTCCCTTCCATCTCTAACATTCTATGATTCTTTGACCATCTTCCGGGTATGTTGTAGAGCTCTCTTTCGGCTGTGCTCCTGCAGAGTGCAGGGGTTGGACTAGATGACCTGCAAGGTCCCTTCCATCTCTAACATTCTATGATTCTTTGACCATCTTCCGGGTATGTTGTAGGGCTCTCTTTCGGCTGTGCTCCTGCAGAGTGCAGGGGGTTGGACTAGATGGCCTGCAAGGTCCCTTCCAACTCTAACATTCTATGATTCTATGATTCTCAACTTTTAGACTCACCTCAACTCAGCCTGCAGGCCCAGCTTTGGACTGAAATCATGTTCTCCAGAACTGGACTAGTCCAGATATTGAGAGGGCTTTTCCAGTATTTCCTAGTCCAAGGGGACCCCAACATGGTGCTGCCATCACGTTTCCTGGAGCCCGCCAAGTGTTTTTTGAAAGTGGGCAGGGCCAGGTAGGACTTTTACCCAGCAAGGCTTCTGATTGGCCCTCGGAAATCTACTTATGAATTACTAATCTCACTCCCTGACCTTGTGTGGTTCGGTCTACCTCCTGTGGCAGCCATTTAGTGTGGGGGTGGTGGAGGAGGAGATTCGATTTATACCCCAGCCTTCACTCGAAGTCTCAGAGCAGCTTATAATCTCCTTCCCACAACAGACACCTCAGACCATTGGTTCACCTGGTCAGTCTTGCCTACTCAAGACCGGCAGCTGCTGTCCAGGTTCTCAGGCAGATGGTCTTTCACATCGCCATTACCTGAGCCTTTTAACTGGAGATGCCGGGGATTGAACCTGGAACCTTCTCTTCTACTGAGCCTCAGCTCCTTCCCCCCCCCAAAATCTCACCCTGAAACGGAACCAAGCCAGGCCTGCTTTTGCTGCGGCTAAAGCTCGTGGTGGAACACCCATTTGGCATGCAGAAGGTCCCAGGTTCAATCCCTCACACCTCCAGTAAAGAAGGGCCAAGCAGTAATCGATGTGAAAGATCTCTTTGCCTGAGACATTGGAGAGCTACTGTCAGTGTGAGTAGACAATATTGATCTTGCTGGGCCAACACTCCGATTTGGTATAAAGCGACTTTGTATAACGCTGGTTTTATACATATAAGCCACAATGCAAATTTGTTGACTGACTTCATTGTCCTCAACCAATCAGCCGACTGTCTTTAGGGTTCTGTATCCTTTGTAAAATTTCAATGTTAAAGTTAAGCTCTAAAGGGATGGGTGTAGGCAGGGCTCTTTCTGTAGCAGGAACTCCTACAGTAGCCCCTGTAAGAAGAGCTCTGTAAGCTCTTGCAGGATTGGCGACATTAGGAGGTGTGTCGCCTAATATACAAAGGAGTTCCTGCGACAAAAAGAGCCCTGGTTGTAGGTGATTCTTCTTCTTCTTCTTTTTAATACGTATTTTTTATTAATTTCTCCGTGTGTGAGTCGGCGGACCCACATATCACCACCCAAATAAAAAGGGATCCGTCATAATTTACAGCCAAAACTTCCAAATCGACCATCTTTACAAACAAACATTCTTATCTAGCCATTCGTAAAACCCCGACCCGATATTTTGGAAAATACTATTTTTTCCTCCATGCAGCTTCATGGTTAAATTGTCCAGTTCCGCCACCTCCATGATTTTACTGATAAAGTCCTGCCTGCTCGGTATTTCTTCTTTCTTCCAGGATTCTGCCAGTAAAATCCTCGCTGCAGTCAACAAGTGCACCAACAAATATTTTACATGTTTCTGTAAATTATCCGGTAAAATATTAAGCACAAATATTTCAGGAGCTAAGGGTATCTTAAGATCTATTATCTGACATACCATCATATGTATCTCCTTCCAAAATTTCTTAAGCTTAGTACAAGACCACCAGGCATGATAGAAAGAGCCAACCTTGGATTTACATTTCCAACATTGATTAGAAGGAGGAGGATATATTCGAGCAAGTCTATCTGGGGTTAGATACCAGCGATGGAACATTTTAAAAATGTGATTCTTCAATAAATTTCCATCTTGTGGCTCTGACAATGTCACCAGCCGTTAATTTAAAATAATTCAAAGGCACACATTTTACACGTTTTACTTTCCCACTATTATTGTGCCAGTTTGGAATCTAACGCTGTTCCATCTCCATCATTCCCTTTAGTAACTTCTTGTTTCTCAGCAGTTCCTCTAAAGGGATGGGTGTAGGTGATTCCTCAATAAATTTCCATCTTGTGGCTCTGACAATATCACCGGCCGTTAATACATTTAAAATAATCCGAAGGCACACATTTTACCTACGTTTTACTTTCAAACTATTATTGTGCCATTAGCTGCTGTAGATTTTGCGGGTTGTGTGGCCGTGGTCTTGGCACTGTAGGACCTGACGTTTCGCCAGTAGCTATGACTGGCATCCTCAGAGGTGTAACACAGAAAGAGGGAGTACTCTCTGTGTCAAGATGGCAGCTGCTGGCGAAACGTCAGGTCCTACAGTGCCAAGACCACGGCCACACAACCCGCAAAATCTACCGCAGCTAATGAACTCCAGCCGTGAAAGCCTTCGACAATATATTATCGTGCTAGTTTGGAATCTAACACTGTTCCATCTCCGTCATCCCCTTTCGTAACTTCTTGTTTCTCAGCGGTTCCAGAATATCACCACAATCCAACCCAGAATTTAACTTTTCTTAGTTTACTGATTTCAGGCATGATTAAGCTACCAACGTGGGACAGAGACATGGAACGCGTCAGCAAGGCACAGAGACCCAAACCTTACATCAATTAGAACATAATATAAGAACATAAGAGAAGCCAATGCTGAATCAGGCCAACGGCCCATCTAGTCCAACACTCTGTCACACAGCAGCCAAAATATACCAGGTGCCATCAGGAGGTCCAGCAGTGGGGCCAGGAGGAGGACACCAGAAGCCCTCCCACTGCTGCCCCCTCCAGCACCAAGAATAGAGTGCATCACCTGCCCCAGGCTGAGAGTTCCCATCTAAACCCTGTGGCTCATAGCCACTGATGGGCTTCTGCTCCAGATGTTTATCTAATTCCCTCTTGAAGCCATCCATGCTTGCAGCTGCCACCACCTCCTGTTTCAACTGATGCTCATATTCACTTTTAATCGCTATCAAGATGAACATTTTGGTCAAACAGGGTGGTAATTGGTCTTTATTCATACAGTACTGAAGCGTAACTTCATAAAAAGTACACTTTTATTTAATATAAATACATTATCAGAATAATAATTAATTTATAACAACCGTCAGCGGAAAGTGCAGTCAAGTTACAGCCAACTTCTGGCAATCCCGTAGGGTTTTCAAGACAAAGAGGCGGTTTCACCATTTGCCTGCCTCTGCGTAGCAACCCAGGACTTCCTTGGGGGTCTCCCATTCAAGTATGGACCAGGACCTACCCTACTTAGCTTGCAAAATCAGGGCAAACCAGGGGAGGAAACTGCCGCCCAGTGCCGGCCTTATGACAAGTAAGATCAAGTAAATAATGACAGGACCAGCTGTACAGATCCTAGGCCACAAGAAGTCAAAATAGCACCTTGAATTACAAACTATACAGTTTCTTCTCTTAGATCAAGACAGGTTGCTGTGTTCCTCTGTCTGTAGCAGTAGAGAAGAGCAAGAGACCAGGAGTACCTTAAAGGCTAACAAGATGTGTGGCACGGAATGAGCGTTTGTGAGCCACGGCTCACTTCTCCAGTGCCACATATTCTGTTAGTCTTTAAGGGTGCTGCCAGACTCTTGCTCTTCTCTACTAGTTTCTTCTCTCGTAAAAATAATAATTCCAAGGGACCCGCTATTCCACCTGCAAACTTAAGATCAATTTAAAAAACAGACCAATGATGACAGATTCCGGTGGGTCACCGTTTCAGTCTGAAGCAGCAGAGCAAACTTTGAGGCCGACAGAGTTTAATTCTGGGTATCAGCTTTCATGTGCATGCACACATGCTGGTTTTATAGGTGCCACCGGGGCTAGTTCTGGGCAGGAACGCACAGGAACGGCGCTCCAGCTGGCTCCCAAGTTGACCACGCCCATCAGGAACTTGTTAGCATAGTAGGCCAAACCCATAGCAGAAGCTCATTAGGACTGGCTACATGAGGGTTGTGTGGCCTAACGTGCAAAGGAGTTCCCGCTACAAAAAGAAGCCCTGGGTTTTGACAACGAACAAGGTAAACAGCAGAAGAAGCAAAAGGTGGGTGTGGCTGGATGGCCACACTTCTGGCAACATGGGGGTGTGGCCTGATATGCTAATGAGCTGTGCTGTCAGGGGCGTGGCCTAATATGCTAATGAGTTTCTGCTGTTGGGTGTGGCCTATTATGCTATGAGTTCCTGCTGGGCTTTTTCTACCAAAAAAAAGCCCTGGGTGCCACTGGATTGAAACTTTGTTTTATTGAAGACAGTATACTTTGCCTTAGATGTTTGCTTTGTTCTCTATTCCTGTGATCCTATTCCTCTTGGATCGTTCATTGGTCGTCTTATGCTGTCTGTTTGCCCCACGTTACGTCCTGTAATCCGCCTTTGTTCTCAACAGGAAAGGCGGACTATAAATACACAAAATAAAATAAAGGGGAATCGAGTAGCACAGCCTGCAACTCTGAGATGCTAGAACTCCAGCAGAACATTAAAGGGGTCGGGGGGATGGAATTCACTCTGCTAAGAAAACCCTATGGAACTCATCAAAGCAAGCATTACGTCGAGACATTCTAAATCCACATCTATTTATTTATTAATTTAGAAAAACGTTTACGGCGCCTCTCTGGGGAACCTGCCCGAGTTGGCTTACAAAATCTCTCCTTATAAATAACTATCTTTTGGTTTCGCAAGATTCCATGTGCTCCCATTGGCTGTAAAATGCCCTCCCTCAGCCATTGGCCCATCAGCCGCCACTCAAGAGTACTCGCGTGCCATTGGCCAGGTGCTGGGTCTGCTCCTCTTCCCCACCCACTCCCCCTGGCAGACAGCTCTCTCTCCTGAGGAAGACAGTTCTCTTGACTCCTGTGAGGGACTGACTGTCCCCTCAGTGGCTGTTGGTAGGCAGCCAAGCTTGGTTCTGTGTGTAAAAAAACAAATGACTTTCAGCATCACCCCCTCCCCCGCCCATAACCCCCTCCCCAACGGCCACTTTCCTGTCAGAATAAACGGAAAAAGGCTCTCTCTCCTGCTTAGCTTCACTGTTGCTGGCTGGCTAATGAGGTGGGCCAGCGACCATCAGACCATTTTCTTCAACTCCCCACTGTGCGGCTGACTTTCCCTTAGGGTTGCCAATCTCCAGGTGGGACCTGGAGATCTCCCATTGTTACAATTGACCTCCAGATGACAGAGATCAGTTCCCTGGGAGAAAATGGTTGCTTTGGAGGGTAGACTCTATGGCATTATACCCTGCTGAGTCCTTCCACACATACCCCAAATGCTGCCTTCCACAGGATCCACCCCCCCCAAATCTCCAGGTATTTCCCTAATCAAACTTGGCACCTGTACTTTTTCCTCTGTCAGTAAAAGGCCCTTTCCACACCTATGTTGGCCTTTGGGAGAAAAATCATTGGGCCCAGTCCTGATCAGGTTGCCAGCTCCAGGTGGGAAATTCCTGGAGATTTGAGGGATGGAGCCTGGAGAGGGTGAGGTTTGAGGAGGGGTGGCACCTCAGACAGGTACGATGCCATAGACTCCAGCCATTCCCTGATGGGGAACCATTGTTGCCAATCTCCAGGTGGGGGCTGGAGATCACTCAAAATTACAACTGCTCTCTAGGAAGGAGAGGGGAGGAGATGGAAAACTAAAGGTAGGTTGATGGTTGGCTGGGAGGGAGATAGGGCTGTCAACTCCAGGTTGGGAAATTCCTCGAGATTTGTGGGGTCGAACCTGGAGAGGGTGAGGTTTGAGGAGGGGTGGCACCTCAGACAGGTACAATGCCATAGATTCCACCCTCCAAACCAGCCACTCCCTCCTGGGGAACCACTGTTACCAATCTCCAGGTGAGGGCTAGAGATCACTCAAAATTACTACTGCTCTTCAGGTAGCAGGATCAGTTCCTCTGGAGAAAATGGTGGACTCTATCATTATACCCTGCTGAGATTGCCACAGCAAATTGTCACTGAGTGCCCAAAGCCGGGGCACTCTCCCAGAGCCTCTTTCTAGAGCCCGTTGTATTTATTTCTACAACGGGCCTTATTTCTAGTAAGATATGAAACATAAAACATAATACGTTAAAAGTTATTAAAACACGGCATTTAGAGAGGAAAAAAAATAACAGACGCAGTATCAAAACCTTCAGCATCCTTAACACGAATTTTGCGGTTTTCAGGCTAAAAAGCCCGCTACAAAAACAAAGCATGCCTAGAACCGCTTTCTAGTGTGCACATTTAAGAAAATCTGGGCGAGCTCCACAATCATCAGTGGCGTTTCTCAAAAAGGAAATCCAGCTGATTTTCCGCAGCGGCGCTTCAGCAAGCAGCCGCCTCCCCTCCCAAAAAAAATCTCCATTATGAAGTTATGTTTTGAGGCAGCAGCAGACCATGGCAAAATGTCTCCAAATCTTATCTTCTGCTTGAGTTGAGTCATCCACACAGCCGTGACTCATGCCCTAGTACCATCATTGGCCCACCTCCCAAACAGATCCGTGACATTCACGTCAACATTTTCAACAGAAAATAGGTATCGACTGTAGCCTGAAAGTTCGGCTTCTATTTCGGGAGAACGCTATAATCGGCACGGTCCCTCCAAGCCTGGAGAAATTACCGGAGATGTCTCAAGCGTTGCTCTGAAAGGATTTGCCAAGATCTTTCCAAATCCGCTCCACTTCCAGGGTACCAGGAGAACAGCCACCAATCCCAGTCATTCCCGAGTTACAATCCCCAGAGATCAGGGAGAGGCCAAAGACGGTACCGTCACCGAAATACCACCGGGTCGATTTGTGCTGACCTGCTGCGGCAGCGTCGTTTACCGTTAGCGTCACGTAGAGCAAATCGCCCTCTGCCAACTGACAGGGCGAGACGGCCGCGAAGGCAGCCAGCGATTGGTTTGAACGGGAAGCCAGGCGCAAAGGGAGGGTCAGGACGGGGTCCAATCCGTGGGCGGCCTTCCGGTGGACGGTCAAGGTGGCGTTTCCCTTCTCCTCAGAAGAGCTCTTGAAGAAATGAACGACATTCAGCTGGGCGTAGATAAAGTAAAGGCCGCGGTTCTTAATCCTCAGCGCGCGAGACGCGGGGTTGTATTCGAATCCTGGTCCGAGGTACACGCCGTCCATTCTGTTATCGGCATACCACTCCAGCGTCCCTGGCTTCATGATTTCTGCAGATAAAAAATAGTAGATGCTGACTGAATTCAGTTCCAACAGTTTCAGAAGCAGTCTGGTGTAGCGGTTAGGGTGTCGGACTAGATCCAGGAGACCCAGGTTTGTTTATTTATTCACTATTGTCAACAGTGGCAGATAAACCCTTAAGCAGGCTAAGCACGTGCTTAGGGCACCAGGGCCAACGGGGGCACCACAAAGTTGGGGAAAGGGTGAAAAAGTGTAGAAAGATGCCTTTCGGGACATGAATATTGGAACTTTGATACATTTAACTTGTGAAATATTAAAACAGATGTTGTGTTGCGTTCTTGTAGAACTTTTATGTAGCCATAAGAACATAAGAGAAGCCAATGTTGAATCAGGCCAGTGGCCCATCTAGTCCAACACTCTGTCACACAGCGGCCAAAATATACCAGGGGCCATCAGGAGGTCCAGCAGTGGGGCCAGGACACTAGAAGCCCTCCCACTGCTGCCCCCCCAGCACCAAGAATAGAGTGCATCACCTGCCCCAGACTGAGAGTTCCCATCTACACCCTGTGGCTAAGAGCCACTGATGGACTTCTGCTCCAGATGTTTATCTAATTCCCTCTTGAAACTGTCCATGCTTGCAGCTGCCACCACCTCCTGTGGCAGTGAATTCCATATGTTAATCACTCTTTGGGTGAAGAAATATTTCCTTTTATCTGTTCTAACCCGACTGCTCAGCAATTTCATGGAGTGCCCACGAGTTCTTGTCTTGTGAGAAAGGGAGAAAAGTACTTCTTTCTCAACCTGCTCAATCCCATTCATAATCTTAAAAACCTCGATCATGTCACCCCTCAGCCGTTGTTCCTCCAAGCTAAAGAGCCCCAAGCGTTTTAACCTTTCTTCATAGGGAAGGTGTTCCAACCCTTTGATCATTCTAGTTGCCCTTCTCTGCACTTTTTCCAATGCTAAGCTTGGCTTAGTTTGTACAGTACATTGTGTTATCATATGAATAAATTTTTGTATTGCTGCAACCTGCCATTGTATATCTGGTCAGACAGGCCAACCACTAAAACGGACTGGGGGTCAGTGTGGAAAGGAGGGGGGGCACCGATTTTGGCCAGTGCTGAGGGCACCAGGGAGCCTTCATCCGCCCCGATTGTCAATTGATTGGCTCAAGGCGATGAACAAGCATTAAATACAATAAAACAGTAAACACAATACAATACAATACAAATAAGCAACCTACGAAACATCGTAAAAATATCACTGTGCAAATGATTGGCGGCATGCAGTATAAGGGGGCAGGCAGTGTTCGCCGATGTATCATACGGGCCATAGTATGTTCCGGTGACTCTTTCATCAGTAAAGGTAAAGGTAAAGGTTCCCTTGCTCGAAAGCCAGTCGGATCCAACTCTAGGGTTGCGGTGCTCATCTCCGTTTCCAAGCCGAAGAGCCAGCGCTGTCCGAAGACATTTCCGTGGTCATGTGGCCGGCATGACTAAACACCAAGGCGCATGGAACGCTGTTACCTTCCCACCGAAGTGGTACCTATTTATCTACTTGCAATTTCTTGCTTTCGAACTGCTAGATTGGCAGGAGCTGGAACCAGAAACGGGAGCTCACTCTGTCATGCAGCACTCTCGGGTCTCGAACTGCTGAACTCCTGACCTTCCACAGCCTGCAGTTCAGCGTCTTAACCACTTGAGCCACTTAACCACTTGCGCCACCTCCTATTTATACCTTGTGGCTAATAGCCACTGATGGACTTCTGCTTCATACATTTATCTAATTCCCTCTTGAAACTGTCCATGCTTGTAGCTGCCACCACCTCCTGTGGCAGTGAATTCCATGTGTTCATCACTCTTTGGGTGAAGAAGTATTTCCTTTTATCCGTTCTAACCCGACTGCTCAGCAATTTCATGGAGCGCCCATGAGTTCTTGTATTGTGAGAAAGGGAGAAAAGTACTTCTTTCTCGACCTGCTCAATCCCATTCATAATCTTATAAACCTCGATCATGTCACCCCTCGGCCGAATCTTTCGGCCCCAAGCGTGAGCTTTTGCATTTATACCGTGTAAAAGGGAAGGTTTATTCAACAATGGTGTCTCGGAGCAGAATAAGTTCTGACTCCAGATCTGAATCTGGCGGCGGTTTAGAGACCGGAATGGTTTTCAGGGTACCCGCTTTTGGAGGCGCTGGAAAAGATTCTTAAGCGGAGGGATGTTGTGACATCAGGTTGACTCATACCCCAGCGAAAGCTGGGAAAGAAAGGGTGCTGACAGGACAAAAATGGATTCCTCGGAAATGTGCTGTTGGAGGAGAGTTTCACGGACACTGTGGAGACCGTCCAAAGGCCAAAGCGGTGGGTTCCAGACCAAATCCAGCCTGAACTCTCCCCGGAAGCCGAAATGACTCAACTCAGGCTCTGGTACTCTGGACAAGACAAGAACGCTATGAAAACTTGAAGGCGGCAGAGAAAGAAGACCTAATGTGAGACGGACGGACGCCATCAAGGAAGACACAACGGCCCTCCCTTTGCAAGAGCTGAGCAAGGGCGTTAAGAAGGGGACGTTTCAGGTGGGCCATTAAATCCTAGCAGGGTCGCCATCTCGGAAGCCACTCGAGGGCACGTCGCACACCGCAAGAATTATTTTTAAAAAAAATTAAAAATAGGGATTTTGGGAGATTGGAACTGGTGTGTGTGTGGGAGGGGGAAGAAGGGCCATTTAAGTCTTTGGCCCCTTGTCACTTGTGGGGAGCTGCGGTGGCTCAAGAGGTTAAGGTGCTGAACTGCAGGCTGGGGAAGGTCAGTCGTTCGGCAGTTCGAGACCCGAGGGTGCCGCATGACGGGGTGAGCTCCTGTCTCTAGTTCCAGCTCCTGCCAACCTAGCAGTTCGAAAGCAAGAAATTGCAAGTAGATAAATAGGTACCGCTTCGGTGGGAAGGGAACAGCATTTGTCCGCCGGCCACATGACCACGGAAACGTCTTCGGACAGCGCTGGCTCTTCGGCTTTGAAACAGAGATGAGCACCGCAACCCTAGAGTCGGACTGGCTTTCAGCAAGGGAACCTTTACCTTTGTTCCCTGTGGCTTTGGGTCCCCTCCTCCTCCCCCGTTACACCTGTTTTGCTCCCTCTGGGACTACTAGCAAAATATGGTGGTGGGGGGGAGAACCCTGAAGCAACAGGGACAAACCAGTGATGAAAAGGACAGCAGCAGAAGTGTCCTTCTTGATTCCAAAGCGCCCTTTCCTGCGAGCAGGGTGACGGGACCTGCCCCCCCACACACACACCTGGTACAAAGCCAGCCGCGGAGCCAAGGGTGGCTCTCTCTGGGGAGGCGTGCATGCAAGCCAGGGGTCAGCGGCCGCCCCCTCTCCTCCCCCCCCACCCCGCTTTTCCTTGCCAGCCGTCCAGGCGGCCCCCCCACCCCCCTCCAAAAAGCGCTACTTACTGCCTGGACCGTCGAGGACCAGCCGGGCGCCGATCGGCGACTGCGAGGGGAGAGAAGAGAAGGGCGCGCCGTCAGAGGGCAGCCGGGACGGATCGGGGCCGCCTCCCCGCCTGCCTCCCTCCCTGCCTGCCAAGGGGGGACCCCGACGTACCTGGGCCGGGGGCGAGGAGCGGGGGCCGGCGAGCAGGAGGGCGCCCAGAGTCCCCAGTAGGGCGCACGCCAGCAGGGCGCACGCCAGCAGCGCCCCCCAGACGGCGGCCGGAGCGCGGCACGGGGAGCAGCAGCAGCAGCGGCGGGGGCGCGGAAGGTCCAGCTCCGGCTTCGGGAGCTCCATGGCCGGCGGCAGCGCGGAGAAGGAAAGCGGCTGGCGAGCGGGAGGCGGCGGTTAAAGGCGCTGCGCGGCAGGGGCGTGCCCGACGCGGGGGGCGGGGGGAACCGCCGGGGTTGCCAACCAACAAGTCTGGTCTGGAGGGAGGGGAGGCGTAGGAATGGGAGGGTTCTCATGGGCATCTAGGGGGGCCAGCCTCCCGGCGAATTACAGCTCCTCTGCAGAAGACATTTCACCCCTGCAGAAAAGGGACTTTTGGGAGGCCGGCAACAGGTCTTCCGTCAGGAACTAGAAGGATCATGTTGCACTTTCTTAGAAGTTCTCTGCCCACAAGTGACAAATTTCTTCGAAATTGCAATGAGAACTTCCCGTAAGGGAAAAAGTCATGATCAATACCTAGGAAAAGTGTTGGGATGTCTATTCCAGACTTCATTGCTTCCTGCTGAGAGATTTCTATCCTGGACTTTGTTCTTTCACTTTGGGATATAGTGGACTTGTATATTTTCCTATGATGGATTACATGTGTTGAATTACTTATTGTATTGAAGTCTCTTATTGTAAGCTTTTCTGTGGGTTTCTGCAGTGCACACTTGTTATTTTTTGTTTTCTCTTGATCTTTGTTTACTGTGGACTGTATTATTCTTGTTGTTGTTGGCTCTTATCAGGGGAAGGCCTCGGCCTCTCTGCCCTGTTGCTGGCCCTGCAGAGGAACTGGCTGGCCCCTGTGTGAGACAGGAGGCTGGACTGGAGGGACCCTCCCTGGTCTGACCCAGCAGGGCTCTTCTGGTGTCCTTCTCAGGGGAAGGCCTCGGCCTCTCTGCCCTGTTGCTGGCCCTGCAGAGGAACTGGCTGGCCCCTGTGTGAGAGGGGAGGCTGGACTGGAGGGACCCTCCCTGGTCTGACCCAGCAGGGCTCTTCTGGTGTCCTTCTCAGGGGAAGGCCTCGGCCTCTCTGCCCTGTTGCTACCCTGCAGAGGAACTGGCTGGCCCCTATGTGAGATGGGAGGCTGGACTGGATGGACCCTCCCTGGTCTGACCCAGCATGGCTCTTCTGATGTCCTTATCAGGGGAAGGCCTCGGCCTCCCTGCCCTGTTGCTGGCCCTGCAGAGGAACTGGCTGGCCCCTGTGTGAGGCGGGAGGCTGGACTGGAAGGACCCTCCCTGGTCTGACCCAGCAGGGCTCTTCTGGTGTCCTTCTCAGGGGAAGGCCTCGGCCTCTCTGCCCTGTTGCTGGCCCTGCAGAGGAACTGGCTGGCCCCTGTGTGAGACGGGAGACTGGACTGGAGGGACCCTCCCTGGTCTGACCCAGCAGGGCTCTTCTGGTGTCCTTCTCAGGGGAAGGCCTCGGCCTCTCTGCCCTGTTGCTGGCCCTGCAGAGGAACTGGCTGGCCCCTGTGTGAGACGGGAGGCTGGACTGGATGGACCCTCCCTGGTCTGACCCAGCATGGCTCTTCTGATGTCCTTATCAGGGGAAGTCCTCGGCCTCCCTGCCCTGTTGCTGGCCCTCCAGAGGAACTAGCTGGCCACTGTGTGAGGCGGGAGGCTGGACTGGAAGGACCCTCCCTGGTCTGACCCAGCAGGGCTCTTCTGGTGTCCTTCTCAGGGGAAGGCCTCGGCCTCTCTGCCCTGTTGCTGGCCCTGCAGAGGAACTGGCTGGCCCCTGTGTGAGATGGGAGGCTGGACTGGAGGGACCCTCCCTGGTCTGACCCAGCAGGGCTCTTCTGGTGTCCTTATCAGGGGAAGGCCTCGGCCTCTCTGCCCTGTTGCTGGCCCTGCAGAGGAACTGGCTGGCCCCTGTGTGAGACGGGAGGCTGGACTGGATGGACCCTCCCTGGTCTGACCCAGCAGGGCTCTTCTGGTGTCCTTATCAGGGGAAGGCCTCGGCCTCTCTGCCCTGTTGCTGGCCCTCCAGAGGAACTGGCTGGCCCCTATGTGAGACGGGGAGGCTGGACTGGATGGACCCTCCCTGGTCTGACCCAGCAGGGCTCTTCTGGTGTCCTTCTCAGGGGAAGGCCTCGGCCTCTCTGCCCTGTTGCTGGCCCTCCAGAGGAACTGGCTGGCCCCTGTGTGAGACGGGAGGCTGGACTGGATGGACCCTCCCTGGTCTGACCCAGCAGGGCTCTTCTGGTGTCCTTATCAGGGGAAGGCCTCGGCCTCTCTGCCCTGTTGCTGGCCCTCCAGAGGAACTGGCTGGCCCCTGTGTGAGACGGGAGGCTGGACTGGATGGACCCTCCCTGGTCTGACCCAGCAGGGCTCTTCTGGTGTCCTTCATCAGGGGAAGGCCTCGGCCTCTCTGCCCTGTTGCTGGCCCTCGCAGAGGAACTGGCTGGCCCCTGTGTGAGATGGGAGGCTGGACTGGAGTGGACCCTCCCTGGTCTGGCCCAGCAGGGCTCTTCTGGTGTCCTTCTCAGGGGAAGGCCTCGGCCTCTCTGCCCTGTTGCTGGCCCTGCAGAGGAACTGGCTGGCCCCTGTGTGAGAGGGGAGGCTGGACTGGAGAGGACCCTCATTGGTCTGATCCATCAGGACTCCAAAGTATTCCAATTCTTAAACAAGCTTTGTTTTTTAAATGTTCTCATTTAAATATTGTGCCTGCATACCAATTGTTTTGAGTAATATATTTAAATGTTCTCATTTAAATATAGTACTGAAAACAATTGGTATGCAGACAAGTTAAGAACTTGAAGGAAACTTTACAATCTCAGAAAAAACTTCACTGTTCCAGAATGGAGAAAAGGCTTCTCAGTTCCAAACAGAAAAAACACAAAGGTCCATGAATGGGACTGTAAAGTTTCCTTCAAGTTCTTAACTTGTCTGTGTACCATTTGTTTTGAACAGTATATTTAAATAAGAACATTTAAATAACAAGGATTGTTTAAGAATCGGAATACTTTGGAGCTTTATTTCATGTTACGTTACATATGGTGTATGGGGCTGCGGTGGCTCAAGTGGTTAAGACACTGAGCTGCAGACCGGAAGGTTGGTAGTTCGGCAGTTCGAGACCCAAGTGCCTTGTGACGGAGTGAGCTGCCGTCTCTGGTCCCGGCTCCTGCCAGTTCGAAAGCAAGAAATTGCAAGTAGATGAATAGGTACTGCTTTGGTGGGACGGTAACAGCGTTCCGTGCGCCTCGGTGTCTAGTCATGCCAGTCACATGACCATGGAAACGTCTTCAGACAGCGCTGGCTCTTTGGCTTTGAAACGGAGATGAGCACCGCAACCCTAGAGTCAGATTCGACCGGCTTTCGAGAAAGGGAAACCTTTACCTTTACTTATATATGATCTACACTCTATTCACCGATTTCCTTAAACTGTTGTAAGTCTTCAAGCAGCAGCTGGACAAACAGTGGTCAGGGATGCTCTAGGAAGATCCTGCATTGAGCAGGGGGGTGGACTAGATGCCCTCTATGGGCCCTCCCATCTCTGTGGTTCTATGATTGTCTCTCTGGCAGAGTCTTCCGCTTTTCCTACTACCTTCCGCTTTTCCTAGACTATTGTCTTTTCCAGTGGGCTCCCCCCCACACAGACCACTTTAATGTAAATGTTTTAATGTTTGGATGCTCCTTGCCTTGGAGATCCTATTGGGAGGAAAGGCGGCACAGAAATGTTTTAAAGAAATAAAATGTGAGATTAATAATACTGTTTGGTGTCGCGGTTAGGAGCATGAATTGTAATCTGGGAGAACTGGGTTTGATTCCCCGCTCCTTCACGTGCTGCTGCTGGTATGGCCCCACTGCTGGACCTCCTGATGGCACCTGGTATATTTTGGCCGCTGTGTGACACAGAGTGTTGGACTGGATGGGCCATTGGCCTGATTCAACATTGGCTTCTCTTATGTTCTTATGGCCTTGGGTCATTCGCAAGTTCTTTCAGAGCTGTTCTCTCAAGGGCAGTTTTCAAGAGAGCTCTCTCAGCCCCACCTACCTCACAGGGTGTCTGTTGGGGGAAGGGGAAGGGAAAGGAGATTGTAAGCTGCTCTGAGACGCCTTTGGGCAGTGAAGGGCGGGGTATAAATCCAATCTCTTCTTCCTCTTCTTCTACTTCACAGGGTGCCTGTTGTGGGGAGGGGAAGGGAAAGGAAAGGAGTTTGTCAGCCGCTCTGAGACTCTTTTGGGTAGTGAAGGGCGGGGTATAAATCCAATTGTTTCTCTTAATGCCAACCATACTGCCAGGTGGTTTTAAGCCACTCTAAGCCTCTGTCAATAATGTAGGGGTAAACAGACTGGCACTACACTGCAGGATTGTTTGGTGTAGTGGTTAAGTGTGCGGACTCTAATCTGGGAGAACCGGGTTTGATTCCCCACTCCTCCACTTGCACCTGCTGGATGACCTTGGGTCAGTCACAAGCTCTGGCACAGCTGTTCTTGAAAAAGAGCAGTTTCTGTCAGAGCTCTCTCAGCCCCATCTACCTCCCAGGAGGTGTCTGTTGTGGGGAGGGGAAGGGAAAGGAGTTTGTAAGCCGCTCGGAGACTCTGAGTGAAGGGCAGGGTATAAATCCAATCTCCCCTCCCCCTCCTCCTTTTCTTCTTCTTCTTCTTCATCACTGTTTTGTAGCCCACTGCAGTGTAGGCTTAATATCTCTCAGCCTTGTCCTTCTTCCCTGATTTGCAGTCTACCCACAGCAGCAGTACCAGAAACATTTGAAGGGCATGGCAGTTTTCAGGGTTTTGGTGTTTTTAAAGAAAGAGAGAGAGAGAGAGAGGAAGGAAGGAAGGAAGGAAGGAAGGAAGGAAGGAAGGAAGGAAGGAAGGAAGGAAGGCAAGGAAGGCAGGGAAGGAAGAAAGAAAGAAAGAAAGAAAGGAAGAAGGAAAGAAAGAAAGAAAGAAAGAAAGAAAGAAAGAAAGAAAGAAAGAAAGAAAGAAAGAAAGAAAGAAAGAAAGAAAGAAAGAAAGAAAGAAAGAAAGAAAGAAAGAAAGAAAGAGAGAGAGAGAGAGAGAGAGAGAGAGAAAGGAGAGGAAGAAAGAAAGAGAGAGAGAGAGAGAGAGAGAGAGAGAGAGAGAGAGAAAGAAAGAAAGAAAGAAAGAAAGAAAGAAAGAAAGAAAGAAAGAAAGAAAGAAAGAAAGAAAGAAAGAAAGAAAGAAAGAAAGAAAGAAAGAAAGAAAGAAAGAAAGAAATCTACAATTTTTGTTCCCAGGAAGGCCTGAGTTTGAAGACCTGGGGCACAAATCTTTGCCCTTGCTTCTGCAATTTTTTGTGTGGTGGCGATGGGGTGCACACGTGAGTCACAGAGCTGTGAGATGCCATCACAGACTTTCCGACATAGCTCTCACTGATGTGGTAAAGCTATGCTGGGCTCACGCCACTTCAATTGTTGATCACAAGCTCAGCATGAGCCTGCGGTGTGACGTGATTGCGAAGAAAGCGAATGCAATCTTAGGATGCGTTAACAGAAGCGTTGTGACCAGATCACGGGAGGTGGTGGTTCCGCTCTATTCTGCTATGGTCAGGTCAGGTCAGTTTTGGGCACCACACTTTAGGAAGGATGTCGACAAGCTCGAGCGTGTCCAGAAGAGGGCGACCAGGATGGTGAGAGGGTTGGAATCCAAGTCTTACGAGGAAAGGCTGAAAGAGTTGGGTCTGTTTAGCCTGGGAAAGAGAAGGCTTAGAAGGGACATGATGGCAGTCTTCAAGTATCTGAAGCGCTGTCATGTAAAAGATGGAGCAGATCTATTCTCTCTTGCTCCGGATTGCAAGACTAGATCCAATGGCTGGAAATTACAAGGGAGTCGATACTGGCTAGATATCAGGAGAAACTTCCTAACCGTAAGAGTGGTTGAGCAGTGGAACAGCCTGCCTCAGGAGGTGGTGGATGCTCCTTCCTTGGATGTTTTCAAGCGGAGGCTGGACAATCATCCAACTCTAACATTCTATGATACTTTGACTATCTTTCGGGTATGTTGTAGGGCTCTCTTTCGGCTGTGCTCCTGCAGAGTGCAGGGGGTTGGACTACATGACCTGCAAGGTCCCTTCCAACTCTAACATCCTATGATTCTATGACCATCTTTCGGGTATCTTGTAGGGCTCTCTTTCGGCTGTGCTCCTGCAGAGGGCAGGGGGTTGGACTAGATGACCTGCAAGATCCCTTCCAACTCTAACATCCTATGATTCTATGACCATCTTTCGGGTATCTTGTAGGGCTCTCTTTCGGCTGTGCTCCTGCAGAGGGCAGGGGGTTGGACTAGATGACCTGCAAGGTCCCTTCCAACTCTAACATCCTATGATTCTATGACCATCTTTAGGTATGTCGTAGGGCTCTCTTTTGGCTGTGCTCCTGCAGAGGGCAGGGGGTTGGACTAGATGACCTGCAAGGTCCCTTCCAACTCTCACATTCTATGATTCTATGATAAGAGGGCAGGCACTTCTATGAATTGCAGCCTCCTGAGCCTCAAGACGCCCACATTGGGTGGAAAGTGGCATCCGGTCACAGCAGACTCACGGGAAGAGACAGTCAGAGGTGGTTTGTATTGGGATAGGCAGTAAAAACAGCAGACTTTTGCCCAGTCGTAGGAGCGTGATCCTGGGAGCAGTAAATAAACCTCCCAAGAAGCGTATTTGCATAAAAGGTAAGTCGATTCAAGTCGATCCGGTTCATTTTCAGGTTGCGGTTAGAAGAAGAGACAGAAGCCCAATCTAAAAAGGACTTTCCTTATCACAAACGGCCCGCTTGTCCAGCGTCAGGTGTGTGGGAGTGTGAGGACATTGTCTCTGCAGGAGAGACCTGCAGAGAGAGACATGTGTCTCCATGGAAGGCCATGTGCAGTAAGGAGAGGACAAAAAGAGACAGAGGAGAGGTCAAAGGGCAGCTCCCAGGTTAAGACCAAGAGAGGCCTCCCGCTCCAGGAGATCACACCTAAACACAGAGTGATGTAGCAGCCCTGACAATGTCCAGGCATGCTGAGTCGCTGGCTCCCACAGTTTGCCCTTGCCCGCCTCTGCATCACAACCCCGGACTTCCCTGGTGGTCTCCCATCCAAGTACAAACCAGGGCCGACCCTGCTTAGCAGCTAAGATCTGGTGAGAGCGGGCTTCCTGGGGCCACCGGAGTCAAAGCACGGGAAGAAGAGAGATGGTCTGCCATTGCCTGCCTCTGCGTGGCAGCCCTGGGACGTCCTCAGTGGTTACGGAAGGAGACGAAAGGAGGATTTGGGGAAATGCGGGATGTATTTTGTGTGAGAAAGAGGTTGGTTTCTTTGACGTACAATATTGTATCGTTGGTCTGCTGCAAGGAAGGTAAAGGTAAAGGTTTCCCTTGCTCGAAAGCCAGTCGAATCCGACTCGAGGGTTGCGGTGCTCATCTCCGTTTCAAAGCCGAAGAGCCAGCGCTGTCCGAAGACGTTTCCATGGTCATGTGACCGGCATGACTAAACACCAAGGCGCACGGAACGCTGTTACCTTCCCACCGAAGCAGTACCTGTTTATCTACTTGCAATTTCTTGCTTTCGAACTGCTAGGTTGGCAGGAGCTGGAACTAGAGACGGGAGCTCACTCCATCATGCGGCACTCTCGGGTCTCGAATTGCTGAACTACCGACCTTCCACAGCCTGCAGTTCAGCGTCTTAACCCCTTGAGCCACCGCAGCTCCACGCTGTGAAGAAAACAAGTACATTAATTGTTATTCTCTTTCCCCAGGAGTAAAACAGGGCTCCTTAGCAACATAAGACTGAAAATTAAGAAGAAGAAGAAGAAGAAGAAGAAGAAGAAGAAGAAGAAGAAGAAGAAGAAGAAGAAGAAGAAGAAGAAATTGGATTTATACCCTGCCCTTCACTGCCCAAAGGTGTCTCAGAGCGGCTTACAAACTCCTTTCCCTTCCCCTCCCCACAACAGACACCCTGTGAGGTAGGTGAGGCTGAGAGAGAGCTCTGACAGAAACTGCTCTTTTTCAAGAACAGCTGTGCCAGAACTTGTGACTGACCTGAGGTCACATCAGCACGTGCAAGTGGAGGAGTGGGGAATCAAAACCCGGTTCTCCCAGATTAGAGTCCGCGCACTTAACCGCAACACCAAACTGGCTCTCAAAGCCGAAGAGCCAGCACTGTCCGAAGACGTTTCTGTGGTCATGTGGCCGGCATGACTAAACACCAACTATATTTAGGGTGCCATCGCACGTGCAATTAGCTCACCATAGGCGCGAATGCCGGGCGGATTTGAAGGGTGTGATCACACGAGAACGTCTGCCCAGCGTCCCAGAGTTGTCGGCAACCCATTTTGCTCCTCCGCAGAAGCAGGGTAAAAAGACACTTGGTAAAGTCCGCTATTGAACGGGTTGCTATGGGCCACGGACGGACTTTTGCCTGTGTGATCACGCCAGCGTGCTCTCGTGGCATCGGGATGGTCCAATCGGGCCATCCTGATTCTGTGCCGTTGTTGTTTTCCCCGTTTCAGTATGTACATCATCGCATCCTCCATAGGGAGCACTCAGTGCGGAGACGCGGATCATCGATCCCCCCATTGAAGAGCACCGGAAACATGTGGCAACCCCCCCACATCGATTCACCCACGGTTTGCGTCTGATCATACAATGGCGGGCTGCCTCCACAGCTCCCAGGGACTGTGTGATCACACAAATGCGCATCAAATTGCTACGGAGAAAATAGCCTCGTTCCCTCCTCCCCGTTATCTCGCACATGTGACTGCAGCTTTAATTTCTGTTGTTGTTCTGTCACAGAGTATCACAAGCCACAGTTCTGGCACAGCTGTTCTTGAAAAAGAGCAGTTTCTGTCAGAGCTCTCTCAGCCCCGCCTCCCTCACAGGGGGTGTCTGTTGTGGGAAGGGGAAGGGAAAGGAGATTGTAAGCCGCTCTGAGACGTCTTTGGGTAGTGAAGGGCGGGGTAGAAATCCAATCTCTTCCTCTTCTTCTACCTCACAGGGGGTGTCTGTTGTGGGGAGGGGAAGGGAAAGGAGTTTGTAAGGTGCTTTGAGACTCCTTTGGGTAGTGAAGAGTGGGGTAGAAATCCAATCTCTTCTTCTTCTGCCTCCCAGGGTGTCTGTTGTGGGGAGGGGAAGGGAAAGAAGTTTGTCAGCCACTCTGAGACGCCTTTAGTAGTGAAGGGCGGGGCAGAAATCCAATCTCTTCTTCTTCTACCTCACAGGGTGTCTGTTCTGGGGAGGGGAAGGGAAAGGAGATCGTAAGGCGCTTTGAGACTCCCTTGGGTAGTGAAGAGCAGGGTATAAATCCAATCTCTTCCTCTTCTTCTACCTCACAGGGGGTGTCTGTTGTGGGGAGGGGAAGGGAAAGGAGTTTGTAAGCCGCTCTGAGACGCCTTTGGGTAGTGAAGGGTAGGGTATAAATCCAATCTCTTCTTCTTCTTCTGTCTCCCAGGGTGTCTGTTGTGGGGAGGGGAAGGGAAAGGAGTTTGTAAGCCGCTCTGAGACGCCTTTGGGTAGTAAAAGGTGGGGTATAGATCCAATCTCCTCCTCCTCCTCCTCAAAGTCCCACAGCAAGTAAACCCTCTTCAGAGTTACCCCTGTGTGTGCCAGAACCTCTTGTTCTTTAGGAGGTGCCCGAAGACAATTTTATTTAGGACCACGTTAGATTCAAGTGGCCAGTAAAAGGTGGGGTATAAATCCAATCTCCTCCTCCTCCTCCGAGTCCCACAGCAAGTGAGAGCCAGTTTGGTGTAGTGGTTAAGTGCGCGGACTCTTATCTGGGAGAACCGGGTTTGATTCCCCACTCCTCCACTTACACCTGCTGGTGTGACCTTGGGTCAGTCACAAGCTCCGGCACAGCTGTTCTCTCAAGGACGGTTTCTGTCAGAAGTTCTCTCAGCCCCACCTACCTCACAGGGGGTGTCTGTTGTGCGGAGGGGAAGGGAAAGGAGTTTGTAAGCCGCTCTGAGACGCCTTTGGGCAGTGAAGGGCGGGGCATAAATCCAATCTCTTCTTCTGCTTCTTCTAAATTGTGATTTTTAAATTTCGTGTTTATGTATTTTTGCATACTCTTCCTTGTGCATTTTATATCGTACGCTCTTCAAGGAAAGTGGTCTGAGGAGGCCTGCGTGCACGCGAGAACTCACGCCTTGAATGAAACTTCGTCGGCCTTAAAAGCTGCCACCAGGCTCAAAAACGTTTGTTCTTCTAAAATGTGTAGCAGATGCGAGAACCCTGAGTCCGCACCTGGGCAGATAACAATCAAATTCCAAGTCAGCAGTTTCAGGCTGGAGTCTGCCTTTGAGGTTCTTTAGAGCAACAATGCGTTTTGGCTTAGCGACATGCTGTGCGAAACCGAAATCGCCCACTAGTCGGTCGATGTTGCCGTTTTGTCATGCGCAGAATTGCAGGGTTGCGTCGGAACCCTTGCACAAGTGGAAAAGGAGTTCTGCTTCCTCCTTCTTGGAGGCTGTCGGCTCCTTTTCCACTTGTGCAAGGGTGGTTGTGCGAAGGAACTCTATGATGTCTTTTTTGGTGGGGAAAATGTGACGTGGTGGTTATACAGGCTGGACAGCGAGTGGAAACGACAGCGGCACTGGCCAGGGGGGGTTAGAACGAGGGGAGCCCGACTTGAGGCCAGGCCTGAAGCTCTGCCAGAATTATAACCCATCTCCAGGCGACAGAGATCAGTTCCCCTGGACAAAATGGCTGCTTTAGAGGGTGGACTCTATGGGATTGTACCCCACCGAGGTCCCTGTCCTCCCCAGGCTCCATTCCCAAAGCTCCAGGGGTTCCCCAAACTGGAGTTGGCAGCCCTAGTTGAAGCACTAGCAGCTGTGCTGAATGGGCCCAGCGACGGACCTGGTGCACAAGAATCAGGAAACAATCCATAGACAAAAGAACCTCCTCAGGAAAGCTCCTCAGGAAACAATCCATAGACAAAAGAACCTCCTCAGGGAACCTCCTCAGGAAACCTCCTCAGGAAACAATCCATAGACAAAAGAACCTCCTCAGGAAACCTCCTCAGGAAACAATCCATAGACAAAAGAACCTCCTCAGGAAAGCTCCTCAGGAAACAATCCATAGACAAAAGAACCTCCTCAGGAAAGCTCCTCTATTACCATGTTCATAGCCTGGGGAACTCCTACAAGATAATGATTCAGCCCTACCCCACCTTCCAGGGTAGATATAAATTCCCTGCCTACCATTTTCCTGCTCTCCTTGACACAGAGAGTCCTCCATCTTTCTGTGTGATACCTCTGCTGGCGAAACGTCACAGCTGCTGGCGAAACGTCAGGTCCTCCAATGCCAAGACCATGGTCAAGACCACGGCCACACAACTCGGAAAATCTATGGCAACTAACAACCCTGTTTTGTCAGTTGTTTTTATTTGGGATGTTTTCAAAGTGCCACAGCTTGCGTATCCCGGCCCCACAGCATGACCTCTACTGGCAAGAAAGGACATTCTGCGCGTGGCACGGTTCTTCCTGAGGCATTGGAACTCTGACCCCACTCCTCTGTTTGGTGTAGTGTTTAGGAGTGCGGATTCTAATCTGGCAGAACTGGGTTTGATCCCCCCACTTCTCCACAGGCAGCTGCTGGTATGAGCTTGGGTCAGTCACAAGTTCTCTCAGACCTGTTCTCTCAAGGGCAGTCCTCGAAAGTGCTCTCTCAGCCCCGCCTACCTCACAGGGTGTCTCTTGTGGGGAGGGGAAGGGAAAGGAGATTGTAAGCCGCTCTGAGACTCTCTTGGGTAGTGAAGCTGTTGTTGTTCAGTCGCACAGTCGAGTCCGACTCTTCGCGACCCCATGGACCAGATTACGCCAGGCCCTCCTGTCTTCCGCTGTCCGCTGAAGTTTGCTCCATTTCATGTTCGTTGCATCGATGACACTGTCTAACCATCTCATCCTTTGCCAGTCCCCTTCTTCTTTGACCTTCAATCTTTCCCAGCAATCTTTCTGAGACTCTCTTGGGTAGTGAAGGGCAGGGGATAAATCCAATCCCTTCTTTTTACAATGTGTATCTCCCCTTTTCTCCCTCATGGATCACTGGTCTGGTACTCCCCATAGTAATGTATGGCTGCAAGAGTTGGACTACAAGGAAGGCCGAGCGCCGAAGAATAGATTCTTTTGAACTATAGTGCTGGAGAAGACTCTTGAGAGTCCCTTGGACTGCAAGGACATCAAATCAGTCAATCCTAAAAGAGATCCACCCTGATTGTTCCCTGAAGGCCAGATCCTAGCTGAAGCTCAAATACTTTGCCCACGAAATGAGAAGGGAGCCCTCACTGGAGAAGAAGACCCTGATGCTGGGAAAGATTGAAGGTCAAAGAAGAAGGGGACGGCAAAGGATGAGATGGGTAGACAGAGTCATCGATGCAACGAACATGAAATGGAGCAAACTTCAGTGGACAGCGGAAGACAGGAGGGCCTGGCGTAATCTGGTCCATGGGGTTGCGAAGAGTCGGACTCGACTGTGCGACTGAACAACAATAACATCTCCCCTTTTTCTACTCGGCTGTTAATGAAATGGACTAAAAAGGAATATTTTTCTGACACGGGGGCCAGATCCCTGCAGCATTTCGTAGAATCATAGAATGTTAGAGTTGGAAGGGACCTTGCAGGTCATCTAGTCCAACCCCCCACACTCTGCAGGAGCACAGCCGAAAGATAGCCCCACAACAGACCCGAAAGATGGTCGTCCAGCCGCCGCTCAAAAACATCCAGCAAAGGAGCATCCACCACCTCCCGAGGCAATCTGTTCCACTGCTCAGCCACTCTTACAGTTAGGAACTTTCTCTCTGATATTTAGCTGGTATCGACTCCCTTGTCATTTCCACCCATTAGATTTCAATTAGAGGGAGACAGAAAGAGAGAAATTACATATCAAATCCTAATAGAATCAGGCGGCCTAAATCTGCATATGCGTTATAAAGGGCTGGGGTTTGCTAGATAATTTCCCCCCCTCTTTCTTTCCTTTGGCCCCTCACATACGAGATATCTGGTCATGCCTCGGAAGAGTTAAAAATAGGTGCATGACCAGCATCCCACTCTCTCCACAAACTTTCTTGTTTGCTTTTGCTTCCCCTCCGGTCTCTCTATCTCTATGATCGTTGTTCTGCTTTGAGTCACCACAGAGGCCAGGATGCATCGGGACTTTTGAGTCACCCCGGGCCACCGAGCTCCAGCGAGGCCGTCCGTCCAGCGCATCGGGTGGTGGCTAACATCCGGACGCACCCTGGCCCGCAGCCCGTGACTTCATTTCACGCCGGCACCGCTTCAGCCCACGAAACCGGCATCTTGAGCAATGTGGCCGCCTCCACAAGCTGCCAGACTCTACCTGTTGAATTAGGGACTGTTTGTTTGGGTTTCTAGAGCCCCACCCAGGGCCGGTCCCAGGGGGTTTTTTTTGCACACTAGCGCCCCCCTGTGCGCCCACCAATTTTCTGGCACCCCCCACCCCCTCCATGAGTGCCAGCGGTCTGGTTTCAGGGGCACGACAAAGACAGGGGTGGGGTGCACCTGCTGCAGTCCCTCCTGACTGGAACCATGGGATGGGGCCGCTTCCATGACAGCTCTGGAGCAGAGCGCGGCCCACCCGGGCGGCTGCCAGGAGGGGAGAGGCGGCCGCCCGCAACACATGGCACAGTAGGCCGCTGGGCCCCTTTCCTCCACCCCACGGGGACGTCCCCACATGCGCGCCTCCCCTCCCCGCGTCCCCGGAGGCCTGAAACAGCATCCACCACCAGTGGCAAAGGACGCCTCCCTCGCCGGGAGACCCGCCACTGCACCATAGGAACAGCAGCCTGACGTTCACACCTAGATCTTGCTCGTCTGGATTCTGCAGGAGGGGAAGGCAGGGCGGCAGGCAGGCCAGAGTGGCGCCCTCGTCAAGCCGGCATCCCTAGGCAGCTGCCTAAATTCTGTCAATGATGGGCCGGCCCTCTTCCCACCGACACTCCAGCCATACAGTTGCTCTTGAACACCACACGTCATTGCTTGAGTCACAGATTTAAGACCTTAGAAACAAATTGCTTGTGTATATAGTTAGGGTCATGGGAGCCTCATGTGCTTTTAATTGCCTGCATGCAGTTGGGATCATTGGGTCCTCGTGTGCCTTTAAGGACTTTTAGAGAGCAGTCTTCACTGGGTCACCCCAGGACCTTAACTCAGGTATATTGTTGTTGTTCAGTTGCACAGTCGAGTCCGACTCTTCGCGACCCCATGGACCAGATTACACCAGGCCCTCCTGTCTTCCGCTGTCCGCTGAAGTTTGCTCAATTTTATGTCCGTTGCATCGATGACACTGTCTAACCATCTCATCCTTGGCCATCCCCTTCTTCTTTGGCCTTCAGTCTTTCCCAGCATCAGGGTCTTCTCCAGTGAATGCTCCCTTCTCATTGGGTGGCCAAAGTATTTGAGCTTCAGCTTCAGGATCTGGCCTTCCAAGGAACAATCAGGGTTGATTTCTTTTAGGATTGACTGATTTGATCTCCTTGCAGTCCGAGGGACTCTCAAGAGTCTTCTCCAGCACCATAGTTCAAAAGAATCTATTCTTCGGCGTTCGGCCTTCCTTATAGTCCAACTCTCGCAGCCATACATTACTACGGGGAATACCATTGCTTTGACCATGCGGACTTTTGTTGGCAAGGTGATGTCTCTGCTTTTTATCATGCTGTTTAGGTTTGCCATCGCTTTCCTCCCAAGGAGCAGGCGTCTTTTAATTTCATGGCTGCAGTCACCATTTGCCGTGATCTGGGATCCCAGGAACGTGAAGTCTGTCACTACTTCTACGCCTTCCCCTTCTATTTGCCAAGGAGTGATGGGGCCAGATGCCAAGATCTTAGTTTTTTTGATGTTGAGCTTCAAGCCCACTTTTGCGCTCTCCTCTTTCACCCTGGACAAGAGACTCTTGAGGTCCTCTTCACTTTCTGCCATCAGAGTGGTATCGTCTGCATATCTGAGGTTATTGATCTTTCCCCCAGCAATCTTAACTCCAGCTTGTGATTCATCCAGGCCAGCATATTAGATGTGACTTATTCCCAGGAAAGTGTTCTTTGGGCTGTGTTGCAAATCATTTATTTGACAGTGGTATTGACGGATTTCTCTGCATTTTGTTCTTCTTGAAGCATGTATGCACAATAAAGTTTCCCCCTCTTACGGTTAGGTTTTAGGACAGGAGGAATGTCCGTGGTCCCCCCAGGTCTAGAGCACCGGCTTAATTTTGTTTCCCAGTTTTTCCTGCAGCTTCTCCATTTGGGGTTCCTGTTTTGTTTTCTTTTGGCTTTTTTTTTGTATGCTTGTTTTATCTGTCTAGGAGCTGCGGTGGCTCAAGTGGTTCAGACGCTGAACTGCAGGCTGTGGAAGGTCAGTAGTTCAGCAGTTCGAGACCCGAAAGGGCCGCATGACGGAGTGAGCTCCCATCTCTAGTTCCAGCTCCTGCCAACCGAGCAGTTCGAAAGCAAGAAACTGCAAGTAGATAAATAGGTACCACTTTGGTGGGAAGGTAACAGCGTTCCGTGCGCCTTGGTGTTTAGTCATGCCGGCCACATGACCACAGAAACGTCTTCAGACAGCACTGGCTCTTTGGCTTTGAAACGGAGATGAGCACCGCAACTCTAGAGTCAGATTCGACTGGCTTTCGAGCAAGGGAACCTTTACCTTTTACCTTTATCTGTCTACTGGTCTAACAGTTACAGTTTTTGAGGGTGTACTTTGGTGTAGTGGTAGATGCATGGACTCTAATTTGGGAGAACCAGGTTTGATCCTGCACTCCTCCACATGCAGCTGCTGGTGTGACCTTGGGTCATTCACAAGTTCTCTTGGAGCTGTTCGCCCAAGGGCAGTCTCCAAAAGAGCTCTCTCAGCCCCACCGACCTCCCAGGGTGTCTGTTGTGGGGGGGAAGGGAAAGGAGATTGCGAACTGCTCTGAGACTCCTTCAGGTAGTGAAGGGCGGGATATAAATCCAATCTTCTTCGTCTTCATCATCATCTTCCTGGGCTGACATTCGCCCTCACACTGCTGCCTAACTGAACAACCTGCTTGAGAAGAAGGCAAGGTCAGCCTTTATTAAGATGAATTTGATCGGCTGTGCCTTTTCTCCCTCTTGGGGGGAGGGAGATTATAAGGACCTTGCCCCATCCTCCAGCAGAGATCCCCCTCAAGAGCCAATTTGGTGTAGTGGTTAAGTGCGCGGACTCTAATCTGGGAGAACCGGCTTTGATTCCCCCACTCCTCCACTTACACCTGCTGGATGACGTTGGGCAAGCCATAGTTCTGACAAGAGCTGTCCTTGAAAAAGAGAAGTTTCTGTCAGAGCTCTCTCTGCCCCCACCTACCTCACAGGGTGTCTGTTGTGGGGAGGGGAAGGGAAGGGAGTTTGTAAGCCGCTCTGAGACACCTTTGGGTAGTGAAGGGCCGGGTATAAATCCAGTCTCCTCCTCCTCCTCCTCCTCCTCCTCCTCCTCCTCCTCCTCCTCCTCCTCCTCCTCTTCTTCTTCTTCTTCTTCTTCTTCTTCTTCTTCTTCTTCTTCTTCTTCTTCTTCTTCTTCTTCTTCTTCTTCTTCTTCTTCTTCTTCTTCTTCTTTATAAGGGGAAGGCCTCGGCCTCTGTGCCCTGTCATTGGACCTCCAGAAGAACTGGTTGGCCACTGTGTGAGATGGGAGGCTGGACTGGACGGACCCTCCCTGGTCTGGCCCAGCAGGGCTCTTCTGGTGTCCTTCTCAGGGGAAGGCCTCGGCCTCCCTGCCCTGTTGCTGGCCCTCCAGAGGAACTGGTTGGCCAGTTTGGTGTAGTGTTTAAGTGCACAGACTCTAATCTGGGAGAACCGGGTTTGATTCCCCATTCCTCCACTCGCAACTGGCTGGATGACCTTGGGCAAGCCATGGTTCTGATAAGAGCTGTTCTTGACAAAGAGCAGTTTCTGTCAAGAGCTCTCTCAGCCCCACCTACCTCGCAGGGTATCTGTTGTGCGGAGGGGAAGGGAAGGGAGTTTGTAAGCCGCTCTGAGACATCGTTGAGTAGTGAAGGGTGGGGTACAAATCCAATCTCTTCTTCTTCTTCTTGGTTAGTGGGTTCCCTCTTTTATTTTGGACTTTGTTGTTTTAAGAGGCACCCCCTTTTAAAGCCTTAAGGGCCAGGGGATGCGAAACTCGGGGAGTCTCGTAAAGAGACCTGGGTACAGCCTAATGCTCCCTCTAAGCTGTGGAGTCTTGTGAGCAAAACTTCTACTTTGTGAGCTGCCGGCACTAGAAGTTGTGAGCGAGCGATTGGGCTGCTGCATAAATGAGTTTGCTCTGGAGCCCTCCTTCCTGAGTGAAGACAGAAATGTGTGAGCCAGAGGCTGGAGAACTGTGAGCTAGCTCACACTGACTCGGCTTAGAGGGGACGCTGGTACAGCCTTGCCCCTGGAAAATCCCAGGAAAATCCCAGGAAAGAAGAAGGGTGTGCTGAGATTGGGCAATGTCTCCCAGCTCAAGTGTCATCGTTGTTTTCAAGAACGAAAAACCTTTCCATACTTAAGCGCCGGGGAATGCTTAATACAATACCCTGTGCTCCGAGGGTTTCTTCATCAAGGCCATGTGAATCATTTCCAGCTATAAATAACCGGGGGGGGCAAAACTTAAGCATCACTGGTCCAATCCAGCCGTTGATAAAGGCAGCCTAACGTTTGATTACACCCAGGACGGGCCGTCGGGAGGACACTTAATTCCCGGTTCTTTGTCAACGTGCCGAAACCATCCAACGTTTGGAATGTCAGGTATTTCGCTACTAATCCTCCGTCCTGTCAGATTTTTTGACAAGCGGTTGCCTTTGAAACCGCCCACTCAGACTCAAGCTTCATATCTTGGACTGGTCATGTTCCTGGGAAAGTGCGTCTCCATGTCTAGCCGTGGGACTCTTCCCCGTTAAAAGACCACCCCAAGTCAGTGGAAGTGGGCCAGATTCTCTCGCTACCTGGACACACCTGCAATGGGTTTTCCAGGCACCTTTCCCCCCCTCGCTCTGCTCTTACGAGGAAAGGCTTAAGGGCCTTGGGAATGTTTCGTTTGGAGAAGAGGAGATGGGGAGGTACGTGATTGCTCTCTTTAAATATTTGAAAGGCTGTCCTTTGGAGGTGCCAAAGAATAGATTATTTTGAACTGTGGTGCTGGAGAAGACTCTTGAGAGTCCCTTGGACTGCAAGGAGGTCAAACCAGTCCTGACTGTTCCCTGGAAGGCCAGAGACTGAAGCTGAAGCTCAAATACTTTGGCCACTCAAAGAGAAGGGAGCACTCCCTGGAGAAGACCCTGATGCGGGGAAAGACAGAAGGTCAAAGAAGAAGAATGGGACGGCAAAGGAGATGGTTCGACAGTGTCACCGACAGGGCTTTTTTTGTAGGAAAAGCCCAGCAGGAACTCATTGGCATAACAGACCACACCCAACAGCAGAAACTCATTAGCATATTAGGCAACACCCCCGACAGTGCAGCCCATTAGCATATTAGGCCACACCCCCATGTCGCCAGAAGTGTGGTCATCCAGCCACACCCACCTTTTGCTTCTTATTCTGTTTACCTTGTTTGTTGTCAAAACGGCCAGGGCTTTTTTTTGGAGCAGGAACTCCTTTGCATGTTAGGCCACATGCCCCTAATGTAGCCAGTCCTCATGAGTTTCTCCTGTTGGGTGTGGCCTGTTATGCTAATGAGTTCCTGCTGGGCGTGGCCAACTCGGGAGCCAGCCGGAACTCTGTTCCTGTGCGTTCCTGCCCAGAAGTAGCCCTGGTCACCGATGCAATGAACATGAAATTGAACAAACTTCAGAGGACGGCAGAAGACAGGAGGGCCTGGCGTGATCTGGTCCATGGGGTCGCAAAGAGTCGGACTCGACTGTGCGACTGAACAACAACCATCACCTTTGGAGGAGGGCAGGGAGCTGTCCCAGTTGGCAGCAGAGGAGAGGACCCGAAGCAACGGGTTTAAATTACGTGCAGAAAGGTATCGGTTGGATGTTCGGAAAAACCTTTTCATGGCCAGAGTGGTCCAGGGGTGGAATCAGCTGCCTCAGGAGGTGGTGAGCACCCCTTCACTGGCTGAAGAAGAGGCTGGACAAATATTTGTCAGAGCTGCTTTAGGCGGGTCCTGCCTTGGGCAGGGGGTTGCACTAGATGGTCTGTATGGCCCCTTCCAACTCTGTGATTCTGTGACTCTATGCTCCTTGGAGCTCAGCTGTGTTGGTCTCAATCTTGGTTGCCATGGGGTATAGGGAGGGTGACAGGAATGTATACTTTCGCTTCTGTCTGCTTGCTGTTGCTTCTAGTTATCTCCCTCGGCTCAGACATGTAACCTTGAGCCCAGTCCTGGCTGGTATCATCTTTCTCCTGGGAATAATAGGCCATTATTTCGGCGTGATTGGCCCTGGGCCATTAGGGTCCATCTTGATTCAGGTATAACTGCTTGCTTCGCGCACTTTCCCCCCAGTTCTAACACAGAAACGTTAAGAGTCTGGATCCTATCAATGTCTCAATAAACTTTCCATTCTTTTGAATGGCTGCTGCTGGCAGTGTTCCCACTAAGCTGAGTTAGTGTGAGCTAGCTCACAGTTTTTTTAGCCTCTGGCTCGCACATTTTTGTCTTATTTATTTGTTTATCAGGCTTATACTCCATCCTCCCAGCAGCGGCCGGCTCAGGGTGGCTTACAGAAGAATAAGCTCAGGAAGGAGGGCTCCAGAGCAAACTCATTTATGCAGCGGCCAAATTGCTCACTCACAACTTTAATGCCAGTAGCTCACAAAGTAGAATTTTTGCTCACAGGACTCCACAGTTTAGAGGGAGAGCATTGGTGGCTGGGAACTGATTTCTCCAGAGTTCTGATTTCTCCAGGGTTCTCCAGGGTCCCTGGCTCTCTCCAGACCTCGAGCCCCGGATTTCACTTCATACTTCCCTTCCCTAAACCTTCCCAATTTCCTCCCGCCTACCTTTTATAAGTGTGCACTCTTGTTGGTGCATGTGTGTGTGTGGCTACTTAGTGAATTCGACCTTAGATGCCCAGTTTGGTTCTTCGTATTTTCCTTCTTTTTATTTTATTTTGTATGCAATAAAGCTCTTTATGTTTGCAATCACTCTCTCTCTCGCCCTCCGTGATTTTATTCTGGGGTACCACCACCGAGATCCACCCCAGTCTACAGAGGCTACAAAAGTCTCGCGTCCTTCCTTTCTGGAACCCTTTTAAACCTTTATTTCCCCTTCTCTGGGTCCAGTTTGGGTAACATGGTGGGTGGGCTGGAAGGGAGGCAGGGGTGGGGGTCCTGGTGGTGCTCAGAGGAGGGGACCCTGGGCAATGTCTGCTGGGGAGCAAAACCTGGAACCTTGGGTTGCCGGGTCTGGGGGGGATGGGGGGCATTCCAGGAGCTGGAGGCGTGGTTGCACGCCATCACTGGAAGTGACATAGGTGCATCGGTGATGTTGGGGGTGACACTCTGGTTTTGGGGCAAAACTCTATGATACAATCAGCCTCAAACCACAGAGTTTTCCTGAAAACCAGAGTGTCACTCCCTGGTGTCACTGACGTGCCCACATCACTTCACATCACATAGGCACATCGTGTTTATTTCCAGTGACATTGCTGCTTTTGGGAGGGGGATTTCCTCCTGCCAGCTGGCGGCAGGCAGGAACTCACAAATCGGGGAATCCCTCGCCCCCAATTGGGGAATGGGAACCCCAGTCGCCAGGTCCCTTCTGGCAACCGGTAGGAGATGGAGGGAGGCTTACCAGGAGAAAGAAAAAGGCCCAGGCCAGATTGCACAGGAAGTGACATCATTGTGTCAGCGAATTCTGGGCAACATTGGTATTGGGGCAAAAACTCTATGGTCAAACCAGCTTCGACGTGAAGACATCACTTCCTGTGTGACACCGACAAGGTGGCCTAGGCCTTCCTCTTTCTGCTGGTAAGCCCCTCTGCCAGCCCGCTGATTGGCGGCTAGAGGGCAGGGCACGGCAGCAGGAAACCCCGCCTCCAACCCTTTTGGAACTGGCCCTGCTGGGGGGGGGGGCTTACCATTCCCCCTACAAGTCCTTGTGGGTCTTATGTTGTAGTACTTCCTAGGCTGAAGCACGAAACATCGAGTACACTATGGAGACACTGACTTTTAAGCTGTGTGAATTAGCACAAAACCGAGACAACGGAGCCCACAGTTCCGGCTGCACGTGATAAAGCACCATCCTTGTGTGTCTGATAACTTTCTGCGCCCACCATGCGGATCAAAAAGTCTGCATGACGAGGCCAGTCAGGGTACGGAGACCCAGAGATTGCCAAAGCAAAGGGCGGGGTCTGCACATCAAGACAGGGCTCAGGGCTCCCTTTTTGGTCGCTGTAGGCATCAGGAAGTGGTGGCAGAGGAGAAGGCGAAATGGGGGGAAATGGTGGCAGCAGGGAGCGGCTGGGGGGTGGAGAACAGGGCAGGGGTGGAAGAGGCAGAGATGGTGAGGAGGTGGGTAGGCAGGGTGGGGGAAATAGGCAAAGCAGCCGCGGGGAGATGTGTGCACGGAGGTGGAGAGAACAGGGAGGGGAGGGAGGAAACAGATCAAGCAGCTGTGGGGAGGGTGGAAATGGAGGCACCGGAGAGGCAGCGGGCCAATGCCAGGGGGTTAGGGTTTTCCCCTCCTCACAGGTCCGCACTGGTACCTTCTAATCATAATCTGGCTGCCCCACATGAAGACATCGAAAGCGGAAGAACGGAGCTAGCAGCAACCAGAAGGGAGATGTCCAGGGAAACCCCAGGCACGCAGAAAAATTCAGGATTTTGCATCAAACCCACAAAACGGGAATCCCCTAAAAGGCCCGCCATAGAATGAGGAGGGCAGAGGTCAAGGTGCCCGGCTAGATTATGTTTAAGCCAGGCTGGCTGCAACGAGGGCCGGGGCCTTCTCTGTGGCGGCTCCATATAGGTGGAATGAGCTCCCAGAGGACATCAGGGCCCTGCAGGACCTTTTACAGTTCCGCAGGGCCCGCAAGACAGAGCTCTTCCGCCAGACTTTCGATTAGGGAGCTGCACCATGCAGAGTGAGGCCCTGGCCCCAACACCAACATCAACAGTAACATCAATATTAATAGTATTACACCATCAACAGCCTGATGTGACCCAGACCGGCTGTCGGCATTTTATGACTGCTGCAAACGTCGGCCATTGTTATATTAGTTGTACTAGCACTTTATAATCTCTCCTTGTAAATATTTATCTTTTGGTTTCACAAGATTCCATGCGCTTCCATTGGCTGTAAAATGCCCTCCCTCAGCCATTGGCTGTAAAATGCCCTCCCTCAGCCATTGGCCCATCAGCCGCCACTCAAGAGTACTCGCATGCCATTGGCCGGGTGCTGGGTCTGCTCCTCTTCCCCACCCACTCCCCCTGGCAGACAGCTCTCTCTCCTGAGGAAGACAGTTCTCTTGCCTCCTGTGAGGGACTAACTGTCCCCTCAGTGGCTGTTGGTAGGCAGCCAAGCTTGGTTCTGTGAGTGAAAAAACAAAGGACTTTTGCATTACCCCCTCCCCACCCATAACCCCCTCCCCAATGGCCACTTTCCTGTCAGAATAAATGGAAAGTAGGCTCTTTCTCCTGCTTAGCTTCAGCATGGCTGGTTGGCTGGCTAACGAGGTGGGCCAGCGACCATCAAACCATTTTCTTCAACTCCCCGCTGTGCGGCTGGCTTTCCCCTAGGGCTGCCAATCTCCAGGTGGGACCTGAAGATCTCCCACTGTTACAATTGACCTCCAGACGACAGAGATCAGTTCCCCGGGAGAAAATGGTTGTTTTGGCGGGTAGACTCTATGGCATTATACCCTGCTGAGTCCTTCCACACACACCCCAAATGCTGCCCTCCACAGGATCCACACACCCCAAATCTCCAGGTATTTCCCTAATCAGAGTTGGCACCTGTACTTTCTCCTCTGTCAGTAAAAGGCCCTTTCCACACCTATGTTGGCCTTTGGTGTAGTGGAGAGCCAGTTTGGTGTAGTGGTTAAGAGCGTGGACTCTTATCTGGGAGAACTGGATTTGATTCCCCACTCCTTCACTTGCACCTGCTGATGTGACCTTGGGTCAGTCACAAGCTCTGGCACAGCTGTTCTCTCAAGGACAGTTTCTGTCAGAAGTTCTCTCAGCCCCACCTACCTCACAGGGTGTCTGTTGTGGGGAGGGGAAGGGAAAGGAGTTTGTAAGCCACTCTGAGATGCCTGTGGGCAGTGAAGGCCAAGCTCCTCACTCCATCCTCCTCCTCCTCCTCCTCCTTTGGGAGAAAAATCATTGGGCCCAGTCCTGATCAGGTTGTCGACTCCAGGTGGGCAATTCCTGGAGATTTGAGGGATGGAGCCTGGAGAGGGTGAGGTTTGAGGAGGGGTGGCACCTCAGACAGGTATGATGCCATAGACTCCACCCTCCAATCCAGCCATTCCCTGATGCGGAACCATTGTTACCAATCTCCAGGTGGTGGCTGGAGATCACTCAAAATTACAACTGCTCTGTAGGAGGGATGGGGGAGGAGATGGAAAACTAAAGGTAGGTTGATGGTTGGCTGGGAGGGAGATAGGGTTGTCAACTCCAGGTTGGGAAATTCCTGGAGATCTGAGGGGTCGAACCTGGAGAAGGTGAGTGTTGAGGAGGGGTGGGACCTCAGACAGGTACAATGCCATAGACTCCACCCTCCAAACCAGCCACTCCCTCCTGGGGAACCACTGTTACCAATCTTGGGGGTGGACTGGAGATCACTCAAAATTACTACTGCTCTTCAGGTAGCAAAGATCAGTTCCTCTGGAGAAAATGGTGGACTCTGTCATTATACCCTGCTGAGATTGACACAGCAAATTGTCACTGAGTGCCCAAAGCTGGGGCACTCTCCCAGAGCCTCTTTCTAGAGCTCATTGTATTTATTTCCACAATGGGTCTTATTCCTAGTTTATTATATTTAGGATTGTACTGTGATTTTACTGTACTGAACCAGTTTGGTGTAGTGGTTAAGTGTGTTCACTCTAATCTGAGAGAACTGGGTTTGATTCCTCCACTCCTCCACTTGCACCTGCTGATGTGACCTTAGGTCAGTCACAAGTTCTGGCACAGCTGTTCTTGAAAAGGAGCAGTTTCTGTCAGAGCTCTCTCAGTCCCACCTACGTCATATGGTGTCTGCTGTAAGGAGGGGAAGGGAAAAGGAGTTTGTAAGCTGCTCCAAGACTCCGAGTGAAGGGTAGGGTATAAATCCAAACTCTTCTTCTTCTTTATTAATCTTCTTGTTTTAGTGTTTTTATACAGTTTGTAAGTCACCCCAAGACTGCTTTGCAGGGAGGGCGGGATATAAGTCAAATAAATAAATAAATATTATTTATTTATTGGACTTCCATCCCGCCCTCCCCTGCACGGCAGGGCTCAGGGCAGGTTACAACAGAGAGCTGAAACAAGTAATGAAAACATCATATCAATCTTAAAACTATCGCAACAATTATAATATACCGGATGACAATCCAACACAGTTGGGGAATGCTCCCAGAGATTTCTGCATGAGGATGCACGCACGATGAACCAGTTCCTGGACAGTGAGAGAGGATGTCGATATACCATAAGAACATAAGAACATAAGAGAAGCCAATGTTGAATCAGGCCAATGGCCCATCTAGTCCAACACTCTGTCACACAGCAGCCAAAATATACCAGGTGCCATCAGGAGGTCCAGCAGTGGGGCCAGGACACTAGAAGCCCTCCCACTGCTGCCCCCTCCAGCACCAAGAATAGAGTGCATCACCTGCCCCAGACTGAGAGTTCCCATCTATACCCTGTGGCTAATAGCCACTGATGGACTTCTGCTCCAGATGTTTATCTAATTCCCTCTTGAAACTGTCCATGCTTGCAGCTGCCACCACCTCCTGTGGCAGTGAATTCCATATGTTAATCACTCTTTGGGTGAAGAAGTATTTCTTTTTATCTGTTCTAACCCGACTGCTCAGCAATTTCATGGAGTGCCCACGAGTTCTTGTATTGTGAGAAAGGGAGGAAAGTACTTCTTTCTCAACTTGCTCAATCCCATTAATAATCTTAAAAACCTCGATCATGTCACCCCTCAGCCGTCGTTTCTCCAAGCTAAAGAGCCCCAAGCGTTTTAACCTTTCTTCATAGGGAAGGTGTTCTAACCCTTTTATCATTCTAGTTGCCCTTCTCTGCACTTTTTCCAATGCTATAATATCGTTTTTGAGATGTGGCGACCAGAACTGTACACAGTATTCCAAATGATGTTGCACCAATGATTTATACAGGGACATGATGATACTGGCTGATTTGTTTTCAGTTCCCTTCCTAATAATTCCCAGCATAGCGTTGGCCTTCTTTATTGCAGTTACACACTGTCTAGACATTTTCATTGAGTTATCTACTATGACTCCAAGATCTCTCTCTTGGTCAGTCTCTGCCAGTTCAGACTCCATCAATGTATATTTATATTTAGGATTTTTGGCTCCAATGTGCATCACTTTGCACTTGGCCCATTTGCCACGTTGACCCCCACTCGCCCATCCTCGACAGATCCCTTTGGAGTGCCTCACAATCCTCCCTGGTTTTCACCACCCTGAACAACTTCGTGTCATCTGCAAATTTAGCAGATGATCAGACTAGCCTGATCCCGGTGCTTCGCTATGGTATTTAATTTCCAAAAATCCAGTTATAATGCTGATGCTGTGAAGTCTGAAATGTGACATTCGTTGTAGGAATTCTAATGGAGAAGACTGTAGTGTAAAAAATGAAGTGAGACATAATGCAGGGCTCTTTTTGTAGCAGGAACTCCTTTGCCTATTAGGCGACATACCCCTAATGTAGCCAATCCTCCGAGAGCTTACAGGAGTGTCAGAAAATGATGTCTTTGATGTTTCTCACTGCATCCATTGTGTTATGTTTCTACCCCGCTTTGCGCTTGCGTAGCTATGCAGCCTGAAACGTGGGAGCTTCTTCCCTGCCGCTTTTCCTTATCACGGTGGCCTTGAATGTAGGCTTTGGACTATTCTTGTTTCGCTGAGAATTTTCCAGTCCTGGGAAGGCAAGGGGAGGGGGAGTAGTCTCCCGCTTATGAAGTATTTCTCCCGCCGGGAGTTCCCGCGCGAGTGCTCAAGTTTTATTCGCTAGGCGCTTCATTGCATCACACTATAAGTTAGCCGGCTCTGCTTTGCTCCCCATTCCTGACAATGACCTCCTACTGTGGGTTTTAGCAAGTTAATCCTAATAAACCTTTCTTTGTGCAAGAATGACTGGATCTACTTGATTTTATACCTGACAGAAATTGTCAGGAATCCACATCTTTCCCTCACCGTCGACGACCGCCATCCACCACGATGAGCGGGGCGGGAAAAGGGAGCCCCGGGCGCAGTCCCGTTGATTACCACCTCGGGAGCCGCCGGGGCAGTTCCAACGATCACTACGGCGGGAGCCACAGGTGTCGTTCCAGTGACTACTGCATTAGGAGCCACGGCTCCCGTTACCTCTGTGGCTGCCCCAGTGGTTACCATTCCGACTACCACCGTGGTTCCTGTGACTACAACTACAGTGGTGCCGACACCAACTGCCCATTCAGCAGCCGTGTTGGCTACCCCACCATCGATTGGCACAATTGGAGCCACGTACGCACTCCCGATCTACAGCCCGGCCGGGCTGATACCAAGTCAGGGTGGTGCGGTTCCACGAACCTATGTGCCAGGAGTCCCAACACCCTGGGATAAAGGGGTGACATTTCGCAGATCGCGCGATTGGACTAAGAACCTGCTGGACACTACCCAGACCACTTGGACTATGCCGGGAAGCCAGAGCCGTGACAGCCTCCTGGATCCCAGAGGTAGTTTTGGTCTTCCCCAAGGGCGGGTGTCCCGGGGATCTCCCAGAACGGGGTCCAGCCAGGACACTGATGCCCGCATGGATTCTATCCAGGAGGATACCCGACGGCTGGTAAGGGATATGAGTAAACTAATGCAGTCCCTACCCCAGATGATGGACCAAGCTATTAGAGCCCATCCGCTGACACAACCCAGACCTGCCCCTGCACCGGCTCCAGCCCCGGCGCCACCGTTGGTGCCGGGACGGCCACCTCCTCCTCCTCCGGGCCCGGGGCCAGGCCAACCAGTACCGCCGGGTCCAGGGCCGGGCCAACCAGCGGCTCCAGGGCCAGGGCCGGGCCAGCCAGCACCAGCCCCACCTCCAGTAGTAGCCCCAGTACCGGGAGCAGGGCCAGGGCCACCAGGACCTGTCCAGCCGCCAGTTGTGCCTCCACCTCAGCCTCCGGCTCCAGCACCCCTCATGCAGCCGGTACCGATCATGGCGCCGGCCCCCCGGTAATCCGCCCCAAAGACATGCTTGAGATCACTTTTGATGGAGATCCAGAAACTGTGTCCTTTTTCATATTACAAGTTGGAAAATTTGTACAAAGATGGGGCTATGTATTCCCAGATGAAGAACAGCAGGTGGAGTTTATTGCATCCAGGTTCCGGGGGAGTGCTACTAGCTGGTATGTAGCCCTTCATGATCTGGAGGCGGAGGAGCTGGGGAATGTGGATGACTTCATGTGGGCTTTGAGAAACCGTTTTGAAGATCCGGGGGCGGCCCAAAAGCTGAAGCCTTCCTCCGCACTTTCAGACAAGGCAAACTCTCAGTACGGGAGTACTCCAGGGAGTTTCAAAGGCATGCTGTAAAAATTCGAGACTGGACTGATGCGGTCTTGGCCCAACAATATAGAATGGGACTGGCAGTTGACGTCCGCAATAATGTTCTCAGCTCTCAACAACCTCGTACCCTCCAGGGGTGGATGGAGGAAGCCGAGAAGGCCGAAAGTCGCTTGCAAATGATGAAGCTGGATCTATCCTTGGGTAACAATCGTCCAAGTGTTGCGGCGGGCCAGGCCAGACCCAAACCAACTTCCACCCCAAGTGGCTTGAGGGACCAGCGGATGCGACAGGGGCTCTGCCTGCGATGTGGGGAGAAGGGGCATTTCGCCGCTGCCTGCCCGAAAGGGGATCCCAATAGAAATCTACCACAAGAAGAGCCTAGAAGGTGGGCAACCTCTACCCCGAGAAAAGGTACCGCCAAACCGCGCAACACACGGGCTCTGTTTGCTAGCCCTGACCAAGTGGATACCTTGATGCTAGAGGAGGAGAGTGAGATGCAGGGAAATGAGATGGTCCTGTTGGTGAACGGCGCTACACAGCAGGACCCAACACCAGAGGCGCCTAAAATGGTGAGCAACTACCCCTCTCTCTTCTTTGTGACTGTTTTGGTGATGAACCCAGCAATGATGACCCACATTCGGGTCCGGGCTCTCATTGACTCAGGGTGCGGGAGGGATCTCATAAACCCTTCTATGGTTATGGGGTTGGAGGCAGCTGTGGTTCACCTGAAAGACCCAATAACTTTCACACAGATGGATGGGTCTCCGATGAAAAAGCCATGCCAATTTGAGACTGTTCCTTTAAGAATAGGCATTGGTGACCACTGGGAGCTACGCTCATTCGTAATAGCTCCGCAAGCCCAATTTCCTTTGGTATTGGGTAGCCCCTGGTTACATGGACATAACCCGTATATTTTATGGGAAGAAGGGGAGGTACAGTTTATCTCCCCAAAATGTACAGATCACAACTGGGACCCCGGGTGGGGAAATCCCCCATGCAATGAACCTCCACGAGCTTGTTTGGCAACGGAGGAACTTAACCGCATCCCTGAGGATTACCAATATATAACCCGGGTGTTTGAGGAGGAGGAAGCAGATGAATTGCCCCCCATCGTAACTCCGACTGTGCAATTGAGATCCTTCCGGGTCAAAAGTTACCAAAAGGGAAAATTTATGCCATGAGTCCAAGTGAAAAGGAGGAACTTCGCCGATTTATTGATAAAAATCTGGCCCGTGGATTCATTCGGCCAGCATCATCCCCTTTTGCAGCACCTGTCTTATTTTGTAAAAAAAAAGGATGGGGGGCTCAGACTCTGCACGGATTACCGGGGACTTAACGCAGTGTCTGCTACCAATGCCTACCCGATGCCCCTCATCAAAGACCTACTGGCTGAGGTGGCGAAAGGGAAAGTGTTCTCTAAACTGGACTTAAGAGATGCCTATTTTCGGGTTCGTATTAGAGAGGGGGATGAATACAAGACTGCATTTAATACCCCGCTGGGGCAATTTGAATACCGGGTGATGCCCTTCGGGTTACAAGGGGCACCAGGGGTCTTCATGAACTTAATCAATGAAGTGTTACACCCCTATTTATTCAAAGGAGTGGTTGTTTATTTAGATGATATCTTGGTCTATACCCCGGATCAAGAATCCCACACTACCCTTATGCGGAAGGTATTGGAAAAGCTTTTAGAACACAAACTGTTTGTTAAGCTGTCAAAATGTGAATTTCACCAAGAGAGCATTGACTTTTTGGGATACCGCATATCCTCCGCGGGGTTGGAGATGGACCCAAAAAAGGTCCAGGACGTTTTGAGATGGGAACCCCCCAAAACCAGGCGCCAGCTCCAAAGTTTTCTCGGCTTCGCCAACTTTTACCGTCAATTCCTGCCACACTTCGCCCAAGTAGCCCTTCCCCTCACGGAACTTTTAAAAACCAAGGGAGGGGATCTAAGGCTTCGGTCCCAGGAGCCCCGTTGGACTGGACTCCGCAGTGTCAACAAGCGTTTGAACAACTTAAAAGATTGTTCACGTCTGAGCCCATACTAGCCCACCCTGATGAAACAAAGAAATTCGTAGTGCAAGTAGACGCATCAGACACTGCTATGGGTGGGGTGATTTTGCAAGAGAATGCTCAAAAGCAACTACAACCCCTGGCTTATGTGTCGAGAAAATTTAATGACACAGAAAGATTCTGGCCCATTTGGGATAAGGAAGCAGCGTCTATCCGTTTAGCCTTGATCACATGGAGGCATTGGTTAGAGGGGTCCCGAATGCCTTTTGAAATCTGGACTGATCATAAAAATCTTGAGGTATTGCGAAAACCCCGGAATCTAAATGCCAAACAGTTCCGGTGGGCTGAGTTTTTCTCCAAATTTCAGTTTACCCTGCACCACTTCCCAGGGAAAGCCAACCATTTAGCGGACGCTCTCTCGCCTTCCTCAGCATTTTTCTAAGAGGGTCGAAGTTCGGGAATCTATGTTCACCCCGGAACAATTAGTTGGTGCAGTTGTAACCCGTAAAGCTAAACAGGCACCTATAAGTCACATCCAGACATTGAATTGGGAAAAGCAGTTTTTATCTGACATCACCCCACCAGAGACGAGTGAGTTACAAGCCAGGGATGATGTAAAGTGTGATCCTAATGGCTGCTGGTACAAGGGAAATAAAATGTTTGTTCCAGAAGCTACCCGAGCCCAGGTTTTGCGCACAGTTCATGATTCAAAAGCTGCGGGACACTTTGGATATGTAAAATCCTTAAGGCTTCTGCAACGGAGCTTCTGGTGGCCCAGAATGAAGCAAGAGTTGTCTCGTTATATACAGTCCTGCCCAACGTGTAATCGTTGTAAAGCCAGACCAGGAAAACCTCCAGGCCTCCTACAACCACTACCCACCCCGAGCAGACCCTGGGAAGTAATCTCTATGGATTTTATCACTGATCTTCCCCCTCTAAACATATGACTGTTATTTGGGTGGTAGTGGACCTATTCTCTAAGCAAGCCCACTTCATACCGTTCCCCAGTATGCCGACAGCAAAAGGCCTGGCCAAAGCATTCATTCAACACATTGCCAAATTGCATGCATTGCCCCTCAAGATCGTTTCCGACAGGGGGTTCCATTTGTTTCCAAATTTTGGTCTGAGCTAATGACTCTAATGGGTATTGAACGTGCGCTTAGTACTGCCTATCACCCTGAGACTGATGGCCAGACGGAGAGAGTGAACCAGACGTTAGAACAATATCTAAGGTGTTTTTCTAATTATCAACAAGACAATTGGGTAGATTTGTTGCCATTGGCGGAGTTTGCTTACAACAATTCATGGCATGCTTCCACGAAAATGTCACCATTCAAAGCTGCCATGGGCTATGACAGCCCCCTCTTCCTTTCTTAAAACCTGGGGAGACTGGTGGGAAAGCCTCGACATGGTGTCAAACTCTCCGTGACTCCTGGCCCCTAATTATCGAGACTTTGAATGAGGCCAAGGCACAATATAAAAAACAAGCAGATAAGAAACGGGCCGGGGGATGGAACTTACAACCGGGAGACTCTGTCTATCTCTCGACTAAGAATCTAAGACTAGCGCAACAATCCAGAAAATTGGCGTGGAAATATATTGGTCCTTTCCGAGTGCTAAGATGTGTGAATCAAGTAACTGTACAACTAGACTTGCCTAAGTCTCTTAAAGCAATACATCCAATTTTCCATTACAGCCTTCTCAAGCCGGCCTTTCCCCCAACTAAAGAGCATCCTGAGACGTTGGATCCTCCCCCCTCTGATGGTTGACGGTGAAGAGCACTATGAGATCGCTGATATTTTGGACTCTAAGATACTTCGTGGACAACTTATGTACCTGGTGCAATGGGTACACTTTGGGCCCCAATACAGGGAATGGGTGAAAGTTTCTGATATCAATGCACCTGATCACCTTAGAAACTTTCACGCTCGATACCCTGATAAACCTGGGGGGCCCCTATTCGCTCCTTCCTGAGTGGTGGGTGGGTGGAGTTTTGGGAGGGGCAGAATGTCAGAAAATGATGTCTTTGATGTTTCTCACTGCATCCATTGTGTTATGTTTCTACCCCGCTTTGCGCTTGCGTAGCTATGCAGCCTGAAACGTGGGAGCTTCTTCCCTGCCGCTTTTCCTTATCACGGTGGCCTTGAATGTAGGCTTTGGACTATTCTTGTTTCGCTGAGAATTTTCCAGTCCTGGGAAGGCAAGGGGAGGGGGGAGTAGTCTCCCGCTTATGAAGTATTTCTCCCGCCGGGAGTTCCCGCGCGAGTGCTCAAGTTTTATTCGCTAGGCGCTTCATTGCATCACACTATAAGTTAGCCGGCTCTGCTTTGCTCCCCATTCCTGACAATGACCTCCTACTGTGGGTTTTAGCAAGTTAATCCTAATAAACCTTTCTTTGTGCAAGAATGACTGGATCTACTTGATTTTATACCTGACAAGGAGCCCCTGTCAAGAAGAGCTCTGTAAGGATTGGCTACATTAGGGGTGTGTCGCCTAATATGCAAAGGAGTTCCTGCTACAAAAAGAGCCCTGGACATACATATTGTTTTTTTCTCTACTGATGGACCTCTCTGTAGACCACAGTGGTGGTTCCGCCCACAGGTGCAAGGATCACCAGGCTGCTTGGTGAACTCAATCTGGAGCAGGCCACATAGAACTGTCCATCTGAGAAGCAGTTGTCTGTTAAGTCAATTCCTGCCTCCTTCAGTGTCTGGCCTTGGGACTTGTGGATGGTCATAGCAAAGCAGACCTTGAGGGGAATTGATGGATTAAAGTATCCCGTCCCTGCTCCTATACCTGACAGACACCCGCCTGTCTGGTGTTAGGGGAGTGTGTTTAAAGGCATCGGGGAGGCTGGACCAGCAGCAGCACTAAGGAAATCCTGCTGAGCAAACATACCTGATGGCTATAAGCATCCCACCCACCCCCACCTACACCAGACAGGCAGCTACCTGTCCAGTGTAGGAGGGGGAGGGGTATTGCAAGCCATTGTGGAGGCTGGACTGGCAGGATCGCTAAGGCATTACTGCTGGGGTGGGCTCCTTGGTGGCTTTAAGCACCCTGCACTCACTGCTGCATCTGACAGACAGACGGCCGCTGTAGGAGGTGGGGGGGTAGCATGTTTGATGCTATTGGGGACGCTGAGCTAGCAGCATCGCTGCAGCTCACAGGTGGTTTTTGGCCATTCCTGATTTCCTCAACTGTCATTACGTCTCTGCAATCTCCTGTAACTGGGTTTTTTAAACCTCAGAACACTCAGCTCTGCAGCTGACCAATCAGAGAATGGGGAGGCCGATGTAATTTAGACACCCGCTGCCTCAACCAAAGACGTGGCAGAACATCTCCACTGTACAGGCCCTGCAGAACTGAAGCAGATCCCGCAGGGTCCTACGGATCTCATGTGGGAGAATATTTCACCAGGCCAGGGGCGAGGGTGGCCAGCTATGGGTTGGGAAATACCTGGAGACTTTGGGGGTGGAGCCTGGCAAAGGGTGGGGCTTGAGGAGGGGAGGGGCCTCAGCTGGGTTATAATGCCACAGAGTCCACCCTCCAAAGCAGCCATTTTCTCCAGGGGAACTGATCTCTGTTGTCTGGAGATCTAAAGCAATAAGGAGACTTTTAAATTTGCAATTGTTGCGTTCCATGTTTTATGTGTATGTTAGTTCATAAGAACATAACAACATAAGAACATAAGAGAAGCCAGTGCTGGATCAGGCCAATGGCTCATCCAGTCCAACACTCTGTGTCACACAGGGGCCAAAAATACCAGGTGCCATCAGGAGGTCCAGCAGTGGAGCCAGGACACCAGAAGCCCTCCTACTGTTGCCCCCCTCACCAAGCACCAAGAATACAGAGCATCCCTTGCCCCAGACTTAAGAACATAAGAGAAGCCAGTGCTGGATCAGGCCAATGGCTCATCCAGTCCAACACTCTGTGTCACACAGGGGCCAAAAATACCAGATGCCATCAGCAGGTCCAGCAGTGGGGCCAGGACACTAGAAGCCCCTCCCACTGTTGACCCCCCCACACCAAGCACCAAGAATACAGAGCATCCTTTGCCCCAGACATAAGAGCATAAGAGAAGCCATGTTGGATCAGGCCAGTGGCCCATCCAGTCCAACACTCTGTGTCACACAGGGGCCAAAAATACCAGGTGTCCTCAGGAGGTCCAGCCGTGGGTCCAGGACAATAGAAGCCCTCCTGTTGAACCCTCCCAAGCAGGAAGAGCACAGAGCCTCACTTGCCCCAGACCGAGAGCTCCTACCTATACCTTGTGGGTGAAGGAAATATTTTGCCTCTTGATAAGTTGCCCATATTGTATCACAGGGGAAAGATACCACTTACCCCACAGGTGAACATCTCAGTGTGAATAAAGTAGCTACCCTAGTTCCACGTATTTCAAAAAAAATAAATTACTTTTGTTTCTCATCAGACATATAGATAACCATTCCTCATTTCTCCCCTTCGTTTCCGGTCCGTTCGGTGGACGGTCCGTTTTCTGCAGGTTATTGTTCCATTAACGGAG